>JASVEL010012309.1:0-250531 GCA_032618575.1 Nicotiana noctiflora
GTTACCTCTTAATTATTGAGTTCTTCTATGACTATATGCGTATCTGCTACATGTCTAATTTTTGTGGTTAGCTGCTTAGTTATTATGTGTCTTACATGTCTTGTCCTTTTGTAAAGGTCGTTGTATTCCATTGATTTTACGTGGTTTCCTTGATGGCATGTACTCATACCCTTGGTTGTAAAAATTCTTGTAAATTTAGTTATTGAATTTTGTTGATTTAAATTATTATATGGGGGAATCGGGTTGCACGTTTCAATAAGTGAAATAAAGGAAGTGGTGGAATAAGTGATGATATTTATATTGTGATATTGTTAATGTACGGTGGGATCAGGTTCCTTGCCACAACAGGTGGAATAAGGGTGAAGTACGATATTGATATTTTGTGGTGGAATCGGATTGAGCGTCGCAGTATATTATTGTTATGATATTGATATTGTACGGTGAGATCGGGTTACACGCTACAACATGAGGAATAAGGATAGATTATTATGGTACAATAAGGGTTGATTGTGAAATTAATCTTGTATGGTGGGATCGGGTTGCACGCCGCAACATATTATGTATTTTGTGTTCCCTGTTTTATTTCATTGTCTTAAGTTCCTTCGTACTAGACTTTGAGAACTTGATAACTTCAATTTTTCATAATTTTTCTAAGGGTTGAGTCGTTATTATTGCCTTATTTCCTTGCCATCTTTTCCTAAGCTCTTTTCCTAATACTGTTATTCTATTGAATTAATTTTAAGTCGAATTTACTACGTTGAGAAATTGCTTCCTATCTTGTTGAGTTGTTAGTAATATAGTGAATTAAAGTAAAAGAGCTAATATCATGCTACCTAGTTGATCTTTTAATTTAGAAGTCGTCGTATGTTTTAGTATTTATTATTTTAATAATTGTTATATTTTATTTCAATTAATTTCTCAACTTAATCTCTTTTAACCTGTCTGAGGTTTTATTTTACTTTAAAACATACTATTATCACGTTATAAATCAGTGAGTTCTATGTTAAATGCAATCGTTATTATATGTTGAAATTTAGGTGAAAATTTTAGTTTTCTTCACTCAAATGATTTCTAAAATAAACTCATCTTTCTCGTTAATTTTCTATTTAGTTTAGAAACTGTGATTTTACTTTGTGACAAATAAATGGAATCACTTGAACATGTTAATTAGCATTTGACACGGATATCTTGTACCGAGTAGCACATGGATTTTTCCGTGCAAAGTGAGATAGAAAGATGTGGGCACAAGGTGCCGTGTGCGTTAACGCTTTTGATGTTTTGTCTTATGGTATGAGATTACGAGAATTGGGATTATTGAAATTGTGTATTAGAAACTATTTATTTGGTTAAGTTAACATGTTTCCCCTATTTGAGCATATTTATATTTATCTGTATCCAAACTATGTTGTTGTTTATATACTTGGCTATTTCTTGTTTCCATTCGTGTTCTCCTTGTCGTTACTACTGTTTGTAATCTTATTCCTTTCTAGCCATTGGTATTGCTTGATATTTGTAATGACCAGGCCGGTCATTTCATGGGTTATCGCTCTGCTTCCCTCATTTTTGCTTCTTTATGTATTTTTCAATGGTATTTCATCATATCGTGTTGGTTGTTCTATGTTCGGAGTGGTCATGGAGTGAAATGAGATACTTAGTCTCTAATTTGAAAGCTTTAGTTAGAAAAGTAAACTAGAAGTTAACTTCTGAGTAAATGATCTGGGAATTTGGTTTTAATGGTTCCAATTGATTCGTTAGGTGATTTAGTACTTAGGAGCGTGATCAGAATATATTTTGGAGGTCTGTGGTAGATCTAGGCTTGAATTGGAGAAATTGGAATTTTGGCGTTTACCGATTGGTATTGGAAATTTTGATATCGGGGTCGTAATGGAATTCCATGAATTGAAGTAGGTGTCATTTGTGACGCCTGTGCGAAATTTGAGGTCTCTTGGATGAGGTTTGATAGGTTTTGGATCAGATATGGAATTTTGATGTTTTGAAATCTTTAGGCTTGAATTCGAGGGTGAGAAGTTTCGGCATTGTTTTGAGTGTTTCGAGTGTTGGTATTAGTTCGAATGATGATATATGAGTTGTTGGCATGTTTGGTTGAGGTCCGGAGGGCCTCGAGATGGATTCGGAAGGTTGGCGGAAGATTTGGAATTTTAATGGAGTTGCAAAATTTTTCTACTTATGTTGTTTTTCCACCTATGAATTGGGGACCGAAGGTGCGATGTCGTAGATGCGTAGAGGAGGTCGTAGAGGTGATCTTCTGTAAGCAGGAACTTGATCGCATGCTTATAACACATCTACAACAACCCCAGATTTGGAAGTTGGGCCCTTAAGTGAAAATAGCATGTGCAATTATTTTGACTGCATAATCGGTCTGCAGATGCGAATAGGTAGCCGCAGGTTTGAGGTGCCTGGGAAGAAAGTATAAAAGGCCATTTTCCCGATTTTTCAACTTATTTCCTCCACTTTTAATATGGGCCAAGAGCTTTTTCAGAGGATTTAAAAAGGGATTCAAGGGGTAACGCTCGGAGGTAAAAAGTTTGAACTAAATACTCGATTCTATGGTGATTTCTAACAGATTAGGCATGAAATTATTGGAAATTAAGGATTAAAATTTGAGAATTGTGGCTTGAAATTGGAGAGTTTCCATTGAGATTTGATGGACCATTTGAGGTCCAATTTTGGTGCTCTTGGTATGTATAGACTCGTGGGAGGATAAAGATTCTAGTGATGTGATTTTTATTGAATTCCGATATGTGGGCTTGGGGGTCGGGTTTGGCCAATTGGTGGATTTTTGAGTTATTTGATTATTTTCGCTTGGGCCATGTTCCTTTAGCATGTATTAATGGTATGATACGGATTTTTGTTCGATCTGGATCATTCAAAGGCCGAGGCGAGAGACAAAGGCATCATAGGCTAGAGTCTAGACCGGATTGAGGTATGCAATGATTGTAAATGATATCCTGAGGGTTTGCAACCAGGATTTCATATTGTCTCGCTACTTCGAGGTGACACACACGCTAGATGATGAACGCGAGGTCGTGCAACGTTGGAGATTGTGAATTGGTCTATCTCGTGTGACTATTAAGTTTCATATTTGGTTGAAACTATTTGATATTATTATATTTTGGAAATTATTACCATATTTGCGGCAGAATGCCATGTTTGGGCCTTGAGCCGACTATTTGGACCCTAAGGGGCTTCTTACTATTATTTCCTAACAATTGTTTTATTTATTATTCACAATTAGTCATGCTAAGTTTTTAATGATTTCATAACTCAGTTATATTGACTCTGTTTTGATTCTATAAATGATATTTTGGAACGAGCACTTGTTTACCTGTTATCTCGTGTGGCTTGAGAGGTTTCTGACTAAGTGAGGCTGATGGTCTGTGTTGTAAGGATATCATCGGGTCGGGCTGTGTGCCGTATCATATTGTACTGATTGTAATATATGAGAGGCTGAGTTTGATTTTTTATGTCATAAGATGTCTTGTGATAGTTCTTGGGCCATAGGAGCCCTTCCGGAATCTGAACACCCCTGTGAGCACGAGCTCCCAGTGTTGTGATGTGATGCTGTCAGATGGGCTGATCTTGACTATGTTGTTGCCTGAGGGGCTGATTCTGAGTGATTTTGAGGTAGCCCGATGGGCTGATTCTGTTGATATTTTGCCCCAGAGGTAGTTTATGGTACATGTCTTGCCCGAGGGGATATTTATGATTTCCATCATTTACCCATGTGTTCATTACTTGTTTGAAGCTACTGAAAGATGTTCTAAAAGAAAAAGGCTTTTACTGAAATTGATTTTTTTAACAAGATAAATTATTTTTGTACTATTTGGGAAATGTACTGTATTGGCTGTAGTTCTATAACGTGAAATTATATTTTTTTTTTGCTGCTCGGCTGCTTTTACTTTGATTACTTACTATGCTGGTGTACTCAGATTACTCCCTGCGCCTTGTGTGCAGATCCAGGAGTTAGGGGTCGTGATAGTCAGCATTGATAGTCTATTCGGCAGGACTTTAGAGTCGGCAAGGAAGCTGCATAACGTTCGTAGCCCTGTTCTTCCCCTCATATCTTCACTAGATTTATTTAGTTTTGTCTTTAGACTTTGTTAGACTTTACTGTATTGAGAAGGAATTGCAGTTGCTCGTGACTTGTGACACCCTGATGTTGGGCTTGTGTAATATTTCCGCACTGGTTATTTAGACTTATGTTATGTCATTTTTTAATTAATGGCTTAAAAATGAATTTTAGAGAGTAATGGATTGATTTGGGAATTGTGTAGGCTGGCCTAGTTTTACGATAGGCTCCATCATAACCGTGTCAATTTTAGAACTGTGACAATATTCCTTCCTTGTTAGCACTATGTTATATCCTGCACAGGTTTATATCTTTGGTAAGTGTCTTGACCTAGCCTCGTAACTACTCTACCGACGTTAGGCTTGTCGCTTACTGGGTACCACCGTGTTGTACTCATGCTACGCTTCTGCAAATCTTTTGTGCAGAGCCAGGTACTTCGGATCGAGTTGGTTTGAGACTTATGCTTAGTGAGGGTGGAGACTTCAAGGTACACCTTCGGGGCGTTCACCGGCTCCGAAGTCACCTTCTATTATATTTATTTTCATTGTTTTCTTTTATTTATGAACAATGATGTATTCATTATGTGTATTACTCCTAAAAAGGCTTATGACTTGTGCTACCAGTTTTGAAATTTTAACTTTGTATAAAGATTTTCACTTTGAAATTGATCGATGTTAGTTAAAAGTTATTGTTAATTCTGTTAATATTAGGCTTACCTAGTTTTTGAAATTAGGTGCCATCATGACTCCTTCGGAAGGGTTTTGGGTGTGACAGTATTAAATTGTTCATCGAAGTCTACCCAACTTGCATACTTTTGTACTTCAAGATTTCTCTACTTGATGGATAGAATTAATGTTATTCTTTCTCTCCCTATCTGTTAAGTTTTTTATCAATGTGTACCCCATTATCATACTTCTGTTATTTAGGGATTATTTTACAGGGTTTGTTAAGTAGATGCCATATTTTTCTACTATCTGTTAAGTTATTCATTGAAGCTACTCTGTTGACATACTTTTCTGGATTATTTTAACAAAATATTTTATGAATTTATAATTTTAATTTCGATCAAACCATCTCGAATTTGCATTAAATGATCTCAAAATTGAAATAAATCTTCCTATTACCAACACAAGCAATGACCAATCACAATTAATCAAATAACACTAAATCAAAAGATCAAGTTATCGTCTTCAACACTTTCTAAGGTTCAATAATGGAGTTTTAAAACTTTTATACTAAATCACCAAAAAATATTTCTGAACTAAAAATTTAAGCACAAACTATCAACATTCAAACAATTTTAATTATGATCAATCATTAATTCCTATTTCCCACCACCAAAAATAAATTTTAAGCTTTAAAACTTAAAGAACAAGTTGTTCAAGTAAAAAAATAAGAAATATTTTGCTAAGACCGTTAAAAGCAGAAACATTTTGCCAAGACCTATCCCTTTAGGGGAATCGTGTGCAAAATTTTGTGTAAAAATTGTGTGGGGTAGCCACAATTTAAAGTGGTAATTACTTTTTATCCACCATTTTTAATACTAAGCAAAACTAGACTGGGGGGCAGAGCTAGTCTTGTTAATAATCAGGGTGTTATTAACAAGATCATTTTCTAATTTAAAGTTAGGATACCTTTTATCAGCCAACCTTTAGCCTCGAAACAATAGGGACTAGTTTTGGACTTGTGAAATGGGAAAAATATTGCTACTTCTGGTATTTTCGCTTCTGCGAAATTTGGACCGCAGAAGCGATTTTGCATGTGCAAAAGAGAGGCTGTAGAAGTGAGATTTGACCTAGGCACTTGTTTCAAATAATCGTCTTATAACATATACAATTAACAATAAGGAACATCGACCAAATAAAAGGTCATTTGGAGACGGGCAGAATGAATTCGAAAGACAAAAAATAAGAAAATCCAATGAGATAAATTATACAAGTAAACAGATATTAATAAAACACAAACAAGCAACAAAACGGCCACTGCATCAAAATAACGTATTCCAGTTCAATTACTCTGCTCCATTTTGAGTAAAAATAGTCCTTAATCGGCAGTTTTGTAGAATAACTCAATAAAATCCATCGTGACCCAAAATTCTATCAATTGCCTAATTTGACTTCCTTAAATTTTAAAGGTTCGGCATGAATTAGTCTCCGGCACATTCGACCCAAACCAAACTTGGTTTAGCATGGCAGCAAGCGAGACAAGTAGTCAATTTGGGGTTGATAGTCAAAATTTGGACTCGACTGACACTGGTACTGGTTGATTCGAACTAAAACCATGCACTGATCCGGCTATAGTGGCTGCTGCCGCGTGGTGTTATCTGGGACACGGCCAGCCTTGCTCGCCGCTCGTTCCCCAGCAGGAGGGGAGTTGGTTGGAATCTCATCTTCGTCCGGGTTAGAGAGAGATCTTAGTTGAGAGAGGGCAATGAAATGAATACGGCGTGGCCGTTGGGATTGCAAATATTCCTACCAGTTAGATTGATTAATGTTCGTGATCAAACTAACTTAGTGAAACGGCATCGTTTAGGTGTAAGGGCTGAGATTGGGTCGGGGAAAACGGATGGTGCTTGATCAGTTTCTCATACGATTTCAGTTGATTCTGGTCTAAATTTTGATTTTCTGATTTTTCTTTTGTTTGTTTTTCCAAAAATAAAACTAAAATTTAAAATTTAAATTAACTTATAGAACTAAACTAATTTATAAAAACTCCAATTAACTTCTAATAATAATTATCAAATATAATTGATGTAATTATTAAAAGAAAATAAATTAAAATTGACCCAATTTGGGTATTAAATACTAAAAAATGCAAAATAGAATATTTTTAGAATTTTCATTTTTTTGGCAAAATAGACTTAAGATATTGCAAGTTTAAAAAAAAATGTAAACACGGCATATTTTGTATTTCATTAATTTTAAACACATATAATCACATATATACGAAAGTGCACCAAACATAAAATTCATACATACAGTCATAATTTTAAATGAAACATATTAAAATGTAATTATTTTGTTTTGATTATTTGGGAGTGGGGCCAGGCGAGGCAAATCACAGAGTATATGAACATGAAAAGTGTTTTCATGCAAGATATGCTGAGCTGATACGGTTAAAGTACCGCTTGGAGCATTTCCAGGTGAAAACATTTTGACTGTAATTTGTTTCAAAGTGCTCCATCTCAAGCTACAGCGGGAATAATCGAAGTTCGAGGCTTGCATTGACTATCAGACCAAAGTTGGCCCAGTTATGCTATCAAACTACGGGTTACAGATTCTTATCTATGATTCTCTTTGAAATCGGATTCAATTTAGTTTTATTGCCGGTAATTTCGACGTAAATTTTGATGTTTCAACAGCTGCATCAGTAGTTTACAGAACATTGAAGGAAATAGAGTCAGCGGAGTTTGTTATTTGGGTCAGATTTCAGCAATTCAGCGCTTTGTTTTACCTATCATTTCGACTAAGCTTTTGGTTCTTCTTCTTTTTCATTTAGATTTGATGCTTGGGGCTAGCAAGGAGTTGTTTGACCTCCTTGCGTCCCGAGGTCAAACCGATTTAGACAACAAAACAAATGAACGAAAAGAAATTTTTCTGCCTCAGTTTTGCTAGGAAAATTCGTGAGTTAGTTGTGATTACGCAAGGATTAAAAGACCTTTGGTATTGCAAGAAAATCATACTTCGACAACAAACACTGTTCGCTTCTGCTGTAGAGGATCTTCGCCTTCTTTGGCCAGGTTTGAAGAGGCCGTTGTCTTCGACTCAGATCCTCGGCTGATCGTGAAGTACCACGCCGTCGAACAATACCCATCAGTTTTTGTCGCGAGTATCTTCGTCGCTAGTCGGGTTGGGTTAACAGACAAGAAGTTCGATTCGAGATCCTCGGTTTTTCTTCGACGGGAAGAGAGGTTTCATCTTTACGGAATTGTCATCGTCTAATGGTTTGTCACATTCTCGATGCAGACGTGGCGAAGAATGGTTTAGCTGACCGTAACAACACATAACGTTTGCTCATATTCCTGGTTTACAGGTTGTTCCTTAGGGGCGCCGTCAGGCTGGTCGACTGGACGCTTCAACAAGGAGCCCACTGGTCGGTTAAAATACCGTTCAAGAAGCTGACCGGAGACGCCGCTGCCGAATGTGATTTATCGGAAAAGGTTACCCGTCATCTGTCGATTTTTGCTGCCAGACTTCGCGGTCAATGGTTCAACAGCTGGTCGGGAGATTCTCGGTTTCTTCACCGCTATTGTAGCCGCCGTTTTGTAACAATAAATTTAACGGTTACGCTAATTTATTTTTGGTCAGGTTGTAGCAATACCTGGCGAGTCGATCTTCGTCAATCGGGATGTGTTCATTTGTCGACAGGCCTAACGGCGCAGCGTTACGGCTTTTTTTGCCCAGGTTAAGAAATACAGAAGCTGACCGAGATCTCGCTGACCAGGATGTTTGCTGTTTTCGCTGAATTGCTCACTGTTTGCCAGTTAGACGATTTTCCGCGTTGCCCATCGATCCGCTGACGATAGTTTCATTTGCCGTCGGCGACATCTTTACGGGCAATAAAGACGAAAGCCGACCGGAGATCCTCGATAACGCAGCAGAGCTTTACGGCTTTCAATAATTCAAAAATAATATTCACGGTTTTTTTGCCGGTGGCTGGTCAACAAATGAATATCGATTAAGATATCGATTTTTTGCCATTTTCATTCTTCAGTCTTTTTCAGTATTTTTACTTCCGGCTACGAATGATAAAAGAAATCCTTACGTTTGTTCGAAACATTGGTCAAGCAGACGTCATTTAAAGCAAAATTTTCTTCAGATATGCTTAACAAAATAGTCGAAAAGCGGCCGACTCGCGTCTGGAGCCACGCCAATTTGCCCATTTATCGGCAACTTTGTTACCAATACCTGGGGATGACTCAGTCGGTCGGTTTATCCTCGAGAGATTTTCCACACTGATGATTTCCAACATCGTTTGAGTCATCGGTTTCATCATTTATCGGGGCTGGGATTGGATCAATGCACAATCGGTGGCCGCATCTTTTTTTTTTGCTGCACGGAAACTGCACGTGTTTCGCCGTTTTCTGTAGTTTCGTATTCAAAATTACCTGCGTGTGATCTCAGCACACCCATATAAAAATGCATGAAACGGTTTGCTATAAGCCAAATTTTTCGGGGAAAAGCAGATTTATTCGCAAAATGCATACCGAATTCCAAATAAACATATTATGCTTCTATTGACGGATTAATCTACATAAATTTCTCCAACTTCTTATGAATTATTGATTCGGCAATTTCAAAATTTTTAGTGAGCGATTTTTTTGGTTTTCAGGAGCTGTATTCTCGCTTACCGATCTCCATTGCCGCTGATAGCATTTTTGCGAAGCTTCATTCAAATGGACCGCCCATTTTTAGTTTTCCAATCAATTACGTTCGGCTACTAATGGATAGCATTGACTTTCATCTTGTTTTCCATACCGTATTACTACACGCATTATCTCTTCATTCTCTACCTTTGCCAATTGATTCAAGGACTTGAACAAAATCTTTGGGTAAAAAGGAAATTGAATAGAATTATAACTTCTCGTGGAATTATCTTGATCGACCTAAATCGGCAACTGGCCATAGATTATACTCCGCCTCTGCTTCAATTTCGTGGGAAATTGGAATTTTTTGTTTATAACAATTCGCATATTGTTTGATGCAGATTTTCGGAATAAGTGTCAACGAAACTAAAGCTACAATTTTTGTTTTTGTCTTTTATTTTATTTTGTATTTTTCATATATATATATATATATATATATATATATATATATATATATATATATATATATGTATTTTTTCTTTTTTTTTCATTTTTTTTTTAATTTTTTTATTTAATAAAGAGGAATAAAAAAAAAATATAAACCGGCCCAAAGGGTTTTACAAAGGATTTATAGGTTTGGGGTAGTAAGAGAAAAGTTTCGCTATTCCAATTATATAAAGCAATGCCGCAGAGGTCTCGGAATTTTCACGTGGTTTTATAATGACAGATTGACGCTGCTTTTTCAATGTCTCTGCATAGTGTCTCCTAGTGATATTTTCAGATGATGGCGGATCTTCCATTTAGAGTTTAAATTTTCCTTTTGTTTCTTGGTAATGAGGTAATGTTTAACGCCGCTACATTTCAGATTTCAGGGCCGCACTTTTTTGTCGTTAGGCATGGGCTATTCTTTTGGGATATTACTGCATTCTTCAGTATATCATTAATTTTCTTTACGCTGGCCCAATTTTCCTTCAGTTTATTCCAATTCTTTTGCATTTCTACCCCGAGCCCATTATTTCGGCTCGGAGCATCGCTTGACGAGGTTCGCAAGATGTCATGCTATTTTGTGCCAGATACATGAATTTAAAGGTGGATGGCTTGCCATATAGCGTAGCCTACACCAATATTACCAACGGAAGTTGTATTTTTGCACCCCATTTAGCATTTTGCAACATGAACAATAAGAATGCTTATAATAAGGGAGTACTAGTCCTTATACTAATTTCCCATAATGGCGGTCAGCATTATGAGTTTTCAATACATGAGTGTATAAAGGTTTACAAGATACTAAGTGCGAAAAGAAATTCATTTCAAAGATAAGAGAGGAATACGTCTCACTCGCATCTGGCCTGCATCCTACATTACATGTTTATCATCGTCAGAGTATTCGATCAAGACACAAGGTGTAGGAGGCAGTGAGTAGTCACAGATTCCGCTGTAATAAATATGTAGATGTCGCTAAGTATATAAATCAAGAATAAGCTGACATGTAAAACTATCGCTTACTCGCCATAGACCACATTCCTGGTATCAGTATTAACAAATACTAATAAAATATATTACCACGGCGATGTATTAATCGCAATGCACGTATACGGCAACAGAAGCTGACCTAATTTGTACTGACGTTATACTTCATGTAGAGATTTCAAAGGTAAAGGATCCAACATAGATTCGGCCAAGGCACGCAATTTCGACCATTTCTGTCGTTTACTGTATATAATGCAGCTCAAAAGTAGCTCTTGAAATCCTTTATCATTTTCGTCCGGGAAAACAAGAATATCAGTCTAAAGATTGAACAAGATAATAACAAATAGTCGTTTTAATTCAGTAGTAACTAGCATAACGATAAGACAAAGATAACGAGGCCCGCTACAACACCGCCATTGCCCACAATTTCACCGCCTAGTAGCGAAATTAACTACTTCGGCATCATTAATAATTGTAAGATTAATATCGACTAATATATCTCAGTTTCATGATTGAGTCATTGCCAAGATTCAGCTAAGGCTAGAATCTGCCAAGAGAATTACAAAGGGTATATCAGTTGGACTACGGTTATCACTATCTAAGCATTCACATTTGCTATTCTCAATATGTGAACTATTCTAGGCTGTGAACGGGAGACATCACAGAGTCGGGGAGACAGATGAACCGTCCATATACAGAATCAATGACTAATTGGTAATTCTGTAATGGAAAATACCTATAGCATTTTTTCGATGGATAAGGATAGGGGGGTCTATTGGGTAGAAGTAAAAAATTCACTCAACAATTGTTCCTCGCAAAAGGAATATAAACAATCTTGTTTCCATTTGGCTGCAATTTAATCCCATGATTTCATGTTAAAATGATGTAATAGATTACACAACTTACCTCCAACGAAATTAATGGTTTCAAGACTACTGCCAATCTTCTCCTGGGAACCTGTAACGGAGGCCTTGGGTATTAAACTCATGATCGTCGGGTTCTTTAACTGCCGCCGAGTTTCAGCTGCTGACGCTGCATTTAATGACGCCGATCAAGACAGTCGATATTGCACGCGATGTAGCTAAACATCCGGGCCTCACTGACACGCTGTCCTTTTCCCAGATCACAGAAGAGTCAGCGCCTTCTGATCTCATTCTCTGCTTCTACGGACAGCAGAATGCCCATTGACAAGGATACTCAATTTACAAGCTGACAAGGCTCAGCAAATTCCCCGCTGACAAGGTTACCTTTGACGAAGGATCAAGGCTCCTGACATCCCGCTGACATTAAGGTAGGCCTACGCACTAATTGCAAGAGAATACAAATAGACGCATTGCAATCGTCTGCTAGACTTGAATTGAACTGAGCTGACGAAAACCACCACATTACGACACTTTAACTCTGTTCCAATCATAAAATCACCACTCTAAACATCAAAACTACCACTCACGGATTCAGTCTAAATTCCTCTGTAACTCTGAATTACGCAGATTCATAAACTGACCAAACAACGTCCGAATGATCTAGGCAGGGACATCCAAAATAACCTAACGAATTATCGCAGAATCACCGGATTCCATCACCAGGATCAAATCCATCACCGTCTGATCTGCTGCCAGTACACCTAGCCACCCAAGTCTGCTGCAATACAAATTGTCTCCGAGTCAGTTTGCCTGGTAACCCTGACCCACCGAATCATTAATCCATTCGGAAGCCCTCTAACCAAATAGAAATAACTCCGGTTGACTTCCTATTCCAAGTTTTCTCACAGTATATCTCATTCCAACTCATCTCGGAGATTTTAACACTGAGAGTAGCACAAAACATGAAATCATAACATAACGGGTGGTAATTATGGATTTTACGGAGTCGTCGTCAATTTCTTCTTAGCAAACGCTTCGCCTCGCCAAAGGGACAATGAAGCATACTGGTTCAGTCACAGGATATCTTCGCTTCAGCGCTAAATTTTTGTCGTTTTCTCCACGGTCGGACGACCAATTTTAATCGATGTAATCTCCTTAGACCTCAATTTTCCACTGATGAAAATTTAAAATGTGTAATATTCCATTATCAGAGATAGATCACATCAAGTGCCGGTCGGTGTCGGGGTTCAATACATCGGCATTTCTCCGAAAAGTATTGCACAAATCGGATTTTAACGCTCGATACTACGCAGCGCCACTATCTTCTCCTCAAGATCTGTGCGACTCAATGTACTCGACCAATTTTCTTCCCAGCGACACTCCCATAGAAAGGGATCTCAACAATATTTGCTCAACATGAAGATAACTCCGAATTCCACGGCCCGCAGATAATTTTCTGACGAGATCACCGCACGGTTTCCTGGATCAACTTTACTCTATCCAGAAGCATCCGACTAACTCACCCTATCAATCTAATCTTCACTGCGCTCAAACTATCCCACGAGACCGGCCGAGTATAATCGATACGGGCTACTGGAATACTGATCGATAATCGTTATTGTAGGTAAACTGCAGGTAGGAACTCATCCTACAATCATTCTCCAAGACCTAAATATGCGCCAGACCGCCCGGCTCACCGGGTGAGCTGTACCAATCCCCAATCCCGCAAAATTTTCATCCCTCGCCAAAGTTTCCAAAATCGGGTAGGTCAACTGAAGTACTCGTCGATGATATCAACAACTTCCTCGACAAGATTGCCACCGCTCGGATGCAGGCGCAGTATCTCAATCGAAGTCAGCTGACTCTGGTCAGCCTAATTAATAATCATCCATACAAAAATCAAAAAAATATAAACTTTCAGTTCATAATGTATTCTCCTTATTTCACTAAAATAATACGCGCCAAATACTACGCCTTCGATGCCGTATGCACCGCCGACATTGAAAGTATCAGGTTATATTGTTCGAGACCCATTTTTCCACAATATTGTCGCTTCAAATCTCGATTACATTCGCTGGCTCTCGATGGATAATACAGCTACAAGCCTCCAGAATTAACTCACGAAGGCCATCAACTTTAGGCAATGCGATATTCGGGCTCACAGACATGCCATGCCATCGGTGATGAAAATATCATACACCCCAATTTCAGATACGAATACGTGGATCATCATATCAAGGCCATTTAATAGATTATAGAGATGATCGAGATAGTAACACAAAAAGCATTACTTCAAATGGGTTCGAATTATCTTAACTAATTATCGATATTAAGACTAACATCATAAATAATTTTCAAATACAGGTACAAGCTCTTTATTTGATTGACAAGCTTCTTCCGCTTTCAGATTGTCGCTACATTAATTTTCCCTGAATGATATAATATAGTAATGTCATAATTTTCATCCTCAGTTATTCCTCGCCATTGCCTAGCGAAGTTGCTTGAATACAGGTTGGACTACGCATGGCAGATACAATTACAGAGACGCCGCATAAATATGTCTAAGCCATCGCAATGCAATAATGGCGGCTAGCTCTCCAAATCATGTTCGCATAAGCCTACGCGTCTTCATCGCCATGAAGATAGTTAGTTCAATCTTTGATTTTCCGCATCAACAATAACCTATTCCACTTCGAGGCATCACATCAACAAGATAACCTCAAGTTGACGGGTAATATTAACACCGAGCCATAGGCCAAAGCGCCTCAGCTCGGGTTTCTCCTCGCACCACCTGACCACAGACCGTGCACTTTCCGTCAATTTAGTCAATCTAAGAGCAATCGATGAGGTCTCGAACAAAATCAAGGATTTACTGTACTACAGCTAAAGAAAACTCTGCATCTCGAGTCGGTAGTTATCTAGGGCTAATCTCGCATCGTTCTTATCTTTTCGATCAATCTCAATATTATCATCGGTACACATTATCCTGCAACGCTACAGACCACTGCTTCAAAATCCGCACTTGGTGAATTTAGCTATAGCTTTCCTCTCATTGCAGATTATATCATTGTCAAATGGAGCATACTCCTCCTTCGACTACGGGAGTAGACTAGAGAATGTCAATGAACACAATCACAAATTTATCATAAATAGTTCGAACATCAAGTTTATCAGATGACAAATAGCTGCCATGCTGGCCAAATTTAAAGATTATCACAAGAAACTATAATGAGTAGACGTTCAATGTTTCATATTACTGGAAATTCTCGATCTTCAGTTCGTGATATTCTAACGAAGATCGATCTTAGAAAACACTCCCCCGCATTGCACCGATTAAACAGTCATTTATACGTAGGTGGTATTTTCATCGTCACTTTGTTTTCAATTGCTCATAATTACCACACATTTTCAGCTGGAATTATCTTTCTTTTTAATAAATTATTGACAAAGACCCACGGAAATAATATCCAGACGTGGATCCGTATTAGTCGCTTTAGCTCTTTTCACTATACGTTATCTGATGTTTTATAATCTTGAGCATGTATCACATTGTCATCGCCAAAATCAATATCCGCCCGGCAAGATGCCCGAAAGAGTTCAGAAATACACAAGAGTTCACAACCGTATTAATAATGCTGCGAGATTAAATTAATATCTTCCTCACAAAATTTAAATACGATAAACAATTTTTCACCCACATCTTCTCCGGCGCAGAACGAAATAACACGCCTGGGACAAATCGCCGAATTCGCCCGACTGAGAGTCACAGAATGGCCAATCAGAATCGTCTTAGTATCGACAGCTCCAATATAAGACAAGTATTGCAGATAACTGTACTATTGCCTAATATACATCAGTTCCACTATCCTTAATAATAATAAATTTGCCCGTGAATTTCAATACAATTAATGCGATCTATGTATTACGATCCACAACGATCGATGACTACGGATACATGAACAGCGTAAATCAAGACTACCACGGTCGCGCATCTGTTGATGCGCAAATGTTAGACGCATATCATGTGGACTCGATCGCAGGCATCTTCAGGATGCATTGAACATCGGCGGCACCGATCACTTCGCCGCAGTTGCAGACCGCACCGGCCCGTACTCGCCGCGCCCACGACCTCCAGATCGGCGTCGGCACCGCCGGAACTTCACGATGAGCACGTCCTTTCATGTACACATTTACCGCGTCGAGAGAAAGAATTGCGCCGGAGGCATCGGTTTATGATACCCACTCGCCACTTCACCGACCACGACCATAATCTTCCGCCTGCCATACTGACGAGCACGCATGAAGGGACGACACCACGCTGGGGAATTAATTTGGTGTTCCTCTCGTCTTCGCTTCTTCTTCGCTGACATCCGTTTTCAATCGAGCGCAAGTTATACAAAGAATCTGCCAACGAGCTGATGACAGAGCGCTTCGCTGGGTCATAAGAATACGGATAAGTAGGTTGAGGTTTCTATCAACTGGGATTATCTGATGTAGATGTTTAGTCCGAGTGAATCTAGTTATATCAATACAGACATGTTGCCTAATAACTAATTCCACCGGGTAATGCATTTTCAAGGATGAGATCGGCGGCAGCTATATATTTCTGCAAGAGAGTGAGAACCGCTGCCATGTGAGAGTGCTTGCAGCCTAATTTCTCCAAACTCCTCCCACAAATGCTGGACCACTACGGACTCAGCATCGGTTGCACATCTTCTAACACTTATCCAAAGAAACTGCATCGCCCTCAACGCCACTAAAATCGGGTGGCCGGGAATTAAATTCATTAAAGATTTACGCTGCCATCGCATAACTTCACCATATAGTTCGAGTTGAGGCCGGGCGCAGTTCGAGATTAATCGCGCATTCACTGGGGACTACCAAATTTCACAATGCGTTACAGCCATGTAGCCGCAGGTCTGTTAATTAATTTCAACAGATACGCTATAGAAGTGAACTACCTACGCTAAACCGAAGACACTGATATCATTTGAGAAAGAGTTCACCGCGACAGAATAAAGAATAGATTGATGTCTTCGCCTGACCGGGTCGTTGAGACACCATCTGGCCGCCAACGGCATAACAGTGCGTCACCGGGCACGCTCAATTTGCGATTTGTCGCGCTTTCACGCGCTTAATCGCGGCAATCGTCGCCCACCTTCGCCCCGATGTTGCCTTCGCTTATCCGCTGGTTAATAGAATATAGGTTCACCGGGTCACAAGATCTAGCAGACGCATGTAGTCTAAGAGCTGAAGTTTTCCTAGGGTATCCGCAAATTCTCCCAAGTATACTTCTCCATCCACAAGACTCTATTTCACCGCTTAAAGACTCAATGAGGTCTAGTAAACCTATTGGATAACTTATCAATTTAATCTAGGCCACATGGTTTATCTGAAGACATTGCTAGTTTTCCAAACTGACTAATCAATATCAACAACGGAGCTGGAAGCTCTTTTAACCCATTTAGCATTTCAAAATATGAGTCACTAGTAATGTTTATATTAATGTGGAATACAAACGTTAACTCCTAGTATCGGGGGTGGTCAAGAAGTCATGAGCTCTTATCACCACGAGTGTATAAAGGTTTTATAAGATATTAGTGTTTTAAAAGAAATGTCAATATAAATTAAAAGATAAAGAAGTAGCTGAATAATAAGATGACAAAGTAGTCTGTCTTCAGATCCCATGGTGATGTATCGCCAAGACAGTTAATGGATCAATGGCTGAAGAGGTAATCTGACTTACACAGTGTGTGTGACTGAGGGAATGCTGTGACAATACAATAGTCATAGCATATTTGCATTAAGAATCCGTAATAGCATTCATGTAAATCCATATCATTTTACCTGCCATAGAATCAATATTCATCGCATTCGTGCCTCACAAATACTAATAAATACGTTACCGGTAGCTATGAACGTAGCTAAATGCACGCACGCTTCAGGCATGTTCGACTACGCCAGATAGTCTCATCTAGTGGTTTATACGTAGACGGGCGGGGTTCCTACAAATTTCGTCTAGCATCATCCATAGCAGAGATTCGCGCTGGCAAGGTGACTAACATATGTCTGTTTCTGAGGGATGCCAAGGCTCGAGCCATCAGTCGTTTCATATAGCTAGATTTTCGCTTGTGCTCAAAAGTAGTTTTTGAAAATCCTTTATCATTTTTTCAGTTGTGGAAAATGTGTACATCAAGTTCCAGAGATGGGAATTGGCATAATAACAAAAATAGTCGCGCACTAGTAGTAAACTAGCATGTCTATATGATAAGATACGATAATCTTATCTTCACGTGGATCCACACCGCTTCATCGGCCACATGTATACACCGCCTAGCTAGCGACGAGGTTCAAGCGCTACGGCATCAGTTAATAGGTACATATAGCACATCCGAGCTGACCGGCTGAGAATCATACAAGATTACCAGCCGCACTGAATACCATAGACTCCAGCGAGGATCATCGAGCGAGACGTCGTCAGCAAGGTATGAACTTATATACGGTACATTGTATATATGCAAGCAGTCATCACCCACAGGTATTATTCACGTGTGATATGCATGCCGATTTAGTGCCACAAAGAATGCTCTACCACGTTGCATCAAGCTCTCAAGACGCTGTGAATTCGATCAAATACAAGAGGAAACATCGACCCAATTCAGTTGACAATCTAATCAATATCTACATCGTTTTGCCAGTCAAAGTCCCTGCACTTTCTACGGGTACTTGTCGAAAAATTACAAAGCTTACATATTTCTGAAAAGGATAAAGCATATTTATCTAGCAGATAAATTTACCAAAATCGACTCCATTTGCTTGGCTCAAATCAAGTGTTTTCTTTAATTTAGGCCTAGGGCTCAAACTCCCCCTTTTTAATCTTCCATTTACAAGAGATTTAACCTGGCTGATTTCATGTTGTAACGATGTAATTAGTTTCACAAAACTTAGCCTTCCACCCAAATTCGATGTGATTTTCAAACATCTTCCCGCCAATTTTCCTGGAACTCAAAAAATGGAGGTTTTGGGAGAACCGCTGACGTGTCGTTTCAATTTAAATCTCTTCGCTAGATTTTATTTGTTTAGCGCGACGCGATTTCAAGATCGCTGGTCAGCATGTTAAATATTTACATGTTGATGCCTCACGCTGGACAAGGGATAGCACAAACAAAAAGAAGGGATCGTTGCCCCTCTTCCCCGCGATTGCATTTTTTCAGACTTATTTTCGCATTTTATCACAGAATAATTACGCGATTTTGATTATCAATTCTGCTAATTTGCCGAATGAATTTCCGCGTTGACAGCAAAAAAAGCGTTTGGATTTGATATGCATGGACAAGGCCCCATCTCTCGGCGATCGCGGGCAGAAAATTTTCGCTAGACCCATCAAAATATAACAAGAACTGGCTAGACTAATTATTTATGTAGATACGTAATCTCCAACGAAAACTCAACAAGGTTTCAAAAGATAGATTTAACCTTTAACCAAAACACCATCCTAAACATCAAAATCACCAATACACACGGATTCAAGCCTAAATTCCTTAAAACTTTCCGAATACGCACTGACCACCAAACTCTGACGTTCGAATGACCTGAAATTTTGTAGGTACATCCAAAATCATCTAACGAGCACAGAACTGCCGAATCCCATTCCGAATTTATCAAAATCTACCTATCGTCTGATTTTGGCTAGTGGCCTAATCCTTAGTTATACCTGGGGTGCCTATTTCTACACAAGCCCCAAGCATCAGCCCAAGTCAATAAATCATTCACTGACCCAATCAATCATTGCATCTTGACTGGAAGCTCTACCCAAATAAAATAACTCCGGGTTGACTTTCGCAGTGAGGCGTTCTCATTTTCAATCTAAATTCGATAGATTTTAACACGATATAAAGAAGGAAAATGAAATTACAGCAATGGGGATTAGTTCATGTTATTTAAAGCTGCAGGATTTGAACTAAAGAGAAGAGAAAAAGAAAACTAAAGCAAATCTGATGAAAGAATAAAAAATAACAAAAGAAAAGGAAACGGACGATGAAATATTAATCTCATTTCTTGGAATCGAAAGACAAACAGAAGCCTACATCTGAAGATAAAACTGTGAAATATCTGTTTACACTACAGGATGCAAAATGTTAGCAGACAAGTTTGTTAGTTTTCAGCTCGGAGCGTAAATGGCCTAGCTTAAATATTTAGCTGCCTGATCCACAACGCGATACGTTTCGACATTTCGTGGTATCTTGTAGCTTTTACGTTTTTCTTTCAGTCATGGAATCCTCATTATCTTCTTCTTGACGGTGCTTTTGCGGTACGCATCCAACAAACACTCATTTCTCGCCGCGAAAATGCCTACGCCACAAGTTTGTTTAGCACAATTTCTTCAACTGATTTCACTCTTTTCCTCTTCTAATTATCGCCCCACGCTACACTATATTGCCGGATTCTTTTCGTTTCATCCTGATGATATAAAGCATTACAGCAGTAGATATCGTCACATTTGGGACACTAACTTTTTCCACATATCTTCCTGTTCTATTAAATTTTCCACGCTTGTTTCAGTGTCTAATAAATTGCTAGTGATAAAAGGGTTTTCAGCTCGGCTGATATGCGACATTCGACAATTTCTTTGTAGGTGCGATTGCTGCTTGCCTATTTCAGAATGGCCGCAGTTGGCAGACGAACATCTTCATTTGTCTGATGTCTTATTGAAAACCTCATTGCCTAGATTTACGTGTATATATTGCATGTAGCTGAAAGAGGTTGCATTAGAATATGTGAATTTAATAGAAAATTTGAAGAAATTCTGATATTAATATTGATATAGTTGACTTTCGGCTCGGCTATCATTTTGGTAAACAGATCCGACCTGAAAATTTGCCTGTAGGAAAATATGGGACTCATACATGCATCCGGAGTCGAATTCCGAGTCCTAGAGCCCATGATATGAATTTTTCTGTTAAATTTTTCTGAAATTATTAAGGAAAAAGGAAAAGAAAATTGATTAAAAAGACCATCGTATTTAGGTTTCGATGTCCGGTACAAGTCTTATATATTATTTAAGTACTTCTTGCAAAGTTTGACGGAAATTGAACGTCGTTTGATGTGTTTTGAACCATGAGTTCCAAATTTGAAAGTTTATGTGGGTTTTAAGATTTGCAAATAGTGCAGGTTTTTAATACGCCGTCAGGGGCAATTTCGTCATTAACTTGAAAATCTGGGCAACCTTAGTAAAATGGCCATAAAATCCTCATACGATGTCAAAATTTGATGATTCTTTTTGCTACGGGTCCGTAATTACGATATGGATCTAATGCTTCATTTAAAACAGTAATCGAAGCTCATTTATTCAATATGATATCATTTACGCTTGAAGAAACGATGTCGAAGCATAAGAAAACGAGCATAACGCAACTCAAACATATCCGAAACACGTCAAACGACGTTCATTTTCGACCAAACTTTACATGAAGTGCTTAAACAATATATAACACTTGTACCGGGTGTCGAAACAAAAATACGAGCCCCATACCTTGGTCTTTTAATCAATTTTCCTTTCCATTTTCATTAATAATTTCAGAAAAACAATTTCACAGAAAAATTCATATCTTGGGCTCTAGGCCTCGAATTCGACTCTGGACGCATGCCCGAGTCCCATATTTTCCTACGGACCTTCCAGGACCGTCCGATCTCGGGTCCGGGTCCGTTTACCAAAAATGTTGACCGAAGTCAACTATATCAATATTAATATCAAATTTCTTCAAATTTTCTATAGAATTCACATATTCTAGTACAACATCTTTCCGGCTACATGCCCGGACTATGCACGTAAATCTAGGCAATATAAAATGAGGTTTTCAAAGCCTCGGAAGCGCGAGACAAATGAGAAAATCAGGTGATAACCCTTTGGGTCGTCACAGTCTACTGCAGCCGGTTCCTCAGAATAGACAAAACCCGGCATCGCCTTTCTACAAAGCTGGTGTCAGATGTGCATATCATTCAGAGGCAGAGGGCCACCATACTAACGACTGTTGGACTTTGAAACAAGCGGTGGAGAATTTAATAGAGCAAGGGAAGATTGTGTTGAAGGATGAGGATGTCCCAAATGTGACCAATAATCCGCTACCTGCTCACAATAACGGGCCGATAGTTGGGATGATTTGTGAAGACGAAGAATTTGATCCAGCGCTTAAGGCCATAATTGCTATTGCTGACGTGGAAAGGAAGCCCAAGGCGGCCCCGAAACAAGAGAAAGGGGAAAAGAAGAGTAAAATCACTGAGTTAGAACCAGAAAAGGAAATTGGTGCACTAAGCAAGCCTATGTGGCATGGGAGGCAATTAAGACACCACAGCTGAATGAGCCAGTGTTTGTTGGATGCGTACCGCAAAAGCTTAAGGACCGTCAAGAGAAAGATAATGAGGATTCCATGACTGAAGAGAGCGAAGGAAAACATGAGGCAAAGCTCTGCGATACCCACATGGTCGAGCCAGGGAAAGGGACTATCACCGTTGATGGGATCAGACACTAAACTCCCAAACTGAAAGGCTAAGCCATTCCCGATCAGGCGGAAGCCCAGTAAACTTGTCCTGCCGCATTTTTCTGCATCCAGAATTATTTCAGGGTGTAAATTGGATGTTTCTTTTAGTTTTTATCTTTAAATTTCCGAATGTGAACCCTGTTTATCTTTTCGATTCCAAGAAATGAAATTAATATTTCATCGTCCGTTTCCTTTTCTTTTGTTATTTTTTATTCTTTCAGATTTGTTTTAGTTTTCTTTTTCTCTTCTCTTTAGTTCAAATCATTGTGACGACCCGGCTCGTCGTCACGGGAATTACCACCCCGTTATGTTGTAATTTCATTTTTCATGCTTTTATATCAGTGTTAGAGTCTATCGGGTGAGTTAGGAGTGAATTTGGATTGAAAATGAGGCATATAGCCTTTGTGAAGGAAACTTGAATAAGGAAAGTCAACCCGGAGTTGACTATTTGGTTAGAGGGCTCGGAATCGGATTCCGATGATTCGGTTAGTTCCGGGAGGTGATTTGTGACTTAGGGGAACGATCGGAATTGAATTTGGAGGCCCGTGTAGAAATAGGCTTGAATTGGCTAAGGTTGAATTTTGGCGAAATCCGAACGGTAGGTGAGATTTTGATCCGGGGGTCGGAATGGAATTCCGACAGTTGCAGTAGCTTCGTTAGGTGATTTTGGATGTGCCTGCAAAATTTCAGGTCATTCGGACGTCGTTTGGTCGGGTTTTTGATCGAATGCGTAATTCGGAAAGTTTTAAGAAATTTAGGCTTGAATCCGTGTGTAATTGGTGATTTTGATGTTTAGGATGGTGTTTTTATGATTGGAACAAGTTCGTATCGTGTTTTGGGGTATGTTGGTGGTTTTCGTTGGGGTCCCGGCGGCCTCGGAATGAATTCGGGGGTCCAAACGGACCATTTTGTGCCAAATGCACTGCTGTTTCTGCTGCAATTAGTGCAGCAGAATTTTACCCTTCGCGATCGCAGAGATAGGGACGCGATCGCGTAAGGTCAAGAGCAGAAGAAACGCGATCGCAGGGGCACGGACGCGATCGCGTAGAGTTAACCGGGTGGTCATCGCGATCGCATGAGCATTTACGCGATCGCGTAGAAGAGAAATGGGGTCCGGGGAAAAATGTGCTACGCGATCGCAGGAAGAGGGACGCGATCGCGTGAAGCCGGATGTTTGTACATCGCGATCGCGTGAGGAGAGTCGCGATCGCGTGAGGGCGAAATGTTTGAGCATCGCGATCGCGTGCGTAGAGTCGCGATCGCGTAGAGCAAATAGGTCTGGCAGAGAGTTTAAGTTCAGAACAGACCAGTCGCGGGTTTAATACCCAAAACCTCCATTTTTGAGTTCCAAGAGGAGAAATTGACGGGAGATTGCTGGGAAATCATCGGGGTTTCGTTGGAGGTAAGTTTTGTGGCTTAATTACATCATTTTAACATGAAATCATGGGTTAAATCTCTGTAAATGGAAGATTAAAGGTGGGTTTGAGCCCTAGGCCTAAATTAAAGAAAAACACTGATTTGAGTGGGCAAATGGAGTCCGATTTTGGTAAATTTTATATGCCTAGACTCGTATCGAGATGTGGATTCCGAATATGTAACTTTTGTAATTTTTCGACAAGCGTACCGAAAGTCGGGTTTTGACAACTTTGGGAATTTTGATGTAAATTGAGTTATATTGATTGGGTGTCATCCCATTGGCCTAATTTGTTGTGTTTCTACTGTATTTGATCAGATTCTACGCGTGCGGAGCTTGATTCTCATGGCAAGGGCATTGCGTAGTAGTCGTCGCGCCGTATTAAGGTGAGTAATAGATGTGGGTGATGACCAGCGAGTTCGAAACCCCGGTATACCACTTTGTGACGCTGTATAGCGGCGAGACACGCACACTCTTGAGAGTGCGGGGTCGATCATGAACTGGAGACTATATATTAGTCCAACCTGTTGATACTATATTATTGGCTATTCTCGAGCCGTTGAACCTCCTTCTTGGACGGTTGAGTATATTGTGGGCTGTGAGCCAATTATTGGATCCCGCGAGGATCGTTGTCATTGTCTTATCATATAGACATGCTAGTTTACTACTAGTCCGCAGCTATTTCTGTTATTATGCTAATTCCAATCTCTGGAACTTGGTATTACTGTTTTCCAACTGAAAAATGATAAAAGAGTTTTCAAAAACTACTTTTGAGCCTGCGAGGCTGTATCTGCATATTAGCTGACTAGTAGTGGATCGGGCTGCGCGCCGCAACGAGATATATGTTGGATCGGACTGCACGCCGCAGGAATATCTCTATGAGATGTGCTTGGGCTGTAGGAGCCCCTCCGGAGTCTGAACCCCCACAGTGAGCACGGGTACCCAAAATTGGAGTCGGGCTACGCGCCGTAGCGGTCATATCATGCATTGCATTGCATTTAGCTACATCTGCTAGCTGTTATACTGTTTTGCTGGTACTTGTTGGTACAGGTACAGTTGATATTGATTCTGTGACAGGGTATTTGATTACAGCTTTACATAGTGCTTTATTGCGGATTTCTTATCTGCGCTGTCTTACCCTTGTTTATTACCACTGAGTCTGGCAGTACTCATTTTACTCCCTACACCTTGTGTGCAGATCCAGGTACCTCTCAGCAGTGATCCAGTAGTTGTGCGAGGCGACATCTGTGGGATATACGAGGTAGCTGCAGAGTCCGCAGGACCCGATATTCCTTCCTACCGTCTTTTGATTTTGTATTGACATTTCTTTCCGCACTTGGTATCTTGTAAACCTTTATACACTCATGTTCAGTAGAGGCTCATGACTCTTGACCCTTCGGTCTTTGGGAGTTAGTATATTTTGGGACTTGGTCTCCCCGCTGTTGGTATAAGCATTACTATTGTTTCATATTTTGAAATGCTTAAATGGGTTAAAGAGAGCTTCAAGCTCCGTTGTTGATATTGATTGGTCAGGCTGGCTTAGCAATGTGCTGGGCGCCATCACGACCGGATTTGGGGTCGTGACAAGTTGGTATCAGAGCCTAGGTTTACTAGGCCTCATGAGTCTTGAGCCGGTTAGTAGAGTCTTGTGGATCGGTACGGGGACGCCTGTACTTATCCTCGGGAGGCCGCGAACCTTTAGGAAAACTTCACTTTTCTTGAACTCTATCGTGCGATCGTGTTGTTCTGAGAACTGAACTTCTATATTCTATTCTCTCGCAGATCGAGAACGCGAGCATCAGGACGAGGTGGACGACCTCCATTGCCACCTGTTAGAGGTCGTGGGCGCGGTCGTGCTAGAGGTAGAGGTAGGGCGGCTGAGGCAGTGCCAGCTGACCCGCCCGTTGTACCAGTTCAGGAGCAGCCCCCAGTGGTTGATGCTCCAGCAGCCCCAGTTCAGGGCCAGACTATATCTATTGCTATTCCTCGGTCTTCGGGAGACTCTTGCTCAAATATTATCGGTGTGTTCCGGTTTGGCGTAGGTAGTTTCGGCTACCGCTACCGTAGCGACATCTCGGTCGGGGGGTGGTCAGCAGACCCTGCAGCTCGCGCACCTGACCCGGTTGTTCGGGGACTTCGGACGCCGAGGCGGTCCCCGCTCGGTGGTTGCACCGGTTATTCCTCCGACTGCACCAGCTCCAGCTCCGAGAGCATATGGTTCAGGTTATGCCCGATGACGAGCGGCGTCGTCTTGAGAGATTTGGTAGACTTCAGCCACCCCATTTCAGTGGCATTGAGGGCGAGGATGCCCAGGGTTTCTTGGACAAGTGTCAGAAGATGCTGCGTACGGCTGGTATTCTTGAGTCCAGCGGAGTTTCATTTACTACATTTCAGTTCACCGGTCCCGCATTTGATTGGTGGGAGGAGTTTGAGAGGCGTAGGCTTGCAAGAGCAACACCTCTCACATGGCAGCAGTTCTCTACTCTCTTTCTAGAGAAATATGTACCTCAATCTCGTCGCGAGGAGCTACGTCGCCAGTTCGAGTGGTTGATTCAGGGCGACATGTCTGTGACCCAGTATGAGCTTAGATTCACTCAGTTGGCTAGGCATGCCACATGGATGATCCCCACTGATAGGGAGAGGATCAGGAGGTTCATTGATGGCCTCAACTACTCTATCCGTATTCTTATGACCAGCGAGCGAGTTCTGTCATCATCGTTTGAGCAGGTTGCTGATATGGCACGCTCCATTGAGGCGGATCGTCGCCGAGAGAGAGAGGAGCGGGAGGCCAAGAGGCCTCGTGGTTATGGCAGTTTTAGTGGTGCTCCATCTAGAGGGCATTCCCAGCAGAGCCGAGGTCGCTCATCTAGACCTCCTCATTCAGGCCGCCCAGAGCAGAGCGGAGGTTCTTATGGTCGTGGTCGACAGGGATTTCAGCAGGGTCAGTCATCGCTTGGTGCCCTCCCAGCCCAGAGTGCAACACCTACTTCTCCAGCACCAGGTGCATGTTATGAGTGTGGTGAGTTTGGCCACATGAGGAGACAGTGCCCTCGACTACGTAGGGGCAGGACTCAGCAGAGGGATCAGCCCTCCTCTTCAGCACCATCTCAGTCTAGTAGAGGTGGAGGTCGGTCTTCTCGTGGTCGCCCCAGGGGCGAGGAGAGATCTGGTGGAGGCCAGGCACGGTTCTATGCACTTCCTGACAGGCGTGATGCAGTTGCCTCCGATGCTGTGATTACAGGTATCATTTCTGTCTGTCACAAAGATGCCTCTGTTCTATTTGATCCAGGGTCCACATATTCTTACGTGTCCTCTTATTTTGCACATCACTTGGGTGCGACTCGTGGTAGTCTTGATTTACCTATTCATGTATCCACCCCCGTGGGTGATACGATCGTTGTGGATCATGTCTATAGATCCTGTGTTATATCTATTGGGGGTCTGGAGACCCAGGCAGATTTGTTATTGTTGGGTATGGTGGACTTTGATGTTATATTGGGTATGGACTGGTTGTCTCCGTACCATGCTATATTGGATTGTCATGCTAAGACAGTTACGTTGGCCATTCCTGGTATTTCTCAGATCGAGTGGCGGGGTTCGACCGATTTTGTCCCCAGCCGTGTTATTTCGTTCCTAAAAGCTCAGAAGATGGTTGAAAAAGGGTGTTTATCGTATTTAGATTTTGTGAGAGATGTGGGAGCTGAGTCTCCTAGCATTGATTCTGTACCTGTTGTGAGGGATTTTCCAGATGTGTTTCCCTCAGACCTGCCGGGCATGCCGCCGGACAGGGATGTTGATTTTGGCATTGACTTGGTGCCGGGCACTCAGCCCATTTCTATTCCTCCGTATCGGATGGCACCAGCCGAGTTGAAAGAACTAAAAGAGCAGCTTCAAGAACTTCTGGATAAGGGTTTCATCCATCCTAGTGTGTCCCCGTGGGGTGCGCCGGCATTATTTGTTAAAAAGAAAGATGGTTCCATGCGAATGTGTATTGATTATAGGCAATTGAACAAAGTGACAGTGAAGAACAAGTACCCTCTACCGCGCATAGATGATTTGTTTGATCAGTTACAGGGTGCGAGGGTGTTTTCTAAGATCGATCTTCGTTCAGGCTATCATCAGCTGAAGATCAGGGACTCGGATATTATGAAGACTGCATTCGGGACCCGATATGGTCATTATGAGTTTCTTGTGATGTCGTTTGGGCTGACCAACGCCCCAGCAGCATTTATGCATCTGATGAACAGTGTGTTCAGGCCTTATTTGTATTCATTTGTGATTGTGTTCATTGATGACATTCTAGTCTACTCCCGTAGTCAGGAGGAGCATGCTCAGCATTTGAGTATTGTGTTACAAAGATTGAGGGAGGAGAAGCTATATGCTAAATTCTCCAAGTGCGAGTTTTGGCTCGAGTCCGTAGCATTTCGGGGACATGTGGTGTCTCGTGATGGTATTCAGGTTGATCCGAAGAAGATAGAGGCGGTGCAGAGTTGGCCTAGACCGTCCACAGCTACAGAGATCAGGAGTTTTCTTGGCTTGGCGGGATATTATCGCCGGTTTGTTCAGGGATTTTCATCCATTGCTTCTTCATTGACCAAATTGACTTAGAAGGGTGCACCATTCGTGTGGTCAGATGAGTGCGAGGAGAGCTTTCAGAAGCTCAAGACAGCTTTGACCACAGCTCCAGTGTTAGTATTACCATCAACTTCAGGTTCATATATCGTTTATTGTGATGCCTCGAGAGTGGGGATAGGTTGTGTGTTGATGCGGGAAGGTAAGGTAATTGCTTATGCTTCTCGGCAGTTGAAGACGCATGAGACGAACTATCCTGTTTATGATTTGGAGCTAGCCGCCATTGTTCATGCATTGAAGATTTGGAGGCACTATTTGTACGGCGTGTCTTGTGAGGTGTATACTGACCATCGTAGTCTCTAGCACTTGTTCAAACAGAAAGACCTTAATTTGAGACAGCGGAGATGGCTTGAGTTGCTGAAGGATTATGACATTACTATATTATATCATTCGGGAAAGGCCAATGTGGCGGCCGATGCTTTGAGCCGGAAGGCGGTCAGTATGGGGAGCTTGGCATATATTCCGGCTGAGGAGAGACCATTTGCTTATGATGTTCAGGTGCTAGCCAATCGGCTAGTGAGGTTAGATATTTCGGAGCCCAGCAGGTATTGGCTTGTGTTGTATCTCGGTCATCTCTATATGATCTTATTCGTGAGCGCCAGTATGATGATCCACATTTGGCTGTCCTGAGGGACAGAGTTCAGCATGATGATGCTAGAAATGTCACCATTGATAGTGACGGCGTATTGAGGATGCAGGGCCGGATATGCGTGCCCAATGTTGATGGCCTTCGTGAGTTGATTCTGGAGGAGGCCCATAGCTCGCGGTATTCTATCCATCCAGGAGCCGCGAAGATGTATCAAGATTTGAAACAAGACTATTGGTGGAGAAAGATGAAAATGGACATTGTCAGACATGTAGCACGGTGCCTCAACTGTCAGCAGGTTAAGTACGAGCACCAGAGGCCCGGTGGTGTATTTCGGCGCATTGATATTCCTGAGTGGAAATGGGAGAGGGTCACTATGGACTTTGTTACTGGACTCCCTCGGACGGCGAGGAAGTTTGATTCCGTATGGGTGATTGTGGATAGACTGACCAAGTCAGCTCACTTCATTCCAGTTAGTACTACCTACTCATCGGAGCGGTTGGCAGCGATCTTTATTCGAGAGATTGTTCGGTTGCATGGAGTTCCAGTGTCTATCATATCCGACAGGGGTACTCAGTTCACTTCTCAGTTTTGGAGAGCATTTCAGCGAGAGATGGGTACACGGGTTGAGTTGAGTACAGCATTTCACCCCCAGACAGACGGACAGTCTGAGCGCACTATTTAGATCTTGGAGGATACGTTGCGAGCTTGTGTGATTGATTTTGGTGGTTCGTAGGATGAGTTCCTACCACTTTCTGAGTTTGCCTACAATAACAGTTATCAGTCGAGCATTCAGATGGCCCCGTATGAGGCATTGTATGGCAGGCGGTGTAGATCCCCCGTGGGATGGTTTGAGCCTGGTGAGGTTAGATTGATAGGGACTGAGTTAGTCCAGGATGCTCTGGATAGAGCAAAGTTGATCCAAGAGAGGCTTCGTACAGCACAGTCTCGTCAGAAGAGTTATGCGGACCGTAGAGTTCGAGAGTTGTCTTTCATGGTTGGTGACAGAGTATTGTTGAAGATCTCACCTATGAAGGGTGTCATGAGGTTTGGGAAGAAAGGAAAGTTGAGTCCCAGGTACATTGGTCCTTTTGAGATACTTAGGAGGGTTGGAGAGGTGGCATATGAGTTGGCCTTGCCGCCCAGCTTATCCAGCGTTCATCCAGTATTCCATGTGTCTATGCTCCGGAAGTACATTGGAGATCCGTCTCATGTATTAGATTTCAGCACCATTCAGCTTGATGGTGATCTATCCTATGATGTGGAGCCTATTGCCATTTTGGGACGTCAGGTGAGAAAATTGAGGTCTAAGGAGATTGCATCAGTTAAGGTTCAATGGAGAGGTCGACCCGTGGAGGAGGCCACTTGGGAGACCGAGCGGGAGATGCGGAGCAGATATCCTCACTTGTTTGAGACTTCAGGTATGTTTCTTGACCCGCTCGAGGACGAGCGTTTGCTTAAGAGGGGAGAATGTGACGACCCGGCTCGTCGTCACGGGAATTTACCACCCCGTTATGTTGTAATTTCATGTTTTATGCTTTTATATCAGTGTTAGAGTCTATCGGGTGAGTTAGGAGTGAATTTGGATTGAAAATGAGGCATATAGCCTTTGTGAAGGAAACTTGAATAAGGAAAGTCAACCCGGAGTTGACTATTTGGTTAGAGGGCTCGGAATCGGATTCGGATGATTCGGTTAGTTCCGGAAGGTGATTTGTGACTTAGGGGAGCGATCGGAATTGAATTTGGAGGCCCGTGTAGAAATAGGCTTGAATTGGCTAAGGTTGAATTTTGGCGAAATCCGAACGGTAGGTGAGATTTTGATCCGGGGGTCGGAATGGAATTCCGACAGTTGCAGTAGCTTCGTTAGGTTATTTTGGATGTGCTTGCAAAATTTTAGGTCATTCGGACGTTGTTTGGTCGGGTTTTTGATCGAATGCGTAATTCGGAAAGTTTTAAGAAATTTAGGCTTGAATCCGTGTGTAATTGGTGATTTTGATGTTTAGGATGGTGATTTTATGATTGGAACAAGTTCGTATCGTGTTTTGGGGTATGTTGGTGGTTTTCGTTGGGGTCCCGGGGGCCTCGGGATTAATTCGGGGGTCCAAACGGACGATTTTGTGCCAAATGCACTGCTGTTTCTGCTGCAATTAGTGCAGCAGAATTTTACCCTTCGCGATCGCAGAGATAGGGACGCGATCGCGTAAGGTCAAGAGCAGAAGAAACGCGATCGCAGGGGCACGGACGCGATCGCGTAGAGTTAATCGGGTGGTCATCGCGATCGCATGAGCATTTACGCGATCGCGTAGAAGAGAAATGGGGTCCAGGGAAAAATGTGCTACGCGATCGCAGGAAGAGGGACGCGATCGCGTGAAGCCGGATGTTTGTACATCGCGATCGCGTGAGGGCGAAATGTTTGAGCATCGCGATCGCGTGCGTAGAGTCGCGATCGCGTAGAGCAAATAGGTCTGGCAGAGAGTTTAAGTTCAGAACAGACCAGTCGCGGGTTTAATACCCAAAACCTCCATTTTTGAGTTCCAAGAGAAGAAATTGACGGGAGATTGCTGGGAAATCATTGGGGTTTCGTTGGAGGTAAGTTTTGTGGCTTAATTACATCATTTTAACATGAAATCATGGGTTAAATTTCTGTAAATGGAAGATTAAAGGTGGGTTTGAGCCCTAGGCCTAAATTAAAGAAAAACACCGATTTGAGTGGGCAAATGGAGTCCGATTTTGGTAAATTTTATATGCCTAGACTCGTATCGAGATGAGGATTCCGAATATGTAACTTTTGTAATTTTTTGACAAGCGTACCGAAAGTCGGGTTTTGACAACTTTGGGAATTTTGATGTAAATTGAGTTATATTGATTGGGTGTCGTCCCATTGGCCTAATTTGTTGTGTTTCTACCTGTATTTGATCAGATTCTACGCGTGCGGAGCTTGATTCTCGTGGCAAGGGCATTGCGGAGTAGTCGTCGCGCCGTATTGAGTTGAGTAATAGATGTGGGTGATGACCAGCGGGTTCGAAACCCCGGTATACCACTTTGTGACGCTGTATAGCGGCGAGACACGCACACTCTCGAGAGTGCGGGGTCGATCATGAACTGGAGACTATATATTAGTCCGACCTGTTGATACTGTATTATTGGCTATTCTCGAGCCGTTGAACCTCCTTCTTGGACGGTTGAGTATATTGTGGGCTGTGAGCCAGTTATTGGATCCCGCGAGGATCGTTATCTTTGTCTTATCATATAGACATGCTAGTTTACTACTAGTCCGCAGCTATTTCTGTTATTATGCTAATTCCAATCTCTGGAACTTGATATTACCGTTTTCCAACTGAAAAATGATAAAAAGAGTTTTCAAAAACTACTTTTGAGCCTCGCGAGGCTGTATCTGCATATTAGCTGACTAGTAGTGGATCGGGCTGCACGCCGCAGCGAGATATATGTTGGATCTGACTGCACGCCGCAGGAATATCTCTATGAGATGTGCTTGGGCTGTAGGAGCCCCTCCGGAGTCCGAACCCCCACAGTGAGCACGGGTACCCAAAATTGGAGTCGGGCTACGCGCCGTAGCGGTCATATCATGCATTGCATTGCATTTAGCTACATCTGCTAGCTGTTATGCTATTTATTGGTATTTGTTGGAACAGGTACAGTGAAGATTGATTCTATGACAGGGTAGCTGATTATAGCTTTACATAGTGCTTTATTGCGGATTTCTTATCTGCGCTGTCTTACCCTTGTTTATTACCACCGAGTCTGGCAGTACTCATTTTACTCCCTGCACCTTGTGTGCAGATCCAGGTACCTCTCAGCAGTGATCCAGTAGCTGTGCGAGGCGACATTTGTGGATATTCGAGGTAGTTGCAGAGTCCGCAGGACCCGATATTCCTTCCTACTGTCTTTTGATTTTGTATTGACATTTCTTTCCGCACTTGGTATCTTGTAAACCTTTATACACTCATGTTCAGTAGAGGCTCATGACTCTTGACCCTTCGGTCTACGGGAGTTAGTATATTTTGGGACTTGGTCTCTCCGCTGTTGGTATAAGTATTACTATTGTTTCATATTTTGAAATGCTTAAATGGGTTAAAGAGAGCTTCTAGCTCCGTTGTTGATATTGATTGGTCAGGCTGGCTTAGCAATGTGCTGGGCGCCATCACGACCGGATTTGGGGTCGTGACAATCATGCAGCTTTAAATAACATGACATGCTTGCGGACTTCATGCCTAGATCCCAAAACGATGTCAGACTTCAGAATAATGAATCGAGAGTTGAAATGCACAAAAGTTTATTTTGAGGAAATGAAACAAAGAATTGGAATAACTGAAGGAAAATTGGTTCGCATACAAAAGGGGTGTGTTGTACTCAGAGAATACCCGAGTAGCTATCCCAACAAAGAATGGCCCATACTTGCAACAAGAAAGTGCGGCCCAGGAATCTCGAAATAGAACAACCGACGTTAAGGCGCATTCCTCCTCATTACCAAGAAACAAAAGGAAAATTTCGCTCCAAATTGGAAGGATCCATACATCATCCGGAAAATATCACTAGGAGGGACACTCTATCTGGGAGACATTGAAGGAAATAATCTTGAAACGGCAGTCAATACAGATACAGTATAAAGGTACCATGTCAGGACCTCCTGCGACGTTGGCTTTTGTATAATTGAGATGACGAAGGCTTTCTTTCTTACTACCCCAAACACTATAAATCCTTTGTAAAACCCTTTGAGCCGGTTATGTTTCTTTGTTCACCCTCTTTGGAACCCGAAATAAATAAAAAATTAAAAAAAATGAAAAAAAAGAGAAAAGAAAAAAATATATATATATATATATATGAAAGAAAAATAAAAAAATAAATAAATAAATATATATATGAAAGAAAAATAAAATAAAATAAAATAAAAAGACAAAAAACAAAAATTATCACCACCTAAACTACGTTCTGACTTGATTCCGAAAGGATACGTAGGCAACCTTTCCCTGAGGTTCAGTCACACCAAAACAAAAATTCCAATTTCCCCAAAAATTGAAACTGGGGCAGATGATATGACGGTTCAGTTTAGATCCGTCAAGATGGTTCCAAAGTTGTAATTCCATTCAATTTCCTTTTTACCCAAAGACCTTGTTCAAGTCCTTCGGATCAATTGGCAAAGGCAAGGAAGTGAAGAATGTCATTGACGGAAATCTGACACAGCCTGAATTGAGAGAAACAAAATGAGAGAGTCTTATCGGTGAAAACCTTCGGGCACCATAAAGCGATGGTGATTGGAGAAGCTAAAAATGAGAGAGTCCGTTTAGTGAAAACTCGCAAAGAGCACTATCAGGCGACAGTGAAAAGAGAAATGAGAGGGATCGATTGGCGGAAACCCGCAAAGGGCTCCACCGACCAAAAAGAAGACGTCCCTTCACTAAAAGAATTTTGGCAAGGTTCCCTAGTTTTGAAATTGCGAATCAATGAGTTCATAAGAAGTTGGAAAGTTTATGTGGGTCAGGCGTCCAGTCCAAGAAGCATGTCATGTTTATTTGGAGTTAGCATGCATCCCGGATAAGTCCTTCTTTTCCCCGAAAGGGACGCTTCTCTTTAAACTCATTTTCTTGTTTTTTGTATAGTTATTCTTTGAATCCCTTTCGGTTTAATTTTAATTCTGAAACTATTACAAAGAAAGGCAACAAGACCGGTTTTACAGGACTTAGTCTGGTAAAAAAAAAAGTTAAAGAAAGATACCCAGCCTCAGTGGTGTATTGATCCAATCCCGACTGATCATGATGGTCGATCACTTTCAAAGGAAATGACATTAAGAAGGAAAATGAAAATCAAAGGCTAAGGTCTTAGAAGAAACGGAATGAGGCAGAAGGACAGAACCCACACAGAAAATCCTCGTGGAATCCCGAGGATGAACCCGGTCAGTTTGAAAAGAAGTCATCCCCAAAGACAATTGGTAACAAAGTTCTCAATGGAAATGGGGCAAGGATCAAGCAATGAAGATAATCAAGGCCACAAAGTCAACCACTTTTTCAACTAATAAAATGTTCTTTGTTGAAAGCATGTCTATTTAATTGTGCAAGAAGAAGGTACAACCCAAAGAAGTGACGTACGCAAGCATTGAAATGGCTTTGGAACAAAGGAAACGCGTAAAAAGGGAAGTTTCTTTTCGAAAGCTTTATCTTATGCATTTGTTGACGGGTAAAAAAAAATACCTAAAAAAAAGGGCCCAAAAGGAAGAATAAAAGAAAAGAAAATGAAAACTCCAAAAAAAAAAAGAGAATCAAATCATGTTAGTCCAGTATTCGTTTGGACCCCGGTCAGAAAACCGAGGGTCTCTCCGGCCAAAAAAAAAACCGTGAGATATTGTTTTTGAATTCCGGCCAGAAAGCCGTGAAACTCCTCTTCCCGGTTAGAAAATCGAGGATCTCCCAGTCAGAAAACTCCGGAGCCATTTATTTTAACCCCGGCCAAAAAACCGAGGGTGTGGCGGCCAAAAACCGTTAGACATTGTTTGAATTCGGCCGGAAAGCCGTGAAACTTTTATCCCCGTCGAAAACCGAGGATCTCCCGATCAGAAAAATTGCGGAGCCATATATTTTAACCCCGACCAAAAATCGAGGGTCCGACGGCCAAAAACCGTTAGACATTGCTTGAATTCCAGCCGTAAAGCCGCGAAACTTTTATCCCCGGTCGAAAACCGAGGATCTCCCCAGTCAAAAACTGCGGAGCCATTTACTTTAACCCCGGCAAAAAACCGAGGGTCCGACGGCCAAAAAACCGTTAGACATTGTTTGAATTCCGTCCAGAAAGCCGTGAAACTTTTTATCCCCGGTTAGAAAACCGAGGATCTCCCGGTCAGAAAACTGCGAGCCATTTATTTTAACCCCGGCCAAAAAACCGAGGGTCTGACGGCCAAAAACCGTTAGACATTGTTTGAATTCCGGCCAGAAAGCCGTGAAACTTTTATGCCCAGTCAGAAAACCGAGGATCTCCCATTCAGAAAACTGCGGACCCATTTATTTTAACCCCGGCCAAAAAACCGAGGGTCTGGCGGCCAAAAAATCATTAGATATTGTTTGAATTCCGGCCAGAAAGCCGTGAAACTTTTATCCCCGGTCAGAAAACCGAGGATCTCCCAATTAGAAAACTGCGGAGCCATTTATTTTAACCCCGGCAAAAAAACCGAGGGTCTTGCGGCCAAAAAAACCGTGAGACATTGTTTTGAATTCCAGCCAGAAACCGTGAAACTCTTCTTCCCGGTCAGAAAACCGAGGATCACCCAGTCAGAAAACTGCGGAGCCATTTATTTTAACCCCGGCCAAAAAACCGAGGGTCTTGCGGCCAAAAACCGTTAGACATTATTTGAATTCGACCAGAAAGCCGTGAAACTCTTCTTCCCGGTCATAAAACCGAGAATCTCCCAGTCAGAAAACTGCAGAGCCATTTATTTTAACCCCGGCCAAAAATTCGAGGGTCTTGCGACCAATAAAAAACCATTAGACATTGTTTGAATTCCGCCCAGAAAGCCGTGAAACTCTTTTATCCCTGGTTAGAAAACCCAGGATCTCCCAGTCAGAAAACTGCGGAGCCATTTATTTTAACCCCGCCAAAAAACCGAGGGTCTTGCGGCCAAAAAACCGTTAGATATTATTTGAATTCCGGCCAGAAAGCCGTGAAACTTTTATCCCCGGCCAAAAACCGTTAGACATTGTTTGAATTCCGGCTAGAAAGTCGTGAAACTCTTCTTCAAAATCCCGGCCAGAAAGCCGTGGAACATTTATTTGTGAAACCGTGATTTTCTTACCCAATACCAAAGAGTCTTTTTAATCACTTTCTGTGTCACAACTAACTCACGAAATTTTCCTAGCAAAACTGGGGCAGAAAAATTTCGTTCGTTTGTTTGTTTTGTTTGTCTAAATAGGTTTGACCTCGGGACGCAAGGATCGAGATAACCTACGAGTGGAACATCAATCCCGCATGAAGAAAAGAAGAAAAGAACCAAAAGAAAACGAGTCCAAATGTTGGAGTAAACAAAAGCGCGGATTGCTCAGAATCTGATTGAAGTAACAAGCTCCGCCGACTCTGTTTCACTCAATGTTACAGAAATAAACAAGCACGTACAGCTTGTTGAGCATCAAGATTTAGATCGAGGTCTACAGCAAATCAGCTAAGATTCAAGATCCAGTTTTCAAGAGAATCATAGATAGGAATCTTGCAACTCATAGTTTGATAGCATAGCTAGTTCAGCTTTAATTTCTTTTGGTGTAATAAGAAGGTCAGTAGCAGTAAGCAGCAACAGCAGCAACGATAGCAACAGTAACAGCAAAGTGTCAGTCTACGGTAGTCCCAGCTACCAAAACCTCCCGAACTACATTGACCTGATTCCCTTGTAGCCAGGGATATGTAGGAGACCTTTTTGAAGCAAAGGTTCGGTCAAATCTTTCAAAAAAAATGCTTCACACGGAGTACTCAAACAGGCAAAAATTGCTCGTATCCGCTCACTTATCTTTGCATGAAAACTTTTCATGTTTCCGCGCAAAAGAGGGGCAGCTATGAGCACGTGATTTTTGCCTCACACGAGCTACTCCCAAATGAAATCAAAACAAAATGGTCTGTTTTATTATGTTCATTTCGTGTATTTTTGTGTGTGTGAATTTTTGTGTTTGGTCTGCCTTCGTATATGTGTGATTATATGTGTTTAAATTAATGAAAATACAAAAATATGCCGTGTTTGCATTTTTTTTTAAACTTTGCAATTAGGAGTACTTAAGTCTATTTTGCCAAAAAATGAAAATTCACAAAAATATGTATTTTTTGCATTTTTTAGTATTTAATACCCAAATTGGGCAATTTTATTTATTTTTCTTTAATTGTTAATCAATTATATGTGATAATTATTATTAGAAGTTAATTAGTGCTTTTATAAATTAGTTTAGTTCTATAAGTTAATTTAGAATTTTTTAGAATTTTAGTTTTATTTTTGGAAAAACAAAACAAAAGAAAAATCAAAGAAGGAAATCAAAATTGGACCAAAGTCCAAGCCCAAATCAGCACAAGCCCAGTCCAAAAACACCCCAAAATCCGGTTCAACCCATGCCCCAACCCGTTTTCCCCGACCCAATCTCAGCCCTTACACCTAAACGATGCCGTTTCACTAAGTTAGTTTGATCACAGCCGTTGAATGTTTTAATCTAACGGCTGAGATTATTTTCCTAATCTTAATTCACCCAAATACCCCTAAACCCTTTACCCCGCTTCATTTCCAGACCCCCCCCCTCTCTCACTTCGTCTCTCTCAACTTAGAGACGAGAATTAGGGTTCCAACCAGCCGCCATAGCTCCCCTCTGCCTGAAACCCGGCGGCAACAAAGCCGCCGGCCACCAAAATAACACCACACGACCACCTTAACCCACTCTCTTCGAATCCATACGTGGTTTGGTTCGAATCAAGCCCGAGCTCCTCGAATCTTCAATCGAAGATTCGAGTCCAAACCCAACCTACACCAATCAACCCCAAATTGATACCCCATGCCCTTCAAACCTGCCTCATAACTAAACCAAGTTTGGTTTGGGTCGAATCTGACCGGAAGAGGTCGAGCCCCAAATTCCCTCTCAAGAACCCTAAAATTTAAGAGGGTCAAATTAGGCCAAATTGATAAAGATTTTGGGGTCCAATGGACTTTATTCGGGTTGTTCTCGGTTTAGAACACTTCGATTAAGGTTTATTTTACCTCAAAATGGGCAAGCCGAGTTCGAACCTGGGTCATTCTGATTTCCTGAGGTAATTTTCCTTTCATTTTGTTCTGTTTGTGTTTTATTAATATCTGTTTACTTGTATAATTTATCTCATTGGATTTTCTTATTTTTTGTCTTTCGAATTCATTCTGCCCGCCTCCAAATGACCTTTTATTTGGTCGATGTTCCTTATTGTTAATTGTATATGTTATAAGACGATTATTCGATTCGATTGAGGTCGTCGAATAATTAGTTTCGTGTTTCCTTTGTTTTGCCCGTCCCTGGGAATCACTGTTATCACAATTGTGATAATGTGTTGTTGTTATGGTCATAGGCAGTAATTAGATATAGCTTTAGAGATTAAAGGCCAATAATTAAGATGCTCAAAATTGCTTGGCACATGGGTGTAGTCAGTAAAGCCTGCGAAACAACATGGATTCCACTTAATTGTGGAACTTTAGAATTAGAAAAGAAAACAGACCCATGTTTAAACAATGATGATGGGAGAACAGATGGAATATTGTGGCTGTGTAGTATTATAATAGTCAAAAGTTAAAGGATGCACATAGGGGGAAAGAAGACAGCCTGGGGAAAAGGCTAAGGGCTGGTTCTGGTTTTTGGCCTATAAAAGAGGGGATGGACTGAAGACACAGGGGTAGAATATACAGAATACATTGGGGGGTAGTCGAGGATCCTGTGAGTTTAAAGAAAAATCAGAGAGAGTTTTTTAAGGGTAGAACACACACACACACAGATACTCACTGGAAAAACAGACACACACACACATATACTCATTGAAAAAAACAACAGACACACACACAGAGAGAGATATACTGGACACTTACTGGAAAAACAGAGAGAGAGATAGAGATAGAGATTGGAGTTTAAATTTAAGGAAAAAGGGAGAGTTGAGGAGAAGCTTAGAAAAGATAGCTGAAGACTCTGTGTTTCTTTTTTTTGTTTGAAACAAACCTACTGTTCGATTGATTATATTTTCGAGTCTAAAAGGTTGTTTTACTGATGATACTGAAAATTGCTCGGTTTGGTTGAGTGTATTCTAAAACTGTTGGCCTCAAATTCTTTTGGATTCGTTCCCTTTAATTCTGGGGCTGTTGGTTGAGGTCTATACTGGTTGAAACTGGTTGTTTTCCGAGTTTTCTGGAGATTCCTGCTATTGTTGTGCTGTTGCTGTTTCATTACTGCCTTCTTGCTACTGCTTATTGCTCCTCATATTTTCTCCTCTGTTAATTCCAGGTACATTCTCCCGATTCGTCTCATGTAGCTCCTCACTTGAAATGAAATGGAATGGCAGACTATTCTGTTTGACTTTCATTGTAATTTTGTTACTATGTTAGTCATTTACATCTTAGTTGGCTCTAGAACATGTTGAACAGATTAGTTATATTAATTATTTTGTATTAGGCCAATTAGATCGATGAAATGTTTTACTTGTAATGAACAACCTGACAAGAAAAGAAGATCGAATTGATCAAAGAACATTTGTTGTTGTAGCTATTAGAGGCTATTGTTAATCTTTGGATTATGTGACCGAACACCTTGTAGTTTTCATTAGTTCCATCACTTGTTTTGGATTAATGCCTTTCATAATACAACTACTATGAAACTCTGCTCTTCTGTTGGGGCATTTGGAACATTGTTGATTTTTTTTTTTTTTTTGTGTTCAACTAGAATCAAAAGCTTAGGTTCCGTTTGTTTAAAATATTTAATGTCTTGAAAGTTATTTTAGTTCAGTGAGGGAATAATCGGGGTTTGAGATTAGATATAAACTTATTTTGATTATTTATCTCTTCATGTGAATAAATGATGCTATTGTTGTTTGAAATTTCTGGTTCAAGTCTTCACTGTTAGTTGTAGAAGTGTTTCTATTGATCTATTAGCATTGGCATTTTGGGATATTGCTTGAAGGAATTTTATTGTCACATAATAATCATTTCATGCAAGCACAATGTACTGCATGGAATGTGATTTTCCTATAAATGATCCATGTTGATGATAGCAAAATGGCTTTAATAAATGCATCTCATCATGCATTATGTAGTTCCAACGCTAAAAGATTCAAATTTGTGGAAGAGCGCTTTAATTCCAATGCTAACCTAAATTCAAATCTCAACGATGTTAAAATATGTCAAAATCACGGGTATATTTATGTGACGTGGTTCGAGACGTGTTTTAATAACGTTGCAATCATTCTTAAAGTTAGATAAAAGCGGTTAATAGGTTTAAATTGCATTATAGTGTGAACATGTTTTAAAAAATTAGATATTTAGCCATTTATAATAATTGAAGCGACCGTGCTAGAACCACGGGATCCGGGGGTGCCTAACACCTTCCCTCGGGTCAACAGAATTCCTTACTTAGAATTTCTGGTTCGTAGACTTCATTTGGAAAGTCAAAAATTTCCTCGATTCGGGATTTAAATAAATCGGTGACTTGGGACACCTTAATTTATTTCAAATGGCGACTTTGAAATAAATAGAATAATCCCGTTTCGAATATTGTCACTTAAATTGGAAAAACTCCCCTCGCGCATCTACCCCCGGGTAGTGGGCGTGCCAAAAGGAGGTGTGACATAATTGATAGTGGATCAACTCATAACTTCATAAATGAGCAGACAACTAAGAGGCTTGGGTGTAAGGTTTATCAAATGAATCCTCAAGATGTTTCAGTGGCAGATGGGAGGATAATTTAGTCAGTCAAGGGTAGCAAGAGGTTTACTTGGCTAATGCAAGGGGTGGTATTTTCAGATGAATTATTGATTCTTCCTATTGGAAGTTGTGATGGGGTCCTAGGGGTTCAGTGGCTAAGCAAACTAGGAGATATTCAGATCAACTTTGCAAAACTTTGGATGCAATTTATGTATCAAGGGAAATCAGTCACCTTGCAGGGAATTCACCCTACATTCAAGACTGTTAATGCTAAGGCCCTCAACAAAATCACAAATTCTACTACCCAACTTTCATAATCAAAGTCTGCTCAAAAGCAAGCACAGAAGAAGAACCAAGTTCTCATTCCCAGGCAACCCGAGTGGAGATACAGGTTCTGTTAGAGGGGTATCAGGAACTATTTGCTGAGCCAACACAACTGCCTCCATCTAGAAGAGTGTTTGACCACCATATTTCACTGGTGGAAGGGAGTCTACCAGTAAACTCAAGAACCTACAGGTACTCTTCAATTCAGAAGGATGTAATTGAAAAGATGACACAGGAAATGTTGAAACAAGGTATCATACAATACAGCTCAAGTCCTTATGCCTCCCCTGTGGTCTTGGTAAACAAAAAAGACGGCTCTTGGAGATTGTGTGTGGATTATAGGGCCCTTAATAAGCTTACTATTAAGGATAAGTTTCCCATTCCAATCATTGAAGAGTTATTGGATGAACTAGGAGGATCTAGGATTTATTCCAAGATAGACTGGAAGGCTGGGTATCATCAAATAAGGATGACAGCTTCAGATATTCATAAAAAAGCCTTCAGAACACATTCTGGGTATTATGAATATCTAGTCATGCCCTTTGGATTGACTAATGCCCCTTCCAGTTTTTAGGGATTGATGAATCATATATTCCAAGCCTACTTGAGGAAATTCATACTGATTTTTTTTATGACATACTGATATTCAATAAAAGTTTGGATTATCACATCCAACATCTCAGGCTCACTTTTGATCTCCTGGTGCAGCATCAACTCTTTTCCAAGAAGAGTAAATGTGTCTTTGCTGCTGACAAGGTTGAATACCTAGGGCACTACATATCAGCTGCAGGGGTTTCCACTGAATCTAATAAGATAGCAGCTATACAGTTTTGGCCACAACCTGCCAACCTCAAACAACTAAGATGCTTCCTAGGATTAGCAGGCTACTATAGGAGATTCATCAAGGGATTAGCAAGCCCTTGACAGAGTTGCTTAAGAAGGATAGTTTCCTGTGGACCACTAAGGCAACTGAAGCCTTCAACAAGTTGAAGGGAGCATTAACTTCTGCCCCTGTACTAACATTGCCAAACTTCTCACTTCCCTTCATATATTGGAGACTGATGCTTGCAGCATGGGAATAAGGGTTGTCCTCATACAACAAGGACAACCAATTGCCTATATTAGCAAGGGGTTATCTCATCAACACCAATCCCTTTCTGTCTATGATAAAGAACTATTGGCAGACCAAAAGGCACTGAAGTTTCTATTGGAACAGAAATTGCACACAGGTTCTCAACTTAAATGGATCACCAAGCTGATGCAATTTGACTTCACCATTGAGTACAAGAAGGGTAAAGAGAACAAAGTTGCACATGCCTTGTCAAGGTTACCCTTGGTGGAACTGGCTGCCTTAACACTATCAACTGTGCAGACTGATTTGCTAAACCTTATTATGGAGAGCTGGGCATTAGACACTAACCTCACTGCTCTAATTGATACACTCAAAACAGGAGGCACTGATAACCAGGGATATTCCTTCACTCATGATCAGTTAAGAAGGAATGGGAAGTTAGTAGTGGGGCCTGATGAACAGCTGAGGCAGAACATCATCCAGTTATGGCACAACTCTACTAGAGGAGGACACTCAAGGATAGACCACACATATAGAAGATTAGCAGCTTTATTCTATTGGAAGGGCTTGAAGGAAGATGTCCACACTCATTTCAAACAGTGTGACACATGCCAAAGAAGCAAATATGAGACCACCCCATATCTAGGATTACTCCAACCACTTAAGCTACCTACCATAGCCTGGAGGCGTATAAGTATGGACTCCATTGAAGGGTTGCCCAAGTCCCATGGAAAGTCTGTTATCTGGGTATGTAACGACCCAGCCCGTCGTTACGGGAGTTATCGCCCTATTTTCTCCATTTAATACTTCAATATGCTAACTTATATGTGTTTGGAAATTTAGAAGCAAATCGGAGGGAATTTAGATAGAAATAAGGCCATAAATCCCCTTTTGAGAAGAATAGGTTGGAAAAGTCAACCGAATGTTGACCGATGACTTTGGCAGCTCGGAATTTAATTCTGATGATTCGACTAGTTTTGGAGGATCATTTATGGCTTAGGAGAGCAATCAGAATCGAATTCGGAGGTCCGGTGAAGTTTTAGGCTTGAATTAGCTAAGGTCGAATTTTGATGAAATCCGAACGGTAAGTGAGATTTTGGTCTGGGAGTCGGAATGGAATTCTGATAGTTACAGTAGCTCCGTTAGGTGATTTGGGATATGCGTGCAAAGTTTTAGATCATTCGGAGGTGTTTAGGTCGAGTTTTAGATCAAATGCAAGTTTCGGAAGTTTTGGAAGAACTTAGACTTGAATCCGATGTAAATTTGGTGTTTTGATATTAGTTTTGGTGTTTTGAGAGTGAAACTAAGTTTACATGATCATATGTGGCATATTAGTATGTTCGTATACTGTACCGAGGAGCTCGGATGAGTTTCAGATATGTTTGGGTTGCGTTATGCTCGTTTTTCTTATGCTTCGACATCGTTTTTTCAAGCACAAATGATATTATATTGAACAAATGAGCTACGATTACTGTTTTGAATGAAGAATTAGATCTGTATCGTAATTACGGACCCGTAGCAAAAATAATCATCGAATTTGGACATCGTATGAGGATTTTATGGCTATTTTACTAAGGTTGCCCAGATTTTCAGGTTAATGACGAAACTGCCCCTGACGGCGTATTAAAAACCTGCACTATTTGCAAATCTTAAAACCTACATATCTCCTTCATTATAAGGTCAAATTGAGTGATTCAAAAGCCTAAATTCATTAGAATTGCACAAGGATACCATTGGAAGCAGTTAAATGAGTGAAAAGTATACCTAGAACGAGCAGCTCGAGTTTTCTTCCAATTTTGGAATGGGAAGAAGCTTCTGAGGTGATTTTTAATAGAGAAATCAATGGGTAATCGCTGGAGGTAAGTTTCTTGACTCAAAAACATGATTTTATGCTAGAATAAACACCAAAATTCCTGAAATTGGTAGAATTTGTGAAGAACTAGAGACTAAATCATGAAAACGAATTTTTGGGTTTTGAAAGGCCATTCGAACTCCGATTTCGATAAATTTTATATGCACGGACTCGTAGCGAGACGAGGAATCTGTTGGTATGAATTTCGGAATTTTTCAAGAAGCGGGACCGGGGTCCGGGTTTTACCAACTTGGTGTATTATTGCGTATTTCGTATAAATTGAATTGGGTTATGTTTCTTTGACCCGTATTTGATATAATTGTTGTGTTTGACTAAGATTCTACGCACGAGGCGGCAAATTTGAAGGGAAAAGGTATCGCGGACGAGTCTACGGCCGGCTAGAGGTGAGTAGTTTGTGTATATGGTAGCTTGAGGGTTCGAAACCCCGGCTTAGCACATTGTGACGCTAGTAGGGCGTGGCTCGCACCCCGTGGCAGGTGCGGGACTGATTGTGACTGGGGATTGAGACTTGGTTCATCCCGGATATGGAAAATATGCTATTAGTGATGGAAATACGATGTGTTTGACATATTTGTGGGCTGTAAGCCTTGTTTGGGGCCTTGTGCCGACCTGTAGTATCCCTTGGGGATAGTATTTATGTGATAGCTATACTTGCTTAATCATTGATCTCAGTCCCGGAATTTGAAATCACACTATTGAAATGTTAAGTCACCGGTTTTTGCAAATTAAATAAAAGTTAAAGTACTTTTCATAAATTATGAACTAGAACTCTGGAATTAAGAAAAATGAACTGTTTTTGTGACTTATTTGATTTATGTGGACCGAGGATGGATCGTGCTGCAGCCGCAGCGGCTTATATGAGGATCGGGCCTGCACGCCGCAGCGGCTGATACGAGGATCGAGCCGCACGCCGCAGCAGCATTGCGCTGGGCCGCAGGAGCCCTCCCGAGTCCGTACACACCCCTCAGTGAGCGTCGTTGACGTTGAATGGATCGGGCCACACGCCGTAGCGGTTATGTGCGTCGCATTGCATCTTTATTTATTAAATTATTCTGTGGTAGCTTGTATTGTACTGTCGATGCTAGTTCGTAGGAGATTCGGACCGTAGTTACCTTCATAGTGTGGTATTCCGTGGATTTCCTTCTTTCAGTGCGTTTATATATTTATTACTCACCGAGTACTTAGTACTCACCCCTACTCCCCGCACCTTTGTGTGCGGATTCATGTACACCTGAGGGATAGACGAGCACTCTAGTTTTTATCAGTATCTATCCGAGTTGCTGAGGTAGTTGCTAGCGTTCGCAGAACCTGGCTTCTCTTTTTATTCTATTTTTCCTTTGTATATAAATTATTCAGACTTTAGTATTTGGTCGAGATGTTGTTATCCGATCTTGTTTAGAGGCTCCATACTCGTGACCCTAGATCTCTGGGGTGGTTATACAGTTATGCTTTATTGTTGACATTAATTTGATTAATCTGAATTAATAACTAGCTTGTTTAAGGGATAATATGGTCGGGCTTGCCTAGCATTGTGTTTGGCGCCATCACGACCGGGATTGGGGTCGTGACAAGTTGGTATCAGAGCCTAGGTTAACAGGTCTCGCGAGTCTTGAGCCGGTTGGTAGAGTCTTGTGGATCGGTACGGGGACGCCTGTACTTATCCTCGGGAAGCTGCAAACCTTTAGAAAACACTTCACATTTCTTGGAATTCTTATCGTGCGTACTTGATTCATCTTGAGATATAATTTTTGGAATTCTTTCCACACGTCTGTGTACGCTTCGAGCGCTCGGTAATATAATTGCCTTGAGGGTTTGTGATTCCCTGATCGAGGGGCGAGATATAATCTCTACAAGTTCATGGTGGGCCAGTCGGGAGGACTTGAGGCCAGATCTTTGTCTATGACATGAGCACCAAAGTGCTGATTTTACAAAATGGTATTATGAAATTTCGTGTGATCGGTATTGTTCCTAACTCTGTGGAAATGGCAGCTTAATAGTGTACGAGCTGTCAGGTGTTAGATCCTTATTGTAATTTGTTGTGTAGCCCCGAGCTACGGGCGTGGTGAATATTTATCATATCTCTTAGTTGGAAGGTAAAGTGCCTTACGTGTAGTAGAACGCGTTTAGACGCAGGAAGACTAAAGTGATTATGCTATGTGTATCCTGGTGGAAGGTGTTGTACTAAAATACTAGATTGAGGCAAGGTAGGTGGGTTGATTCTGATGTGTAATTGAAGGGTATTTGATATATGTTATGATTCGAGCGGGTGCAACGCATGTTCAGGTATTAATTGTGATAATATGATTCGTATAGTAATGAGATTTAATGTTGTTAAAATGCATTGTGATGTCTTGTTGAGTTGTGGATGTAATATTAGAATGGTTTGGTGATTCTCTGGCAGGTGGATAGGCAAATTTACAAAGGGAACTCTGCCAAAATTTTTGAAAAATTTGGGACTTAGGAAAGATTTCTGTCACCTAAAGAGAGTAGGCTTAACTGTGGTGTGTGTATAAATGCAAGAATTGCAGAAGAGTTAAGGTCTCTGATGATTCGAGTCTCTGTCAAGGCTTGTAAATAACTTGAGTTTAATCTCACTATAACCTTGTGGCATCATTTGAGTAATAATGATATGAGTGGCTAAAAGTTCTTTGATGTATGGCTCCGAGCCAAGTTGGGGAGGTTGTTATTGATTAACTGATTGCACTGTTGTGTGCTATGTTGGTTCTGTCTCTAGTCCGTTGGGAAAATTCGTATAAAGGTTATGGTGCTTCGTAGATGTGAAGAAATACTAGGATGACTTGAACTGCTGTTGGTAAAGAATGTTCGATGTATAGAAAAGAAAGATAGCTAATTGCATCTGTATGAAATCATGTTCTGCGGTGTCAGAGTTCCAACAAGGCACGAGTGGTTCTGTACAATAAGACAGTTGGATTATAATTGAATAAGGGTGAATGACGCCCGAGAATGGTTTTGCGGTGTTTAAGATTTTGCTTGTAACAGACAGGTGTATTAAGATTGTGTATATGGCTAAAGACGGTGGTTTCGTTAAAAGAAATCAAGACTTGTGTTATGTTATGTGAATGATGGGATTCTATGTATCCGTATTGGGAGGTAATGATAACGAATTCCAAATCGCAGAAAGTTCTTCAAAATAAAGCATTGTAGAATGTGGTACTTCTGGGAAACATTGAGTGAGTATTCAGCAGCCTGTGAGCCCGAGACCGTGTAGTCTTATGTATGAGTCTCGTGTGGTAACCTGAGTTGAGGTATTGTGGTGCTACAGTAAAGGCTAATATTAAATTAAAGATGAATTAGAAAGGAAATTGGTTAAATGGGACAACTTGATAATGAACCGAAACGGTGTAATAAGGATAAGATTAATTCCTGGCATGTGTTCGAAGTAATGAGTCTTGCAGGTATTGTGCAACAAAGCTCTTGCGTGCTGGCAGTTTGCTTAGCTGGGTTTGGGTAAAAGGGACTCAGTCCTGGCAGTTCATCTTATGCAATAAATTAGGAGAAAGAGTTTGTGATGTGTTCTATCGTGGTTTGAAAGGGAGTATATTTCGGTCGGTATGCGAAACATGGAATGTGTAATGACTTTTCTTCTATATGGGATCATGAAGGTCCTCGACTAGTTGAGTGCGTCGATGTATGCGGCGTAGGAGAGGGATGGAAATTTTCCATGTTATCTTAGTGTGGTATGGTATATGCGATGTGTTATGGGAAGTTGATAATGGCATGTTCAAGGTCTTGAGATCAGTTCATAATATATGGGAAGTCATTAAAAATTATTGGGTAGTACGGGTAGCTGCAGGTGATTTAAGAATCGATCAATGGTACTGCTATTCTAGTGGTTGGCAGGATATGTGGTCAAAAAGGACAAGGTAATGTAAACTGATAATACCTAGTGGTATGGTGGTATTCTCTTGTTGGATCGACTGTGATGATTGAGTTGTTGATGGCATAGGGAAATTTTTGAATGACTTTCGTGGTATGAATGGATGATTGATGTGTGTTAAGTATTCGTACAGTGGAATGTGGGGCATAGTGAATCATGTGTTATATAGGTAATAAAGACTAGAAATTCTCGTAATCCGCCTATACACTGGTTGTATATCGGGGTATCGACATCGTTTAGCGATTATTGGAAATTGGAAGCCCTAGTGGCTCTCTCTTAGTTTGACATGATGAATTTGGGGTTATGATACTCTATTTCAAACTGGTTGTCATAAGTCAGGTCGTATAGACTAATGTGATATGGACTATGTCGGAAATGGCACAAATTGCTTAACAGAGTGCATCAGAGTATGCTCCAACAGGGTAGTTGTACCCAGGACCAGCGGACGGCGGGTAGGTATTGCTTTGTCAGTGGGGCCTTCGTGGCGGATATCAGTGCAAAGGTTTCTACTATTGATCCAGTTTCGGTATTGGGGAGACTTTGTCGGATGCATATCTTGCGGCCGAGCTTGAGGCTATATATGTTTGTTGTAATGAGAAATCCGACTCGGTGTGCATTTTTTTTTGCGAGAGTTTTGCGTGGATCGGGTGGCACGCCGCCACGAGTTATTTGGATCGGGTGGCACGCTGCCACAGGTATGGTATCCGGATCGGGTGGAACGCCACCACGGGTATGTCATTTTGAGCAGGTTGCACGCCGCAACCGTGTAATATGGAGCATAGTTTTTTTTTCTATAGGTTACCTTGCGTACTATACTTCCTAGTCTCTGAGGAAAGTCAGTGTTGGGTGTCGCTCGGCGACCGGCGCATCGGTTGTGTCCTTACAAGATTTGATGGCGTATATTAATTGTTTCACCGTGGGTGAGATTGATTGCTTGAGTTCAGACCTAAATCTGTGCGTGGCTGACTGTTTTGAGCATGGTGACTTGAGGTGCTTCAGGAGTAATAGTGTTTGGATGGAATCATGAGCCGTGGCAAGGCCACGTGAAGTTATGACCTTTCGAGGAGGATTCAAATACTCTAATTCTATGATGTGAGACAAGATATCAGTTATGTGTTGTGACGGTATTGAGGAATTTGAATTACAGCTCCTTGTTTGAGGTAGTTGTCATGATTTGAGTATGTTCAAGCGTTTCTTATTGGAGCTTGTGTTGTGCTCATTATGGCTTAGGCCGGTGTTGAGGTGTCATATCACCAGTGCGGTGTGTCATAATCGGAATGATCGTTGGAGCCATTAATGAGTGCGGGCATATATGATTTCAGCTGGTTAGAAAGGAATACATCGAGGTTTGGCTCCGAAATATATTGTAATGTCGGTCAAAAAGGGAAATGGATTCATGAATGGATGACCTGAGAGATGGATTCGATATATCGTGTGTTCGGTTGCCTTGGGCAACATACATGAAGGTGTTGGAATAAGACTTTAGCTAACGAGAAAGGTTTTTCGATAATATTTGGTTATCGTGGGAAATTGTTGTGATTAGAGGGCATCATCTCGAGTGATTGAGTTATTTGGTACACCATAAGATCTCACCCGGAGTGGCGAGTATGGGCTATTACAGTTGGTTCGAGTGTATTCTGAATATAGACGTGGGATTCAGATTTGGCATATGATTTCGGAGGTGCAATGTGGTCTATGTTTCAGATGGACTGTGAAAGTTCAGCTATATTGTGTTATCAGACTTATGATGGATAGGGTGACATGGTACCACCCCACATATATGCTTGGTAAGGTCAGTCAGGTATTGGGTTGCTTCTAGTACAACTCTAGGTACGCTCGAGGACGAGCATTTGTTTAAGTTGGGGAGAATATAACGACCCAGCCCGTCGTTACGGGAGTTATCGCCCCATTTTCTCCATTTAATACTTCAATATGCTAACTTATATGTATTTGGAAATTTAGAAGCAAATCGGAGGGAATTTAGATAGAAATAAGGCCATAAATCCCTTTTTGAGAAGAATAGGTTGGAAAAGTCAACCGAATGTTGACCGATAACTTTGGCAGCTCGGAATTGAATTCTGATGATTCGACTAGTTTTGGAGGATCATTTATGGCTTAGGAGAGCAATCAGAATCGAATTCGGAGGTCCGATGAAGTTTTAGGCTTGAATTGGCTAAGGTCGAATTTTGATGAAATCCGAACGGTAAGTGAGATTTTGATCCGGGAGTCGGAATGGAATTCTGATAGTTGCAGTAGCTCCGTTAGGTGATTTGGGATATGCGTGCAAAATGTTAGATCATTCGGAGGTGTTTAGGTCGAGTTTTAGATCAAACGCAAGTTTCGGAAGTTTTGGAAGAACTTAGGCTTGAATCCGATGTAAATTTGGTGTTTTGATATTAGTTTTGGTGTTTTGAGAGTGAAAATAAGTTTACATGATCATATGTGGCATATTAGTATGTTCGTATACTGTCCCGAGGAGCTCGGATGAGTTTCAGATAGGTTTGGGTTGCGTTATGCTCGTTTTTCTTATGCTTCGACATCGGTTTTTTCAAGCATAAATGATATTATATTGAACAAATGAGCTCCGATTACTCTTTTGAATGAAGAATTAGATCCGTATCGTAATTCCAGACCCGTAGCAAAAAGAATCATCGAATTTGGACATCGTATGAGGACTTTATGGCTATTTTACTAAGGTTGCCCAGATTTTCAGGTTAATGACGAAACTGCCCCTGACGGCGTATTAAAAACCTGCACTATTTGCAAATCTTAAAACCTACATATCTCCTTCATTATAAGGTCAAATTGAGTGATTCAAAAGCCTAAATTCATTATAATTTCACAAGGAATCCATTGGAAGCAGTTAAACGCGTGCACAGTATACCTAGAATGAGCAGGTCGAGTTTTCTTCCAATTTTGGAACGGGAAGAAGCTTCTGAGGTGATTTTTAAGAGAGAAATCAATGGGTAATCGCTGGAGGTAAGTGTCTTGACTCAAAAACATGATTGTATGCTAGAATAAACACCAAAATTCCTGAAATTGGTAGAATTTGTGAAGAACTACGGCCTAAATCATGAAAACGAATTTTTGGGTTTTGAAAGGTCATTCGAACTCCGATTTCGATAAATTTTATATGCACGGACTCGTGGCAAGACGAGGAATATGTTGGTATGAATTTAGGAATTTTTCAAGAAGCGGGCCCAGGGTCCGGGTTTTACCAACTTGGTGTATTATTGCGTATTTCGTATAAATTGAATTGGGCTATGTTTCTTTGACCCGTATTTGATATAATTGTTGTGTTTGACTAGATTCTACGCACGAGGCGGCAAATTTGAAGGGAAAAGGTATCGCGGACGAGTCTACGGCCGGCTAGAGGTGAGTAGTTTGTGTATATGGTAGCCTGAGGGTTCGAAACCCCGGCTTAGCACATTGTGACGCTAGTAGGGCGTGGCTCGCACCCCGTGGCAGGTGCGGGACTGATTGTGACTGGGGATTGAGACTTGGTTCATCCCGGATATGGAAAATATGCTATTAGTGATGGAAATACGCTGTGTTTGACATATTTATGGGATGTAAGCCTTGTTTGGGGCCTTGTGCCGACCTGTAGTATCCCTAGGGGATAGTATTTATGTGATAGCTATACTTGCTTAATCATTGATCTCAGTCCTGGAATTTGAAATCACACTATTGAAATGTTAAGTCATCGGTTTTTGCAAATTAAATAAAAGTTAAAGTACTTTTCATAAATTATGAACTAGGAACTGTTTTTGTGACTTATCTGATTTATGTGGACTGAGAATGGATCGGGCTGCACGCCGCAGCAGTTTATATGAGGATCGGGCTGCACGCCGCAGTGGTTGATATGAGGATCGGGCTGCACGCCGCAGCAGTATTGCGCTTGGGCTGTAGGAGCCCCTCCGGAGTCTGTACACACCCCCAGTGAGCGCCGTCGACGTTAAATGGATCGGGCTACACGCCGTAGCGGTTATGTGCATTGCATTGCATCTTTATTTTGTTAAATTATTCTGTGGTAGCTGTATTGTACTGTTGATGCTAGTTCGTAGGAGATTCGGATTGTAGTTAGCTTCATATTGTGGTATTCTGTGGATTTCCTTCTTTCAGCTGCTTTTATATATTTATTACTCACTGAGTACTTAGTACTCACCCCTACTCCCTCCACCTTAGTGTGCAGATTCAGGTACACATGAGGGATAGACGAGCACTTCAACTTTTATCAGTATCTATCCGAGTTGCTGAGGTAGTTGCTGGCGTTCGCAGAACCTGGCTTCTCTTCTTATTCTATTTTTCTTTTGTATATAAATTATTCGGACTTTAGTATTTGGTCTAGATGTTGTTATCCGATCTTGTTTAGAGGCTCCAGACTCGTGACCCTAGATCTCTGGGGTGGTTATACAGTTATGCTTTATTGTTGACATAAATGTTCAAGTAATTGATTTGAGCTTCATGCTCGGGATGAGAGTGTAAATGGTCGGGCTTGCCTACAGTTGTGTTGGGCGCCATCACGACCGGGATTGGGGTCGTGACAGGGTAGTTGTTGACAGGCTCACTAAGTATGCACATTTAATTTGTGTGTCTCATCCATGCTCAGCTGAGGACATTGCCAAATTGTTCATGGAGAATATATTCAAACTACATGGTATGCCTGAGGATATAGTTAGTGATAGAGACCATATATTCACTAGTAAGTTATGGCATGAGCTGTTCTCCATGCAAGGTGTGACCCTCAGCACTTCTACAGCTTACGATCCCCAATCAGATAGGCAAACAGAAGTGGTGAACAGGTGCCTAGAGACATATCTGAGGTGCTTTTGTGCTGATTCCCAGAAGGACTGGTTCACATATTTAGCTGCTGCTAAATGGTGGTACAATACCACTTTTCATTCATCCATCCAGACCACACCTTATGAAATATTATATGGAAAACCTCCTCCACTACATTTACCATACATGGCAGGGGATTCAGTTATGGAGGAAGTTGACAGAAGTTTACTCACAAGGGAGTTCAAATACCAGCTACTGAAACACCATCTCCACAGAGCTCAACAAATGATGGCATCACAAGCTAACAAACACAGGGTCGACAGGCATTATAAGGTTGGTGATTGGGTGTATCTCAAAATTCAACCTTACAGGCAGCTAAGTATGTCAGGTTCTCACTTCTCCAAACTATCAGCTAAATATTATTGACCATACCAAATCCCCCAAAAGATTGGTAATGTTGCTTATAGGCTGTCTCTACCCTCTCAACTCCTCATCCATCCAACATTTCATGTATCCCAACTAAAAACCTGCTACAAATTACCTGACAGAATCTCACACCCCCAATCGTGGATATTGCTAGCCCATACTGCCCCCAGCCACAACTAATCCTAGACAGGCGCAAGGTGCAAAAAGGAAACAAAGCCATTGTTCAAGTGCTTGTTCAATGGGAGAACACTATACTAGAGCAAGCGACGTGGGAGGAATATCATTCCTTGAAGACGAGGTTTCCAGCTATCTTCCTTGAGGACAAGGAAGGTTTCAACAAGGGGGATCTGATACGAGCAGCTTTGTATAGGTGTACCTCAGGCTTGCGGGGTTGTACTTGACGGTTAAAGTCGTTAGAATCAGGCTTTAGAATAAGTTTTCAATAGTTATAAGTTAGTCCCATTACTTTTAAATTACAAGTTATGTTTATTACACATTGGCCCTGTAATTTCTTTTGTCCTATTCACGAGTGGTCCACTGTGCATATGACAGTGCAGTTGTACGATCATAGAGGTGGGAGCTGCGTGCCTCTCACATATACATCTATATATATAGGTGTAATCCCTCAATGGGAAGGCTATTATGAGAATATACACTTTCCTTTTACCCTAGTTAGCTTATTCTTGTTCTTTTTCCTTAGTTTTCATTTCTGCCGCAACCTTTCTTTTCCTTCTTCTGTCAAGTTCTTCCATTGGTTTTACTGTTTCATTGCCAATTCTTATCAAAGAGAGGTTAAGTCATATACGAACACTCCTCTAAAACTCATCGAAGGAAGTCTCTCCTTGAACCTATTGAAAGAACTTTCCCCTTAGTTAGAGAAATTGAAGGAACCTGAAAAGAAAATCGTTTTCTTCTACTCCGACAAAAGTACACCTACTCAATGAACATGTGGGGATGGGACAATCAAAAAAGGAAGCTGAGGATGGGGTTGGTGGGTCGGTTCCTTTGAGTTGGGTCAAAAATCCATGTGGATAAATAAATTAAGGTTATATGTTTAATTAAAGGAAATTTTACCACCTATAGAATATGTTAGTACCATATTTATAACATATAAATACCTTTTTAAGATCTTACATAATATAATAACCTTTTTTATTTTGTAACAAAAAATTTAAATTTAATACTTTCCTATATTTAAGCCTTATTAGATGGTACAAAATATTTTTCTCTCACCAATTTATGATATAATTCCCGGTTTTTGTGAAATGACGCCGCTTAATACAGCTTAATACACCTAAATACAGATTCACCTTCCCATGATTTGCGCTGAAATGTTACGTTTTTCCCTCTTAATACAGCTTAATACACCTAAATACAGATTATGATTTACAGAAATTCCTGTTTGTGCGGCGTCATTTCATATTGTATTATTGAATACAATTCATTAATACACTATATACATCATAGAATAACGTAAAACATATCTATATCATGTAATATAGGAAATGGTTTCTATTTATTGCTAATTAGGTCTTAGTGAATGTCTTTTGTGAAAAATTCTCTTAATTAAAAGACTCCACAATGTCATGTAACGATTCTATTAAAAGGAGGGGCATTAGTAATCCTAAAAGTAACTTTAAGGGTATTTTTAACCCAATAGATGAAAGGAGAACATTTCTAAACCATTTCTGATATATTAAGAGCATTTTTTATCCTTTTCCGGAAAATATTTATTCATTGACATGTGAAACACGTGGACCTAAATACTAGTAGCAAGAAAAGCGGCACTCAACAGTTACAAATTGCACTGAAAGAAATTTATTACAAGTCGCACACGCGTTACAAGTCGCATTCTGAAGTCTCAATGATTGCGATTAAGCAGTGTCATCAGTCTATAGCAGTAGTAAATTAATAGCCAAAAAATAAAATAAAATAAAAATTGAAGCAATTATACATTTGTTATGAATAGAATTCTATTTAGCATGAATATCTATTTTGTGGAGAGTTTTACTTTGTGGCTAAGTCATATTTCTCCTATAAATAGAGAATTTTATTCCATTGTAATTCATCCCAAAATTCAATAAGAATTCTCTCTCCCTACTTTTCTCTGCAATTTTGTTCTTCTTCTTTTATTATTTCATAACACGTTATTAGCACGAGACTCTAACCAATTGAGTAGAAGCTTTGGGATTGAGCACAATGATTATCAATTGTTCCATGAACTTCCTTCATGATTAAATTTTGGATTTAAGGTAAGTGTTTTACTTTATTTTCTATTTTGTTCTATAATTTAATTTTATATACAAGCAAAGGCAACAAAGTTTGATTATAACTCTAATGGAGTTTTTAAGAAATTACACCCACATGAAGTGTGCCATGATCAAAATCATGTATGATCATGCGCACAAGAAGTGAAAAACCGTCCCATTTAATTTTCTCCATTCTCTGTGACGATCCAAAGGGTCATCACTTGTTTTATTAATCGTTTTGAGCTTCTGAGGTCTTGAAAACCTCATTTATAGTTGCCTCGATTTGCGTGTACAGTTCGGGCACAAAGCTGGAAAATTTTTATGTTGAAATATGTGAAATATGTGAAAAATTTGAAGAATTTTGATATTAATATTGATATGGTTGACTTTGGTCAACATTTTTGGTGAACGGACCCGGACCCGCGATTTGAGGGTCTCAGAAAATTTGTAGAAAAATATGGAACTTGGGTGTATGCCCGGAATTGAAATTCGAGGTCTAGAACCCCGGTAATAGAATTTTTCTGTTAAATTGTTTTTTTGAAAATGTTTAAGGAAAATAAAACTGAAATTTTGATTAAAAAGTAGTGATATCGGGCTCGTATTTTGGTTCCGACGCCCGGTACATGTCATATATGTTGGTTAAGAGCTTCCTGTAAAGTTTGGTTGAAAACGGACGTCGTTTGACGTGTTTTGGCCTTAAATTTGGAAATTTTGAAAGAATTCTTGAGTTTTAAGGCTCAATTCCTTGATTTTGATGTTATTTTAGCGATTTGATCGCGCGAGCAAGTTTGTATGATGTTTTTGAGTCAGTGTACATAATTGGTTTGAATTCCTGAGGGCTCGGGTGAGTTTCGGATAGGTAACGGGATGGTTTTTGGACTTCGAAATGCAGCAGAAATTCTATAATTTTTGCACAGGGATTTTCTTCTATGCGATCGCATAGGTGTGGCTGCGATCGCATAGAGCAAAGATCAGGGGTGCCAAAATCCTTCTATGCGATCGCAATAGTTCCCATGCGATCGTATAGCTTCAACTTTCCCTCCTATGCGATCGCACAGTATCCTTCGCGATCGCATAGAGTAAGACTTGAGGCCCAGAATTTCCTTCTATACGATCGCATTAGTCCTCCGCGATCGCATAGAGCAATTTTGTTGTCCCCTTATTTTCTTCTATGCGATTGCATCACAGACCCTGCGATCGCATATAGTAAATCTGCTGAGTGATTTTAAGTTCTGCAAAAAAATAGAACAGACGGGATAAAATCCCATTTTTCTCAACTCTCTCTTCTCCAAACAGCTTATTGGGGCGATTCTTGGACAATTTTCATCAAAACTTCTTGGGTAAGTGATTCTTGACTTGTTTTCTTCATTTTCCCTCATTATTATTTGAATTCCTAAGCCTAAATATGTGTAAATGGGTAGAAAAATTGAGAATTTAATATAGTAAGGGTTTTCAAAAAATTTGCGAGCTAGACCTCGTTTTGGAGTCGAACTTAAGAACAAATTATATATTTGAACTCATGGATGATTGGGTGAACTTATTTTGGTTCGAAACTTGAGTTTCGTTTATGTGGGCCCGGGGTCGATTTTTACTATTCCGGGCAGAATGTTGTAAAAATCATATTTAGCTACTTGAACTAGTTTGTTAAGTAGAATTGATGATATTAAATCAATTGTGTATAGATACGATTGGATTGGAGCCAAATTCGAAAGGAAAAGGCATTGCTACGGATTGAATCGTTCGTAAACTTTCGAGGTAAGTGTTTGTTCTATCCTAGCTTGAAGGTATAGGAATTTAGTTATGTATGAATTGTTGATTAAGAGTTATTGGTGTCACACCGGTAACGGAGATATATTGTTGATTTATTATCAATTATTGGTTCAAAACCGGTAATTATAGATATTGTTGATGCAGAGATTATTGGTTAAATGCCGGTAATATATATATATATATATATATATATATATATATATATATATATATATATATATATATGAATTGGGATGGTGTGGCGCACCGACCACTTATATATTAATGAATTGGGATCGTGTGGCGTGCCGACCACTTAAATGATAAGAAATGGGATCGTGTGGCACGCCGACCACAAAGTGATTTAAATCTTGGCATTGGCCATAGTTGCCGGTAGCCTATTGATACATTTGGGAGCGGGTGGTACGCCTACCACAAGGTATAATTTATTGTTATATTTGGGAGCGGGTGGTACGCCTACCACAAGATATGAAAAGCCTATTGATATATTTGGGAGCGGGTGGTACGCCTACCACAAGATATGAAAAGCCTATTGATACCTTTGGGAGTGGGTAGTACGCCTACCACAAGATATGAAATGAAAAATAAATTGAGACATGAAAGTAAGATTTGTTCCGTTGACTAGATTACTCTGGATATTATGAGTTATTGACTGTTATTTTAGAACAAATTCTTCCCTTATAAACATTCGATGACATTTTCTGCTGTTGTATATGTATAAATATATAACTTGTACAGGTTTATGTGGGTGACTGGCCTTAGTCTCGTTACTATTTCGCTAGGATAGGCCAGGCACTTACCAGCACATGGGTTCAGTTGTGCTGATACTACACTCTGCACTCTTTTTGCGCAGATACAAGTTACAGGCAGCAGTAGCGGCAGTAGCACGATTGTGGATATTCCGACTACCGAGACTACGAGGTAGCCTTGCAGGCGTCCGCAGGACCCGTTGCCTCTTCTATCTATGTATTTCATTCTGTTATATCATGTATTCGAGATAAACATCTTATATTTCTTTCAAATAATTGTGTGTATTATTCTTAGAAGTTCGTGAGTATTGTGACACCAGCCTTGGGTAGTGTATCATGTTTGGGTTTCTGTATCATATTTGATAAAATTGACTAAGTATTCCGCTAAGTTAAATTATTCCGCTGTAATTATATATTTTTAATTTAAAGTCTTAAGAAGAGTTTGGTAACTAATGAAAAAATGTAAGTTATAGTTGGCTTGCCTAGCTTTCACTAGTAGGCGCCATCATGACTCCCGATGGTGGGAAATCCGGATCGTGACAAGTTGGTATCAGAGCACTAGGTTGCACAGGTCTCACAACTCACGAACAACCTTAGTAGAGTCTGAGGGATCGGTACGGAGACGTCTGTATTTATCCTCCAGAGGCTACAGAGTTAGGAAAATTTTCCTTTAATTCTTTCCAATCGTGCGACTTGATCTTCAAATGTTAATTGAATTTCTACTCTGTTCTTCCGCAGATGGCAAGAACACGTGCATCCTCATCTACTGACCAGCAGCCCGAGGTCCTAGCAGTGGCAGCTCCCGCTAGGGGCAGAGGCCGAGGTCGAGGCCGTCTTAGAGGCTAAGGTAGGGGCAGAGCTCAGCCCCGAGCAGCAGCACAAGTGGCAGAACCTCAGGCTCATATCGAGGAGGAGGTTCCAGTCCCAGCAGCTCCAGTAGGCCCAGCTCAGGTCCCATGAGGGGTTATGTTTTCACCGGATCTTCAGGATGCTTTGGTCCGGATAGCAGGTTTTATGGACAATATCACCAGAGCAGGTTTATTACCAGTAGCACCAGCCATCTCAGGCTGGAAGAGGTAATCAGACTCCGGCTACGCGCACTCCGGAGCCAGTAATTCCCCCGGCTCAGGTTCCTGTGATTCAGCCAGTTGAGGCAGCTCAGCCTGTTATTGTGACTCCGTCTAATGATGGTGCAGCTATGTCCGCTGACGCGTTATGGAGATTGGACAGGTTTACCAAGCTGTTCACTACCACATTCAGTGGCACTCCTTCAGAGGATCCACAGGATTTCCTATATAGCTGCCACGAGGTTCTCCGTACTATGGGCATTGTAGAGACTAATGGTGTGGACTTTGCTACTTTTTGATTATCTGGTTCTGCCAAGACTTGGTGGAGGGATTATTGTCTATCCAGGCCAGCGGGATCATCATCTTTGACTTGGGGGCAATTTGCAGAACTGTTCTTGGAAAAGTTCCTTCCAACAACTCAGCGGGAGGCTCTGCGCAGACAATTTGAGCGTCTTCATCAGGGTTCTATGTCTGTCACACAGTACGAGAATAGGTTCATGGACCTAGCTCGTCATGCTATTATCATACTTCCCACGGATCGGGAAAGGGTGAGAAGGTTTATTGATGGCTTGAATCAGCCAATTCGACTACAGATGGCTTTGGGGGCAGGAACTGAAATCACTTTTCAGGAGGCGGCTAATGCAGCCCGCCGGATCGAGATGGCTCTGTCACAGGGAGCAAGACATGGATCGGATAAGAGATCTCGTAATTCGGGTAGATTCAGTGGTACCTCGTCTGGGTGTAGAGATTCTCATGATAGAGGCCATCCTCCTAGGCCTTATCAGTTAGCTCTTCAGGTTTCTCACGATGCTTCTGGTGATCATAATTCTCAGCCACGCTTCTCTGATCAGCAGTCTATCAGTGCACTACCACTTCGCTATTTTCAGCAGCCGAGGGCTTGTTTTACGTGCGGTGATCTTGGGCACATTGCAAAGCATTGCCCTCGAGCTTCTGACAGATCTCAGCCGCAGGGTTCTCGTGCCATGATTCAGGCCCCAGTTCCCCCATAGCCTGCCCATCCAGCTAGAGGCGGAGGTAGAGGACATAGAGGTGGAGGTAGAGGTCATAGAGGTAGAGCTCAGACCGATAGAGGTAGAGACTAGCCAGCAACTAATCGTCCTAGAGATACTGCTCAGGGTGGTGGGGCACAGCCCCGATGTTATGCACTTCCCGCCAGACCAGAGGCTGAGTCTTCCGATGCCATCATTACAGGTATTATTTTGGTTTGTGATAGAAAGGTATAAGTATTATTTGACCCTGGGTCTACATATTCGTACGTGTCTTCCTATTTTGCACCGTACTTGATTCAGACTAGTGATCCACTGAGTGTTCCTGTTCATGTGTCTACACCAGTAGGCGATTCTATTGTGGTTGATCGAGTTCATCGGTCATGTATTATGGTAATTGAGGGTCTCGAGACCCGTGCTGATTTATGCTCCTAAATATGGTGGACTTTGATATTATATTAGGCATGGACTGGCTATCTCCATATCATGCTATTTTAGATTGCCATGCCAAGACTATGACTTTAGCTCTGCCGAATTTGCCTCGTATAGAGTGGAAAGGAATTTCAGGTCATACTAATCGCAATATTATTTCTTATGTTAAGGCTCTGCGTATGGTTGGGAAGGGATGCTTGGCTTATTTGGCCTATGTCCGGGATTCCAGTGCTGAGGTTCCTTCTATTGACTCTGTGCCCGTGGTTCGCGAATTTCCTGTAGTCTTTCCTTCAGACCTACCGGGTATGCCACCCGATAGGGATATTGATTTTTGAATTTACTTGGCTCCAGGCACTCAGCCCATTTCCATTCCCCCATATCGTATGGCTCCGCTAGAGTTAAAAGAATTGAAGGAGCAATTGCAGGATTTACTTGAAAAGGGTTTCATTAGACCCAGTGTTTCGCCGTGGGGTGCACCAGTATTATTTGTAAAGAAGAAAGATGGTTCGATGAGAATGTGCATTGACTACCGACAGTTAAACAAGGTGACTATCAAAAATAAATATCCACTTCCGCGAATTTATGATTTATTTGACCAAATTCAGGGTGCCAAGGTATTTTCGAAAATAGATTTGAGATCTGGCTATCACCAGCTGAAGATTAGGGCATCTGATGTCCCTAAGACAGCATTCCGCACTCGGTACGGACATTATGAATTTCTGGTCATGTCTTTTGGGTTGACAAATGCTCCAGCAACTTTTATGGAATTGATTAATCGGGTGTTCCGGCCTTATTTAGACTTGTTTGTAATAGTCTTCATTGATGACATATTAATATATTCCCGCAGTCAGGAGGAACATGCACAACATCTCAGAGTGGCCATGCAGACTCTGAGAGCCAACTATATGCAAAATTTTCAAAGTGTGAATTTTGGCTAAGTTCAGTTGCATTCCTGGGTCATATTGTGACGGCAGAACGTATTCAGGTTGATCCGAAGAAGATTAAGGCAGTCAAGAACTGACCTAGACCGACATCAGCCACAGAGATTCGGAGTTTCTTGGGATTAGCGGGTTATTATCGCCAATTCGTAGAGGGGTTTTCATCTATTGCAACCCCACTGACCAGATTGACACAGAAAGGTGTTCAATTTGAATGGTCCGATGAATGTGAGGCAAGCTTTCAAAAGCTCAAGACAGCCTTGACCACAGCACCGGTATTGGTTTTACCCACAGGTACGGGACCTTATACTATTTATTGTGATGCTTCTCGTATTTGTATTGGTGCAATGTTAATGCAGGATGGCAAGGTTATTGCCTATGCTTCGAGGCAGTTGAAGATTCATGAAAAGAACTATCCAGTGCATGATCTAGAATTGGCGGCGATTATCCACGCATTGAAGATCTGGAGGCATTATTTGTATGGTGTAGCATGTGAGGTATACACCGATCATAAGAGTCTTCAGTACTTGTTTAAGCAGAAAGAGTTGAATTTGATGCAAAGAAGGTGGCTAGAATTGCTAAAAGATTATGATGTCACCATTTTATATCATCCGGGAAAAGCAAACGTGGTGGCCGATGCTTTGAGTAGGAAGTCAGCCAGTATGGGCAGTCTTGCTTATATTCTAGTCAATTAGAGACCACTTGCTTTGGATGTTCACTCCTTGGCCAACCGATTTGTGAGGTTGGATATTTCTGAGCCTAGTCGAGTACTAGCTTGCACGATCGCTCGCTCTTCACTATTGGAACATATCCGCGATCAATAATATAATGATTCTTATTTATGTGACCTTAGAGATACGGTTCAGCGAGGAGGTGCTAAACAGGTCACCTTAGATGCTGATGGGATCCTAAGCATGCAAGGGCGCATTTGTGTGCCAAATGTTGATGGGCTTAGAGAATTGATTCTAGAAGAAGCTCACAGTTCGCGGTATTCTATTCATCCAGGCGCAGCGAAAATGTATCAAGATTTGCGTCAACATTATTAGTGGCGAAGAATGAAAAAGGATATTGTGGCATATGTGGAACGGTGCCTTAATTGTCAGCAGGTTAAATATGAACATCAGAGACCTGGCGGTTTACTTCAGAGAATTGAACTTCCTGAATGGAAGTGGGAGCGAATCACGATAGATTTCATTTCTGGACTTCCGATGACTCGGAAGAAGTTTGATGCTGTTTGGGTGATTGTTGATAGGCTGACCAAGTCAACTCATTTTGTTCCTATTGCCACTACCTATTCATCCGAGAGGTTAGCTGGTATTTATATCAGGGAGATCGTTCGCCTTCATGGCGTGCCAATCTTTATTATTTCAGATCGAGATGCACAGTTTACCTCACATTTCTGGAAGGCGGTTCAATGAGAGTTGGGCACGCAAGTTCAGCTAAGTACAACCTTTCATCCCCAGACGGATGGTCAGTCCGAGAGGACTATTCAGATACGGGAAGATATGCTTCGGGCGTGTGTTATTGATTTTGGAGGTTCGTGGGATCAATTCCTGCCTTTGGCAGAGTTTGCTTATAATAATAGTTATCAATCGAGCATCCAGATGGCTCTTTATGAAGCATTGTATGGTAGGCGGTGTCGTTCTCCGGTTGGATGGTTTGAACCGGGAGAAGCTCGGTTATTGGGCACAAATTTAGTTCAGGAGGCCTTAGATAAGGTCAAGATTATTCAAGATAGGCTTCGAACATCTCAATCCAGGCAAAAGAGCTATGCAGATCGCAAGGTTCGAGATATAGCTTTCATGATTGGGGAGCGAGTATTGCTCCGAGTGTCGCGTATGAAGGGTGTGATGAGATTTGGAAAGAAGGGCAAACTTAGCCCTAGGTTTATTGGCCCATTCGAGATTCTTGATCGTGTGGGAGAGATGGCATATAAACTTGCTTTGCCACCTAGCTTATCAGCTGTGCATCCAGTATTTCACGTATCCATGCTTCAAAAATATCACGACAATCCATCGCACGTGTTAGATTTCAGCACTGTCCAATTGGACAAAGATCTGTCCTATGAGGAGGAGCCGGTAGCTATTCTAGATCGGTAGGTTCGACAGTTGAGGTCGAAGAGTTTTCCTTCTATACGAGTTCAGTGGAGGGGTCAGCCTCCTGAGGCATCGACCTTGGAGTTCGAGTCTGACATGCGGAGCAGATATCTTCATCTATTCCTTGACTTAGGTACTTCGTTCTTTTGTCCGTTCGAGGACGAACGGTTGTTTTAGAGGTAGAGAATGTGACGACCCAAAGGGTCATCACTTGTTTTATTAATCATTTCGAGCTTTTGAGGTCTTGAAAACCTCATTTATAGTTGCCTCGATTTGTGTGCATAGTTCGGGCGCGAAGTTGGAAAATTTTTATGTTGATATATGTGAAATATGTGAAACATTTGAAGAATTTTGATATTAATATTGATATGGTTGACTTTGGTCAACATTTTTGGTAAACGGACCCGGAATCGTGATTTGACGGTCTTAGAAAATCCGTAGAAAAATATGGAACTTGGGCGTATGCCCGGAATTGAAATCCGAGGTCTAGAACCCCGGTAAAAGAATTTTTCTGTTAAATTGTTTTCTGAAAATGTTTAAGGAAAATGAAACTAAAATTTGATTAAAAAGTAGCGATATCGGGCTCGTATTTTGGTTCCGACGCCCAGTACATGTCATATATGTTGGTTAAGCGCTTCCTGTAAAATTTGGTTAAAAACGGACGTCGTTTGACGTGTTTCGACCTTAAATTTGGAAATTTTGAAAGTTATGAAATTTTGAAAGAATTCTTGAGTTTTAAGGCTCAATTCCTTGATTTTGATGTTATTTTAGCGATTTGATCGCGCGAGCAAGTTCGTATGATGTTTTTGAGTCAGTGTACATACTTGATTTGAATTCCCGAGGGCTCGGGTGAGTTTCGGATAGGTAACGGGATGGTTTTTGGACTTGGAAATGCAGCAGAATTTCTGCAATTTTTGCATAGGGATTTTATTCTATGCGATCGCATGGTGTAGCTGCGATCGCATAGAGCAAAGATCAGGGGTCCCAAAATCATTCTATGTGATCGCGATAGTTCCCATGCGATCGCATAGATTCAACTTTCCCTCCTATGCGATCGCACAATATCCTTCGCGATCGCATAGAGTAAGACTCGAGGCCCAGAATTTCCTTCTATGTGATCGCATTGGTCCTCCGCGATCGCATAGAGCAATTTTGCTGCCCCCTTATTTTCTTCTATGCGATCGCATCACAGGCCCTGCGATCGCATAGAGTAAATCTGCCCAGTGATTTTAAGTTCTGCAAAAAAACAGAACAGACGGGATAAAATCCCATTTTTCTCAACTCTCTTTTCTCCAAACAGCTTATTGGGGCGTTTCTTGGGCGATTTTCATCAAAACTTCTTGGGTAAGTGATTCTTGACTTATTTTCTTCATTTTCCCTCATTATTATTTGAATTCCTAAGCCTAAATATGTGTAAATGGGTAGAAAAATTGAGAATTTAGTATAGTAAGGGTTTTCAAAGAATTTGCGATCTAGACCTCGTTTTGGAGTCGAACTTAAGAACAAATTGTATATTTGAACTCATGGATGATTGGGTGAACTTATTTTGGTTTGAAACTTGAGTTTCGATTATGTGGACCCGGGGTCGATTTTTACGATTCCGGGTAGAATGTTGTAAAAATCATATTTAGCTATATGAACTAGTTTGTTAAGTAGAATTGATGATATTAAATCAATTGTGTATAGATACGATTGGATTGGAGCCAAATTCGAAAGGAAAAGGAATTGCTACGGATTGAATCGTTCGTAAACTTTCGAGGTAAGTGTTTGTTCTATCCTAGCTTGAAGGAATAGGAATTTAGTTATGTATGAATTGATTAAGAGTTATTGGTGTCACACCGGTAACGAAGATAAATTATTGATTTATTAGCAATTATTGGTTCAAAACCGGTAATTATAGATATTGTTGATGCAGAGATTATTGGTTAAATGCCGGTAATATATATATATATATTTATGAATTGGGATCGTGTGGCACGCCGACCACTTATATATTAATGAATTGGGATCGTGTGGCGCGCCGACCACTTATATGATAAGAAATGGGATCGTGTGGCACGCCGACCACAAAGTGATTTAAATCTTGGCATTGGCCATAGTTGCCGGTAGCCTATTGATACATTTGGGAGCGGGTGGTACGCCTACCACAAGGTATAATTTATTGATATATTTGGAAGCGGGTGGTACGCCTACCACAAGATATGAAAAGACTATTGATATATTTGGGAGCGGGTGGTACGCCTACCACAAGATATGAAAATCCTATTGATACGTTTGGGAGCGGGTGGTACGCCTACCACAAGATATGAAATGAAAAATGAATTGAGACATGAAAGTAAGATTTGTTCCGTTGACTAGATTACTCTGGATATTATGAGTTATTGACTGTTATTTTAGAACAAATTCTTCCCTTATAAACGTTCGATAACATTTTCTACTGTTGTATATGTATATATATTTCAATTGTACAGGTTTATGTGGGTGACTGACCTTAGTCTCGTCACTACTTCGCTGGGATAGGCCAGACACTTACCAGCACATGGGGTCGGTTGTGCTGATACTACACTCTGCGCTCTTTTTGCGCAGATACAGGTTACGGACAGCAGCAGCGGCAGTAGCATGATTGTGGATATTCCGACTATTGAGACTACGAGGTAGCCTTGCAGGCGTCCGCAGGACCCGTTGCCTCTTCTATCTATGTATTTCATTATGTTATCTCATGTATTCGAGATAAACAGCTTATATTTCTTTCAGACAATTGTGTGTATTATTCTTAGAAGTTCGTGAGTATTGTGACACCGATCTTGGGTAGTGTATCATGTTTGGGTTTTTCTGTATCTTATATGATAAAATTGACTAAGTCTTCTGCTAAGTTTAAATTATTCCGCTGTAATTATATGTTTTTAATTTAAAGTCTTAAGAAGAGTTTGGTAACTAATGAAAAAATATAAGTAATAGTTGGCTTGCCTAGCTTCCACTAGTAGGCGCCATCATGACTCCCGATGGTGGAAAATTCGGGTCGTGACATTCTCATTCCCTTAAGAGAATGTGATAGCAATATGTGATAAGTCTGAAAGAAGACAAAATTATTACCGTGAGGGTATCAATGGATGTAGACGTGGCAATATACGAAATTATAATCGTCATCATTTGTGGTAATGAGAACAATAATGATTCTCAAAAATAATCCCACACTTTGTGAAAATATTTGTCATCAATTTGACATGAGATTTTATGAAGCACATACAGATGAATATGGTCCATTCATGATGTGAATGAGAAAACATCTGATTTATGAATATATATTCGTTTTAGAAGAATATAAATGTGCTAGTGGTAGTGATTACACCACACTCACATCTAAAAGGAGGTTTGAGATGATATAAGAAAATAATATCATTATTATGGCATGAATGGTCATTGGTCACACACCTATTGTACGCCAAAATATTTTGGCAATGTGATTATTAAAGGACAACAATAATGCAAGAAACATATCTTTCATATAATTTTGGCCATGACCATAATGGTATACGTTTCTCTTTAAAAGAGATATTCACCATATAGGTGTTGATGATTATGTGGTACTACCAATTAATTGAGAGCTCTGGAAGAGCCAATTACCACTATTTTGGAGAAACACAATTGATTACCAACAAGGTATTGTGTTGTAGTAAGTCTCAAAGAAACATATTCAGTTTCCAAAGTATTCGCGAAAGCGGTTGATTAATATTGAGACTATAAATAAAGGATGGATTTAATATCTTCTATTACTACAACTTGTAGCGGGATAATATGTATGTAAAAAGCTACACGCTTTATCTCCAATTTGTACTACATAAACAAAAGAATACCACAATGAAGTGGATATTTCATCGATATAAAACACATATCATAATAAACTTGGAGTTTATTCATAATTGCACACATCATGGTGTAAATCTAAAATTTATCAATATTGATAATTTATTCAGTTGACATAATCGGTTTAGCTATATCAATTTAAGTATGATGTGCAAAAATGAAATAGAATTCACATGTGTATATATTAAAGAACTAGAAAGTTCTTTACGAATTCTCTTACATTGCTTGTTCTCATTAATTAGTAGACCAATTAAAATTGGGATTGAATCCCATGAATAATGGAAATATCAAAGGTGAATATGGGCTAATTCATCTGCCATGTATACCACATAAGATGCATCTATGAGATGGTTACATGTGCGACTATTGCTAACCCGCAATATGGTGTTTGCGAGGTAACTTGCTCGATAATTTAATTAGAGTATATTTCAGATTTTCTATTCAAGAAGTTCATCTTGATAAGTTGGTCAACATCATAGCTTGTTTAGCAAAATAATTTATTGAGTGTCTCCACTTAATAGCTAAACTATTGCTTATGAGAACAAAGTTATATATATGAGTTTGACATACATTATATACGAAAGTATATTATTTTCTCCCCTCACAAGTGATTCATGGTGAGGAACCAAATAATTCCATATTATTATTATTATTGATGTGCAGTGTATATTTTGATTAACACCATAACGCACAAAGATGAGTTCTCAAAGTTGAGGAAACAAGTTAGTTTTTTCTAACATGAGGGGGAGACAAGATACAACTGTTGAGAAAAGTTACATGGAATAAATTATCATTTATACATCGAGATCCTCGAATAAAATAATATGAACTTGAAGTTCATAAAAGGATAATTCATATGCAATTTATTGCAAAGCATGCAGACGCATTTGCTGACCCAAAGAAGGTAACTATATTCTCACTGCAAATGCTCATTATATAATAAGTCCTAGAAGGACAAAGTCTATGGTAAACTTAAAGCGTATAGACAAATCTGTTTCAAATAAAACTTTTTGACAAAGAAGATGAGCAAATGATCAAAATGATCATAATAAAGGAGTCAAGTGATTTAGAAGATCACATGACATAACACTCCATAAAATCTCATGAGAGATTCAGATACCTGAATATATAAATGAAGAGATTTCTATGTTATGTCATTATGAAAATATATTAAAACTGATATAAAATCCTTGTCGACGTCAACATTCAAGAAGCTAGTGCACAAGATTGGGATGTGAAAGCTCAAGAATGTGAATTGATGCTCTCATCAGGGGGAGTTAATGCGCGTTGCACTCTTTTTCCCTTACAAGGTTTTGTCCACTAGGTTTTCCTTGCGAGGTTTTTAACGAGGTAACCAAAAGGTGTATTATTAGATATGTGTACTCTTTTTCCTTTTCAAGATTTTTTTCCCATTGGGTTTTATTTTAATTAAGATTTTAATGAGGCATATTATTTATTGAGTATACAGTGTTATGAATAAAATTCTATTTAACATGAATATCTATTTTGTGAAGAGTTTTACTTTGTGACTAAGTTATATTTCTCCTATAAATAAAAATTTTTATTCCATTGTAATTAATACCAAATTCAATAAGAATTTCATAACAACATTTACGTTTTTATTTTTTATTACTATGCAAGGGTTAAACAATCGCTGATATTTGGAAAGAAAGTTTCCCAATTTTTCTTCTGCTAAACAGCCACTGCTCCTCTTATTAACCTTTGATTTGGTTCCTCCTCAAGCTCGTTTATTCATTCAGTAATTGCGTCTTCCTCTTAATTACTTTGTTACTGGTAAGCATTCATGTTTATTTTTGTGAATTTCCCCCCTTCGTTTGTATTTTTTTTTCCTTTCTGTGAAGACGAGGAAATAAGGGTTTTGGTTTTATACACTTATATTTGTTTGATGACCGGCAAATTCATTGACTTTCGAAACTCAGGATTGTGTTTGTCCCTCAACAATTTTACACTAACGCATATGAAATGTTTGATAAAATGTCCATTAGGAAAATCTTACCTACTGCTTTGGGAGATTTCTCAATTCTATGGCATTCTTTATAAAATGCAGTCTTGTGGCACTCCAAGGGGTGTTATGTAGGAAGCCTATCTTGATATAAGTGCCAATAGCTGTCACATACCATTGCTCCAAAGTTCTCTTTTAATGTGGCACTCTGGATAGTAATCCTAATTTCAAATTTTCAATAACATAATTACTCAAATTTAACCAATATAATATACAACAAACATTTTCTGAGGTTGCTTCGAAGTATTTAGTGTGTTTGATTGTTAAAATTAAGAAGTAATAAAAATAGTGCCAAGGCTTAGTTCAAGTGGCAAAGGTTAAGTGACCGTTTAGCCCTGTGTTATGCAATCTAAGCTGGGTATTAAGTGCATATAGGTAGAACTGGCAGACCCCCTCTCCCTGAGTTTTTAAGACTGCAATTGGTACGAAGGGTTTGCCCCAGATGGATTTTTTTGGTCATGCTTAATTCTTCTAGACCATATTTAAGTATTTTTTAAGCTTATGCCTTAACATTTGTACCTTTTGAATTGAATGTTTGTCCTATGTAGCTTTTCATCCTGTTACTTCTTTTAAAGCCAAAATAAAAAACAGCTTTGATCTTGTCATATTAAATGCATCTCCCTTAAAAAAGAGACTCAATTATATCTTAACCTTTTTTTCTCAGCCATAATACTCAACAACAACAACAACAACAACCCAGTATATTCCCACAAGGTGGGGTCTGGGGAGGGTAATATGTAGACAGGCCTTACCTCTATCCGAGAGGGCAGAGAGGCTGTTTCCAATCGACCCTCGGCGCATGGAAAAAAGGCAAACAAAAACAAAAAACAAAAACCGCATTAGTTACTCCAGCATACACCTCATAAAAATTATCTAAACATAAGATGCATATGTACCATAAAGAAACAGGCATGCAATGATATCAAAACAGTAACTACTAGAAATGACTACTAAAAGAGAACACAAACTAATCATCTATGGGCGGCCCTACCACGCCTCACACCTCGGGAAAGGAGTATGGAAAATCTAGAAACCCCTATCCTACAACCCCGATACTAGACCTCCAGACTTTTCTATCAAGGGTCATGTCCCTCGGAAATCCGCATCCTGGCCATGTCCTGTCTAATTACCTCTCCCCAGTATCTCTTAGGCCTCCCTCTGCCTCGCCTCGCACCGGCCACCGCTAGCCGCTCACAACTCCTCACCGGGGCGTCGGGGCTTCTCCTCCGCACATGCCCGAACCACCGAAGTCTCGCCTCTCGCATCTTCTCATCCACCGGGGCCACCCCCACCTTCTCCCGAATAACTTCGTTCCTAATCTTATCTAACCTGGTGAGCCCGCACATCCACCTAAGCATCCTCATCTCCGCCACCATCATCCTCTGAACGTGAGATTTCTTGACCGGCCAACACTCCGTCCCATACAGCATGGCCGGTCTAACCACAACTCTATAAAACTAGAGTTGTCAACCAAATACATTATACAAAAATTGTCAACCAAATAAATATTTCGATAATTGAAATAATGAAAAAAATTGCCAAGGAGAATAAAGATAGTGAACAAATATAAAAGTACTTTCGAAGCCGATTCCAATACTCTCAGGACAAAATCTATGCCTGAGTTCTTTTTTTTGAAAAATCTATGCCTGAGTTCTTTTATTCTCTCATTAATAAGAACCACTGACTTTGATGTATGTGTTCATAATTTTCTTTGGAAGCTTTAGTCCACTAGGCTAAACTTGTCCTTTTCTACTTTCTTCTGTTCTTTGTCACACTATGATCATAACTATTTCCTAATCTGGCATAATAGTTTGCATAAGACTGAAGCATTGTAACAAGGTCGCGTAGGAAGTGTTAAAAGCTAAAAGCAAGCTTGGACCATTGGGCTAAAGATAATACTGATTTGATTATCTGTGTCACGACCCAACGATGGCCATGACCGGCGCTAAGTCAATCTTGAGATTGTATTTTGGCTTGTGTTAGTGATAGCATAGCGTGAAGCTTATACAGTTGTTGTGGGAGCTTGTGGCTTGAGATTGTCAATATTTTCTAAACTTAGCATGTTAGAATTACTAGTGCTATGGTGCATTGAGCACGTGTTGATTGAAGGCCGACATGGTTAAAGTTTTGGTTTGCTCCCGGTACAGAAGAGACTTTGCCGGATTTTTAATATAGCAAATAAGTTAGGCTTGCTCATATGATAAAATTGAAACGATACAGTGAAGATTAGCGTGGCCCTCGTCGGGTCGTGACAATCTGCTTAAATAATGTTGTTTGGGAAGTTTAGCTCACTTGGACAAATTTGTTAAAGGAATATTTTACATTTATTTACCGGATTTTTAATATAGCAAATAAGTTAGGCTTGCTCATATGATAAAATTGAAACGATACAGAAAAGATTAGCATGGCCCTCGTCGGGTCGTGACAATCTGCTTAAATAATGTTGTTTGGGAAGTTTAGCTCACTTGCACAAATTTGTTAAAGGAATATTTTACATTTTTTAGATGTATGTCTAATGCAGTGTTGTGAAGAGCGTGAAGCAAGGAAAAACGACAAAACCCTTTTCCCTTAAAGCGAAGTGTCACTTTTTTGAAGTAAAGTGGAATTTAAAAAAAAATTAAAATAAATACTGCATAGACAACACATGTAACTGTAAGCAAGTGTTCCATACTTCAATGTAAAAACTAATGAGTAGCATCAATGAAAACACAAAATGAGCATCTTATTCTTATACAAGTTCATCAAATTCTTGTATTCCGGTATCACTATTATATTGCTCTTCATCTTCTTCTTTTTTCATCAACTAGGGACAAAGTAGTTCTTTTCCCCATCCTTTGTGAGCTTGAAGTTGAAGTACTCCCCTCAAACCATAAATCCTCTCCCCAATTCCACGTGACTCCACAACATCATCCCAAGTGAAATTAGAAGTTTCCTCAAATACTTCTTCCTGAGCATGATCTTCCGAGACTCCAATTATCCATTTATTAGCATCATCGATGTTGTCCAAACTAATTGGATCAATTATATTGCGAGCGGTGTAACGACTCCTCAATGTTCTATTGTACTTAATGAAGACTAGATCATTGAGATGCTTCAAGGTTAGTTTATTCCTTTTTTTGGTGTGAACCTGCATTTAATAAGTAATTAGTAGATTAGGACAATTGAGATATAATTTAATTATCTCAAACACGCTCAAATACGCTCCAATTCCTTTCACATCCGGATGAGCTACAAGTTGGAATTAGAACTTTGATGGCAAACTTCTGTAATTCTGGAGTGGAATGGCCATATTGCTTCCACTATTCAACTGTAGAAGTAGAAAAAATATTTAAAAAATAATATTTATAAAGCAATAACTTACTAACTATAAAGCAACATATAAGCACTCGCTCACTTGGTGATTTCATCTTTCTTTGTCTAATAGCCATGGTTTTCCAAAAAGTTGCTCAGCATTCCTATAAGTGCTAAATTGCTCTGTTATTTTATCTTGCTCGTACTCTTCCGGGGTCAACTTCTCAATACATTCAATGTATACATTCCACAATTCTGCATCTCCTATAATCCGTCTTCATTGTCATAAAACAATTCCGGATTCAAAATAAGTGCAGCTGCATGCAAAGAGCGATGAAGCTGATTTGTCCACCTTTTATCTTTGATCTCAAAGACTCGTTTATATTTTTTTGATCATTAAAGGAGTCTTACATAGCCTCTTTTGCCCTATCTGTTGCTTCGTAACGATAGCCTATTGGTGGTTCTTGCTCCCCATTGACCAAACAAAGCACTTTAACTAAAGGTCCACCAATATTCAATGCATGAACCACATTATTCCAGAATGCATTAGAAAGCATAATATCTGCAGATGCTTTCCCTCGAGCTTCCCCTCCATAGGCACTGTTAGCGTGCTCATCTGAAACAAACAACTTCTTCAAAATGCTTTTTTGCTCATACATCTTATTCAAAGTCAAGAAAGCGATATCAAATCTTGTATTTGCAGGTTTCCCCAAGCTTCTTTGTTTGGTGAAGCTCTTCATCATATTCAATAACAAAGACCTTTGAACAAGATATGAATGCATTCTAATTGCCTGATTAAAGATTGTACAGAAGGGTCTTTCCTTGAAAATGTCACTGAAGATCAAATTAATGCAATGTGCTGCACATGGAGTCCAAGAAATATGCGGGTACGCTGCAGACATCAAATCACCAGCTTTAACATTTTCAGTGGCGTTGTTCGTGACAACTTGAACAACATTTTATGCTCCAATAGAGTCTATTGCATTCTTGAACAAGGAGTACATTTTTAAAGAATCAATTGAAGAGTAGCTTGCATCAACAGACTCAAGAAACAAGCTTCCCTTAGGAGAATTGAAGAATCAATTGAAGAGTTGCTTGCATCAACAGACTCAAGAAACAAGCTTCCCTTAGGAGAATTCGCCAAGATATTGGTGATCGTTTTGTCAGTTTTTGCTATCCATTTATCCATCATAATGGAACAACTAAACTTGTTCCATTCTACTTTGTGCTCCTCCACAATTTTGTTAGTCTTTCCACCTCTTTTTTTAGATATAGACCTCTAACTTCATGATAAGTTGGAGGCTTCTTTCCTGGACCATATTGGCCTATGACCTCAATAAAAGCAGAAAAAGTGTCGGTAAGTATAATTAACACAATTAAAAGGAAGACCTGCATCGTACATCCACCACGCAAACATTGCAGCTGCACGATCCCTGAAAATCGCTTTGTCATTAATTTGATGATTACCACTTTTCCCTACCATATCTCCTGGCTTTTGCGGGAAACAACAATCCATAGGACCTTTAGTCTTACCAGTAGATCTATAACTTGAAGACATTGTTTGTATGATTTTAACGGAAGCCACAAACCATCGTCACCTTCATCTATTTCATCATCGTCATCATCAACATATGCACTTGTTCATGATGCATTTGAGTCTTTAAATCTTTTTCTGAAGATATGCTTTCATTTCTTCCTTTACATGCGGTGGAACTTTAGAAAATGATGCAATGTTTGGATCACCACCGATGAGATGAAATTTTTGATGATAAATTACCCCCTTCGAAATCTTGTCACATAAAAGACATCTAATTGCCGTCTTGTTGTCTCGCTAGCTCTTACAGAATAAGCCCAAGTCGGTTTTTTCCTATCTTCTTTTGGTGCCATTAAAACAACTCAATAAGACAAAAAATGGCAGCAAGAACTAAGAACAAAAGCTGAAGAACTGAAGAAAAATAAATTGGGGAGCATTTCACTGAAATTTTAAGGACTGATACGAAAATAAAAAGAAGAAGAAGAGAATGAGAAAAAGAAGACTGAAGGAAAAAAAATTGGCAGCATTTTGCTGCTATTTTAAGACTGAAATAGTGAAAGAAAAAGGAGGAGGAGGAGGAGGATGCTTTGCTCTGTTGCTCGATGATGTTTTGAAAAAAGACAAGCTTTTTTATTTTTAAGGTTGGCAGTCACTTAAAATACTGAAATGCTCGCTACTGTCACTTCTCGCTTCAATCGCGCTTCTCGCTTTTTGGCAGAAGCGCACGCTTCATCTCACCTGTTACGCTTCACAACATAGAAGCGACCATGTGCCCGCCTCGATTAGCTTCGCGCTTTAAGCGCTGAAGCGAGCGCTTTTCACAACAATGGTCTAATGTCTTTTATTTCAATTGATGCAGGATGGATGAAATTTGCATCTATATTGCTTACAATGGCAGATGGACTACTAATAACAAGTATTTGGATCATGAGACCAAATTAATTCTTGTAAATGATGAAATAACCTTTGAAGTTCTTGTTGAAAAGATTTTTCAGGTTCTAAAACTGAAAAGGGGTGAAATTGAAGTAAATATTTGGTTTGATACGAAGCTAGAAACAAGCAAAGGAATGTTAGTAACAAACGACAATGAAGTTACTACTTGCATCTTCTTGGTGAAAAATAATTCCAATTTCAAGACTGCTCGTTTCATTGTTGATATCACGGAAAGGAATTCTTTGTCAGCAAACAGTTCAAAAGCAGAATTATGCAATAACATCGTACATGAAGAAGTAAATATTAGTATTCCACAAGAGGAAGGAGTATGGGAAATGCATATTGGAGATAAAGCATTGATACTGGTTGAACCAACAATGGCGCCTGAACCTCTGACAAGAAGAAAATTAACTGAGGAAACTGGACATGCATCAAATGGTAGGAATTTAAGAAAAAGGTCGGCCAGTAAAAGAGGTGATTTGCGAACTATGGTTTTGAGCGAAGATGCTTCATTGGATGAAATAGTTGTTGGATCTATGTTTGAGGACAAAGAGAGTTTGAAAAAATGCTTTTCAAATAATGCTATTAAGTACCAGTTCAATTTTAAGGTCTATCGATCGAGCAAAACAAGGTATTGTCTGAAGTGTTATGATGACGAATGCAGTTGGTATTTGCATTCTGCACAGGTCCATGATTATTCATTATTCAAGATTACTAAGTTTGAGAAAAACCATAGTTGCTCTGTTGATTTTACTGACCAGCGACATGCAACCTCAAAGGTCATATCCGATTACATCAATGAGTTATTACATGACAATAAAGTAGAAATCAAACCAAGGTTTGTGGTAGAAGAAATGAGAAAGAGATATGGACTGAGCATTAGTTATCACAAAGCATGGCGTGCAATACAATTAGCTCTTGGTATGACAAGCAGAAGTCCAGAAAAGGATGATCAGACACAAAACTAAAAGGGTCTGACAAAAGTGTAGCACACTATGTGTTCTTCTCCAACTTGGATACTACCTACTCATGGTTTCCTCTCTACAAAGGAAGTGTGGTGAGTTTCATTTTACCTACTTCTTTATGTTTCCTTTTTAATATATAGTTTGACAAAATGTGTTTCTGGCACATGCTTTCTTTTCCCCTGCTTTGTCCATAATTATTGTTTTGGTGTTGTTCTTCAAGATCATTGTTATTGTATTTATGCTGTGATCTTTTTTTCCCCTCTAATTCTTCGTTCCATACAACTACTTAGTATTGAAATGCAAGTTAATGAAGTCCCACCAAGGGAAGAAAAGATTTAGGAGACATGATAGGAATTACAATGTGTTATACTCATCCTTTGGTAATTTATGCAGAACCAGTTGCAGAGATAGAGCCCGTTGGTGAGCTGAATTTAAGCACTTCTTAAGCAGTGCAGTGTATTCAAAGTCGCGCGCTTAAGTCTTGAAAGCAAGGCTCAAAAAGTTGAGCACTTCGCCTCGCTTAGCAGGCGCTTTAGTCTCATCACCAAGCTCTAAGACATACTTTTCCTTGCCAATGAGCATAACCCTAAAGAGGCGATACTAAACAAATGATATTTCAGTTTATCGTAATTCTTTTTCAATTTCTTTGTTCATATATTTGTCATTCACACTTATAATTATTAGTCTTGGCCTATACATATATTTTATATTTTTTCTCCATTTGCGTTTTTTGTTTTGTTAAAGCCCATGTATTACCGCTTTGTGCTTAAAGCCCCAACAAACCTTTGAGCTTTTTTTGCGTTTTTCGCCTTTCATAACACCGAAGTGATGTTGCGCTTAAAACCCCAATAGACCTTAGAGCTTTTTTGCGCTTCTCACCTTTCATAACACTGAAGTGGTGTAGCTGAATAGTGGTGTAGCTGAATTTATGAAAAAGTAGTTACATATGCGGATAGAAGAAGTGAAGCATATAATTAGGGCAGTTGATTTGTTTGGTAGAAAAATGATGATAAACACTTTTCTTGTTAGAAGTAGTTAAATGTGTTTCCATGGTTTGATGCTTAGTTAAATGTAACCAACTCATCATCCAGCTCCTCTTCTCTTTACTAAATTTCAAGTTCATTTCTACTTTGTTTTTCTCAAGTTAATATGTCCATTATATGGTGGCAAGATCATGAAAGACCAAGTACCATGGTCAATGGTTAGTATCTATATTGCTCGGACTCTCCGAAGTTGTTGGGTGCATGTCGGGTTCTGTAAAAATAATGTATTTTGGAGAATCCAACACGGGAGCGACAGTATTTTGGAGAATCCAACACGAGAGCGATAGTATTTTGGAGAGTCTGTGCAGTTAATATATGTGCAAGTCTGTGAAATGCGCCTGAATGTTTGAGGGAATCGTCTGTCAGACAGAATTCCTTTTGAGATGGGAAACAATTCATTGAACATTCTTTGAGTAGATATAGACAAAAAAAGGAGTAGACAGAGGCAGACTTATATTGACAATATATTGATCTTACACATGCTTTTTCATATCTGGTAGTATGGTCCCATGTCCTTTTGAAATTGATTATTGTGAACCTTTTAATTTGTTGTATTAATTTGCAATATGCATTTCTATTAACCAAGTCATTGTATTATATAGATATTATTTAGCTAATCAGTTATGCTCGAGTAATATTTCATTCTCACCATTGCCAGTTGGAAGAGCGATGGCACTTTAAAACCATATTTTCCTGTCGTTGTGCCATAAGCACAAAGCATCCCACGTTCATGCAGGATTCGGGAAATGAACGCAACCCGAGGGATGTAATGTAGTTCCATGATGTAGAACCCGTGAGCTATAGGACGGGGAGACACTTGACTGTTGCTCTAAGACTTCCCTTCCTGTAATGTAAGCAAGACAAAGCTAATTTGCATCAGATACAATATTCATTATTCTATACCTTTGTATTTAAGCATTTACTATTGTTATGTCTTGTGACATTTATCCCCAACCATATTCCCTTAAAGCGAGCATAATATGTTCAACGTGTAGCGAAGTTTTTACAAAAATTGATTTTTCAACTCCTTAAATTTTATTTCCTCGTGTCTGGTTTGTTTTCTTTACGAAGTAATGGAGTTACATGTTTTTATGTAATCTAATCATATCATAATTAAGATATTATCTACTAAATATCAGATATTAGCTACAAGCTTTTATTTAGGCGGACTTGCTCTACGACTGAGCTAAAAGGGCCTTTTTAAATTTAATTCCAGAAGTATTCATTATGTGGATAAAATATTTATATGTACATCTAATATAAATATAAGTACATATGGGTAAGTGCATACATTAGATAAATAGTGTCTAATGGCTCGTTGCTGAATAATAAAATGAATTTACCTATGAAGTCTAGACTGTTAAGATTGGGTTCGGCCACACCTAATGGCTTAAAATATATTTTTTCTATTTTATTATTTGATATTTGATATATAATATTAATCTTACTAATTTGAATTCGCATCGTGTAAAACTTATTAAAGGAGAAGCACTATCCATCTCGTTTAACCAAGCTATTAAAATCAGTTTATTTTGATAATCACTTTTTTTCAAAGTGCTTTTCTTGAAAATACTTTTAGTGAGAAGCAGTTTGTGTTTGACTAATTAGTTTGAAAAGCACTTCTGAGCAGCAATTAGTGTTTGACCAAGCTAAAAAAAATTATTTATAAGTGTATTTTTTTAAAAGTGCTTCTCAAAAAAGTATTTTTGGAGAGAAATTACTTTTTTCTGCTTCTCCAAAACTTCTTCTGCTTCTCCTTAAAAATACTTTTTCTCCTTTTAGAAGCTTGGCCAAACATCCCAATTTTAACTAAAAATATTTTTGGTAAGAATAAAAAAGCATATTTGGCCAAAAATAAACTTGGCCAAAGAGGCTATTAGATGCCTTTAAGTATGAATTGAGTGATAACAACTTTGTCAAAATTTGCATGGCATTGGTCATTGTCTACCCTGACCAATTTCTTTTACTTTTTGTTTTTGTTTTTTCTGTTACACGTAAGTTGAGAGAGGGGCACATAGGAGAGGCGATGTTTGTTTGTTTTGTTTTGCTTTTTTTTTTTTTTTGACCGTATTGACGTAAATAGTTATTTACATAATTGCTTAAATTAAAAATATCAGAAAAATATATATTTTATATATAATAAATGTATAATTATATATAATGAATGTATATTTATTTATATTATACCAGGCAAAAAGAAAAGTAAATCTGATGGATTATATGTGTAAAAATTCTTTTTCGTTTTCTTCCTTTTTGGCCCGCATTCAAATCTCTATCTTTTATCTCTCTTTTAATAAACAAAATCTGCTAAGGATTACTACTAAAGAAATAATATATATTTGTTATAAATAGAATTCTATTTATGGTGAATGTCTATATTTAGAGAGATTCTAGGGTTTATTACTTGGTGGCTAAGTCACCATCTCCCTATATATAGAGGGTTCTATTCCATTGCAAATCATCCACAAATTCAATAAGAATTCTCTCTCCCTACTTTTCTCTGCAATATTGTTCTTCTTCTTTTATTATTTTATAGCACGTTATCAGCACGAGACTCTAACCAATTGAGTATAAACTTTGGGATTAAGCATAATGATTGTCAATTATTTCATGAACTTCCTTCATGATTAAAATTTTGGATTTAAGATAAGTATTTTACTTTTCTCTTTCAAATTTTTGAAATTCTATAATTTGATTTTATATACAGGCAAAGACAACAAAGTTTGATTATAACTAATTGAGCTTTTAAGAAATTACACCCACATGAAATGGTAAAATTTTATGTCTTGTCATGATCAAAGTCATGTATGATCGTGCGCACAAGAAGTGAAAACCCGTCCCATTGAATTTGCTCCATTCTCATTCCCTTTAGAGAATGTGATAGCATGTAATAAGTCTGAAACAAGACAAAATTATTACCATGAATAATCAATGGATATGGACGTGGTAATAGACGAAATTATATCATCATCATTGTGGCAATGAGAACAATAAGTATTCTCAAAATAATCCCACACCTGTGAAAATATTTGTCATCGATTTGACATGAGATTTTATAAAGCACATACAGATGACTATGGTCCATTCATGATGTGAATGAGAAAATAACTGATTTATGAATATATATTCGTTTTTAGAAGAATATAAATGTGCTAGTGGTAGTGATTACACCACACTCACCTCTAAAATGAGGTTTGAGATGATATAAGAAAATAATATCATTATTATGGCATGAATGGTCATTGGTCACGCACCTATTGTACGCCAACATATTTTGGCATTGTGATTATTAAAAGTCAACGATAATGCAAGAAACAGATCTTGCATATTATTTTGACCATGGCCATAATGGTATAACTTTCTCTTTAAAAGAGATAATTCACCATATGGATGATGATGAATCTGTGGTAGTACAAAATTAATTGAGAGCTCTAGAAGAGCCAATTATTACTATTTTGGAGAAACACAATTAATTACCAATAAGCTAATGTGTTGTAGTAAGTCTCAAAGAAACTTATTCAGTTTCCTAATACGTGAAAGCGATTGATTATATTGAGACTATAAATAAAGGAAAGATTTAATATCTTCTATTACTACATCTTGTAGCGGGGTAATATGTATGTAAAAAGCTACCCGCTTTATCTCCAATTTGTACTACATAAACAAAAGAATACTACAATGAAGTGGATATTTTATAGATATAAAACCCATATCATAATAAACTTGGAGTTTATTCATAATTGCACACATCATGGTGTAAATCTGAAATTTATCAATATTGATAATTTATCCAGTTGGCATAATTGGTTTTGCCATATCAATTTAAGTTATGTGCAAAAATAATAGAGAATTCACATGGGTAAATATTAAAGAACTAGAAAGTTCTTTACGATTCTCTTACATTACTTGTTCTCATTAATATTGACCAACTGAAATTGGGATTGAATCCCATGAATCTGGAAATATCAAAGGTGAATATGTGCCCACTCACCTGCCATGTATACCACATAAGATGCATCTATGATATGGTTACATGTGCAATTATTATTAACCCGCAACCTGGCCGGTATGTGCGAGGTAACTTGCTCATTAATTTAATTTCGAGCATAATTTCCAGATTTTCTATTCAAGAAGTTCATCTTGATAAGTTGGTCTACATAATAGCTGGTTTAGCAAAATAATGTATTGAGTGCCTCCACTTAATAGCTAAATTATTGCTTATGAGAATAAAGTTATATATATCAGTTTGATATACATTATATACGAAAGTCTATTATTTTCTCCCCTCACAAGTGGTTCAGGGTCAGGAACCAAATAATTCCATCTTATTATTATTGATGTGCGGTGTATATTTTGATTAACACCATAACACACAAAGATGGGTTCTCAAAATTGAGGAAACAAGTTAGTTTTTCTAACATGATGGGGAGGCATGATAAACATTGAGAAAAAATTATGAGGAATGAATTATCGTTTCTACATCTAGATACTCAATAAAATAATATGAACTTGAAGTTCATAAAAGGATAATTCATATGCAATTTATTGCAAAGCATGCCAGACGCATTTGCTGACCCAAAGAAAGTAACTATATTCTCACTGCAAATGCTCATATTATAATAAGTCCTAGAAGGACAAAGTCTATGGTAAGCTTAAAGTGTATAGACAATCGGTTTCAAATAAACTTCTTGATAAGAAGGTGAGCAAATGATCAAAATGATCATAATAAAGGAGGCAAGTGATCTAGAAGATCACATGACATTACACTTCATAATATCTCACGAGAGATTCAGGTACCTGAATATATGAATGAAGAGATCTCTATGTTATGTCATTATGAAAATACATTGAAACCTGATATAAAATCTTTGTCGACGTCAACCTTCAAGAAGCTAGCGCAGAAGATTGGGATGCGAAGGCTCAAGGATGTGAACTAACGCTATCATCGGGGGAGTTAATGCGCGTTGCACTCTTTTTTCCTTACAAGGTTTTGTCCCACCTGGGTTTTCCTTGCAAGGTTTTTAACGAGGCAACCAAAAGGCGTATTATTAGATATGTGTACTCTTTTTCCTTTTCTAGAATTTTTTTTCCATTGGGTTTTATTTTAATTAAGGTTTTAACGAGGCACATTATCTGTTGAATAGACATTCAAGGGGGAGTGTTATAAATAGAATTCTATTTATGGTGAATGTCATGAGGCCTAGTAAACCTAGGCTTTGATACCAACTTGTCACGACCCCAAATCCGGTCGTGATGGCGCCCAGCACATTACTAAGCCAGCCTGACCAATCAATATCAACCACGGAGCTTGAAGCTCACTTTAGCCCATTTAGGCATATTAATTCACGAATTAACAGCGATAAATATAACGAAAACGGGGAACCAAGTCCCACAATACATTAACTCCCATAGACCAAGGGTCAAGAGTCATGAGCCTCTACTGAACATGAGTGTATACAGGTTTACAAAAATACCAAGTGCGGAAAGAAATGTCAATACAAAATCAAAAGACAATAGGAAGGAATATCGGGTCCCGCGGACTCTGCAGCTACCTCGAATATCCACAAACGTCGCCTCGCACAGCCAACCGGATCACCGCCGAGAGGTACTGGATCCGCACACAAGGTGCAGGAGTAAAATGAGTACCGCCGTACTCAGTGGTAATAAACAAGGGTAAGACAGACAGCAAATAAGAAATCCGCAATAGAAGCAGTATGTAAAGCTATAATCAGCTACCCCGTCATAGAATCAATCTTCACTGTACCCGTACCAACAAATACCAATAAATAGCATAACAGCACTAGCGTATGTAGCTAAATGCAATGCAATGCATGATATGACCGCTACGGCGCGTAGCTCGACTCTAATTTTGGGTACCCGTGCTCACCGTGGGGGTTCAGACTCCGGAGGGGCTCCTACAGCCCAAGCACATCTCATAGAGATATTCCCGCGGCGTGCAGGGCCGATCCAACATATATCTCGCTGCGCGCGCGCAGCCCGATCCACTACTAGTCAGCTAATATGCAGATATAACCTCGCAGGCTCAAAAGTAGTTTTTGAAAACTCTTTTATCATTTTTCAGTTGGAAAACAGTAATATCAAGTTCCAGAGATTGGAATTAGCATAATAACAAAATAGCTGCTGACTAGTAGTAAACTAGCATGTCTATATGATAAGACAATGATAACGATCCTCGCGGGATCCAATAACTGGCTCACAGCCCACAATATACTCAACCGTCCAAGAAGGAGGTTCAACGGCTCGAGAATAGCCAATAATACAATATCAACAGGTCGAACTAATATATAGTCTCCAGTTCATGATCGACCCCGCACTCTCAAAAGTGTGCGTGTCTCGCCGCTATACAACGTCACAAAGTGGTATACCGGGGTTTCGAACCCGCTGGTCATCACCCACATCTATTACTCACCTCAATACAACGCGACGACTATTCCGCAATGCCCTTGCCACGAGAATCAAGCTCCGCACGCGTAGAATCCTGATCAAATACAGTAGAAATACAACAAATTAGGCCAATGGGACGACACCCAATCAATACAACTCGATTTACATCAAAATTCCCAATGTTGTCAAAACCCGACTTTCGGTACGCTTATCGAAAAATCACGAAAGTCACATATTCGGAACCCTCATCTCAATACGAGTCTAAGCATATCAATTTTACCAAATTCGGACTCCATTTGCCCATTCAAAACCTTGATTTTCTAAAGTTCAAGCCTAGGGCTAAATCCTCCATAAATTACCCCAAATTCCTCCATTTTCATGATATAATTGCATAATATTATCAATACTAATCATAGTTTAAGTCCATAGTTGATTACCCGATGATTTCCCTTGAATTTCTCTTCAAAATCGCCCAAATCGCCTCTAAAGCCGAGACCCAAATGTGTGAAATGTTCTGAAATTTTTCTAACTTCTGATACACTTACTTACAGCGATTTTCGCTTCTGCAGAATATTTTCCGCTCCTACGAGCCCGTATCCGCGACCAAAGGGTCGCTTCAGCGGTTCCAGGCCTGGCCGGCCATTTCCGCTTCTGCGAGCAAAGGGCCGCTTAAGCGGGCCCGCTTCTGCGAAGGAACTTCCGCTTCTGCGGAAAACATCCGCTTCTGCGCACCAGAGTCCACTCCTGCGGACTCGCCCAGGCGGTCAAGTGTCCGCTTCTGCGGACCTTCCCATTTTCTTCTCGTCCGCTTCTGCGATCACTGGCTCGCACCAGCGATGCCGCTTCAGCGGAAAATGTTCCGCTTCTGCGTAACCAAGCGCTCCTGCGCCCCTCGTCCGCTTCTGCGGACTCGCTCCTGCGCCCACAATTCCGCAGGAGCGGAAACAACAGAAACAGAATCCCAACCTGCAATTTTTCCACAATTTCTCCCGTTTAGCCATCCGAAAACACCCCGAGGCCCCCGGGACCTCATCCAAACACACCAACACATCTTAACACCTTATTCGAACTTGCTCCAATCCTCAAAACACGTCTAATAACACCAAAACCCATAATTCACATCAAATTCAAGCCTAAATTCCTTAAAACATTCCGAATTACACATTCAATCAAAAACCCGACCAAACGACGTCCGAATGACCTGAAATTTTGCAGGCACATCCAAAATCACCTAACGGAGCTACTGCAACTGTTGGAATTCCATTCCGACCCCCGGATCAAAATCTCACCTACCGTTCGGATTTCGTCAAAATTCAACCTTAGCCAATTCAAGCCTATTTCTACACCGGACCTCCAAATTCAATTCCGATTGTTCCCCTAAGTCACAAATCACCTCCCGAAACTAACCGAATCATCCGAATCCGATTCCGAGCCCTCTAACCAAATAGTCAACTCCGGGTTGACTTTCCTTATTCAAGTTTCCTTCACAAAGGCTATATGCCTCATTTTCAATCCAATTCACTCCTAACTCACCCGATAGACTTTAACACCGATATAAAAGCATAAAACATACAATTTCAACATAACGGGGTGGTAATTCCCGTGACGACGGGCCGGGTCGTCACATTCTCCCCTCTTAAGCAAACGCTCGTCCTCGAGCGGGTCAAGAAACATACCTGAAGTCTCAAACAAGTGAGGATATCTGCTCCGCATCTCCCGCTCGATCTCCCAAGTGGCCTCCTCCACGGGTCGACCTCTCCACTGAACCTTAACCGATGCAATCTCCTTAGACCTCAATTTTCTCACCTGACGTCCCAAAATGGCAATAGGCTCCACATCATAGGATAGATCACTATCAAGCTGAATGGTACTGAAGTCTAATACATGAGACCGATCTCCAATGTACTTCCGGAGCATAGACACATGGAATACTGGATGAACGCTGGATAAGCTGGGCGGCAAGGCCAACTCATATGCCACCTCTCCAACTCTCCTAAGTATCTCAAAAGGACCAATGTACCCGGGACTCAACTTTCCTTTCTTCCCAAACCTCATGACACCCTTCATAGGTGAAATCTTCAACAATACTCTGTCACCAACCATGAAAGACAACTCTCGAACTCTACGGTCCGCATAACTCTTCTCACGAGACTGTGCCGTACGAAGCCTCTCCTGGATCAACTTTGCTCTATCCAGAGCATCCTAGACTAACTCAGTCCCTATCAATCTAACCTCACCAGGCTCAAACCATCCCACGGGGGATCTACACCGCCTGCCATACAATGCCTCATACGGGGCCATCTGAATACTCGACTGATAACTGTTGTTGTAGGCAAACTCGGCAAGTGGTAGGAACTCATCCCACGAACCACCAAAATCAATCACACAAGCTCGCAACATATCCTCCAAGATCTGAATAGTGCGTTCAGACTGTCCGTCTGTCTGGGGGTGAAATGTTGTACTCAACTCAACCCGCGTACCCATCTCTCGCTGAAATGCTCTCCAAAACTGAGAAGTGAACTGAGTACCCCTGTCGGATATGATCGACACTGGGACTCCATGCAACCGAACAATCTCTCGAATAAAGATCACCGCCAACCGCTCCGATGAGTAGGTAGTACTAACTGGAATGAAGTGAGCTGACTTGGTCAGTCTATCCACAATCACCCATACAGAATCAAACTTCCTCGCCGTCCGAGGGAGTCCAGTAACAAAGTCCATAGTGACTCTCTCCCATTTCCACTCAGGAATAACAATGCGCTGAAATACACCGCCGGGCCTCTGATGCTCGTACTTAACCTGCTGACAGCTGAGGCACCGTGCTACATGTCTAACAATGTCCATCTTCATCTTTCTCCACCAATAATGTTGTTTCAAATCTTGATACATCTTCGCGGCTCCTGGATGGATAGAATACCGCGAGCTATGGGCCTCCTCCAGAATCAACTCACGAAGGCCATCAACATTGGGCACACATATCCGGCCCTACATCCTCAATACGCCGTCACTATCAATGGTGACATCTCTAGCATCATCATGCTGAACTCTGTCCCTAAGGACAGCCAAATGTGGATCATCATACTGGCGCTCACGAATACGATCATATAGAGATGACCGAGATACAACACAAGCCAATACCCTGCCGGGCTCCGAAATATCTAACCTCACTAGCCGATTGGCTAGCACCTCAACATCATAAGCAAATGGCCTCTCCTCGGCTGGAATATATGCCAAGCTCCCCATACTGACCGCCTTCCGGCTCAAAGCATCGGCCACCACATTGGCCTTTCCCGGATGATATAATATAGTAATGTCATAATCCTTAAGCAACTCAAGCCATCTCCGCTGTCTCAAATTAAGATCTTTCTGTTTGAACAAGTGCTGGAGACTACGATGGTCGGTATACACCTCGCAAGACACACCGTACAAATAGTGTCTCCAAATCTTCAATGCATGAACAATGGCGGCTAGCTCCAAATCGTGAACATGATAGTTCTTCTCATGCGGCTTCAACTGCCGAGAAGCATAAGAAATTACCCTACCTTCCTGCATCAACACACAACCTATCCCCACTCTCGAGGCATCACAATAAACGGTATATAAACCTGAAGCCGATGGCAATACTAACACTGGAGCTGTGGTCAAAGCTGTCTTGAGCTTCTGAAAGCTCTCCTCGCACTCATCCGACCACACGAATGGTGCACCCTTCCGGGTCAATTTAGTCAATGAAGAAGCAATGGATGAAAATCCCTGAACAAACCGGCGATAATATCCCGCCAAACCAAGAAAACTCCTGATCTCTGTAGCTGAGGTCGGTCTAGGCCAACTCTGCACCGCCTCTATCTTTTTCGGATCAACCTGAATACCATCACGAGACACCACATGTCCCAGAAATGCTACTGACTCGAGCCAAAACTCGCACTTGGAGAATTTAGCATATAGCTTCTCCTCCCTCAATCTCTGCAACACAATACTCAAATGCTGAGCATGCTCCTCCTGACTACGGGAGTAGACTAGAATGTCATCAATGAACACAATCACAAATGAATCCAAATAAGGCCTCAACACACTGTTCATCAGATGCATAAATGCTGCTGGGGCGTTGGTCAACCCAAACGACATCACAAGAAACTCATAATGACCATATCGGGTCCTGAATGCAGTCTTCATAATATCCGAGTCTCTGATCTTCAGCTGATGATAGCCTGAACGAAGATCGATCTTAGAAAACACCCTCGCACCCTGTAACTGATCAAACAAATCATCTATGCGCGGTAGAGGGTACTTGTTCTTCACTGTCACTTTGTTCAATTGCCTATAATCAATACACATTCGCATGGAACCATCTTTCTTTTTAACAAATAATACCGGCGCACCCCACGGGGACACACTAGGACGGATGGAACCCTTATCCAGAAGTTCTTGGAGCTGCTCTTTTAGTTCTTTCAACTCGGTCGGTGCCATTCGATAAGGAGGAATGGATATGGGCTGAGTGCCCGGCACCAAGTCAATGCCAAAATCAATATCCCTGTCCGGCGGCATGCCCGGCAGGTCTAAGGGGAATACATCTGGGAAATCCCTCACAACAGGTACAGAATCAATGCTAGGAGACTCACCTCCCACATCTCTCACAAAAGCTAAGTACGATAAACACCCTTTTTCAACCATCCTCTGAGCTTTTAAGAACGAAATAACACGGCTAGGGACGAAATCAGTCGAACCCCGCCACTCAATCTGAGAAATACCAGGAATGGCCAACGTAACTGTCTTAGCATGACAATCCAATATAGCATGGTACGGAGACAACCAGTCCATACCCAATATAACATCAAAGTCTACCATCCCCAACAATAACAAATCTGCCTAGGTCTCCAGACCCCCAATAGATATAACACAGGATCTATAGACATGATCCACAACAATCGTATCACCCACGGGGGTGGATACATGAACATGTAAATCAAGACTACCACGAGTCGCACCCAAGTGATGTGCAAAATAAGAGGACACGTAAGAATATGTGGACCCTGGATCAAATAGAACAGAGGCATCTCTGTGATAGACAGAAATGATACCTGTAATCACAGCATCAGAGGCAACTGCATCACGCCTGTCAGGAAATGCATAGAACCATGCCTGGCCTCCACCAGATCTCTTCTCGCCCCTGGGGCGACCACGAGAAGACTGACCTCCACCTCTACTAGACTGAGATGGTGCTGAAGAGGAGGGTTGATCCCTCTGCTGAGTCCTGCCCCTACGTAGTCGAGGGCACTGTCTCCTCATGTGGCCAAACTCACCACACTCATAACATGCACCTGGTGCTGGAGAAGGAGGTGCCGCACTCGGGCCGGGAGGGCACTAAGTCGATGACCGACCTCGCCGAAATCCCTCGTCGACCACGACCATGCGAACCTCCGCTCCGCTTCCGGGCGGCCCGAACGAGGAGGTTCAGACGAGAGACCTCGGCTCGCCGGGAATGCCCTCAGATGGAGCACCACCGAAACCGCCGAACCGCGAGGCCTCTCGGCCTCCCGCTCCTCTCTCTCGGCGACGATCCGCCTCAACGGAGCGTGCCATATCAGCAACCTACCTGCTCAAACGATGATGACAGAACTCGCTCGCCGGTCATAAGAATACGGATAGAGTAGTTGAGGCCATCAATGAACCTCCTGATCCTCTCCCTATCAGTGGGGATCATCCATGTGGCATGCCTAGCCAACCGAGTGAATCTAAGCTCATACTGGGTCACAGACATGTCGCCCTGAATCAACCACTCGAACTGGCGACGTAGCTCCTCGCGACGAGACTGAGGTACATATTTCTCTAGAAAGAGAGTAGAGAACTGCTGCCATGTGAGAGGTGCTGCTCTTGCAGGCCTACGCCTCTCAAACTCCTCCCACCAATCAAATGCGGGACCAGTGAACTAAAATGTAGTAAATGAAACTCCGCCGGACTCAAGAATACCAGCCGTACGCAGCATCTTCTGACACTTATCCAAGAAACCCTAGGCATCCTCGCCCTCAACGCCACTGAAATGGGGTGGCTGAAGTCTACCAAATCTCTCAAGACGACGCTGCTCGTCATCGGGCATAACCTGAACCATATGCTCTGGAGCTGGAGCTGGTGCAGCTGGAGGAATAACCGGTGCAACCACCTGAGCGGGGACCGCCTCTGGCGTCTGAAGTCCCTGAACAACCTGCTCAGGTGTGCGAGCTGCAGGGGTCTGCTGACCACCCCCTGACTGAGATGTCGCTACAGTAGCGGTAGCCGAAACTACCCGAGCCAAACCGGAACACACTGATAATATCTGAGCAAGAGTCTCCTGAAGACCAGGAATAGCAATAGATATAGTCTGGCCCTGAACTGGGACTGCTGGGGCATCAACCACTGGGGGCTGCTCCTGAACTGGTACAACAGGCGGGTCAGCTGGCACTGCCTCAGCCGCCCTACCTCTACCTCTAGCACGACCGCGCCCACGGCCTCTAACAGGTGGCAATGGAGGTCGTCCACCTCGTCCCGATGCTCGCGTTCTCGCCATCTGCGAGAGAATAGAATATAGAAGTTCAGTTCTCAGAACAACAAGATCGCACGACAGAGTTCAAGAAAAGTGAAGTTTTCCTAAAGGTTCGCAGCCTCCCGAGGATAAGTACAGGCGTCCCCGTACCGATCCACAAGACTCTACTAACCGGCTCAAGACTCATGAGGCCTAGTAAACCTATTGCTTCCTGCCACATACATGTCACGACCCCAAATCCGGTCGTGATGGCGCCCAGCACATTGCTAAGCCAGCCTGACCAATCAATATCAACCACAGAGCTAGAAGCTCACTTTAGCCCATTTAGGCATATTAATTCACGAAATAACAGCGATAAAGATAACAAAAACGGGGAACCAAGTCCCACAATACATTAACTCCCATAGACCAAGGGTCAAGAGTCACGAGCCTCTACCGAACATGAGTGTATAAAGGTTTACAAAAATACCAAGTGCGGAAAGAAATGTCAATACAAAATCAAAAGACAAGTAGGAAGGAATATCGGGTCCTGCGGACTCTGCACCTACCTCGAATATCCACAAACGTCGCCTCGCACAGCCACCGGATCACTGCTGAGAGGTACCTGGATCTGCACACAAGGTGCGAGGAGTAAAATGAGTACTCGCCGTACTCAGTGGTAATAAACAAGTGGAAAACAACAGCAAATAAGAAATCCGCAATAAAGCAAGATGTAAAGCTATAATCAGCCACCCCGTCATAGAATCAATCTTCACCGTACTCGTACCAACAAATACCAATAAATAGCATAACAACTAGCAGATGTAGCTAAATGCAATGCAATGCATGATATAACCACTACGGCGCCGTAGCTCGACTCTAATTTTGGGTACCCGTGCTCACCGTGGGGTTCGGACTCGGAGGGGCTCCTACAGACCCAAGCACATCTCATAGAGATATTCCCGCGGCGTGCAGCCCGATCCAACATATATCTCGCCGCGGCGCGCAGCACCCGATCCACTACTAGTCGACTAATATGCAGATACAGCCTCGCTCGCATGCTCAAAAGTAGTTTTTGAAAACTCTTTTATCATTTTTCGGTTGGAAAACAGTAATACCAAGTTCCGGAGATTGGAATTAGCATAATAACAAAAATAGCTATGGACTAGTAGTAAACTAGCATGTCTATATGATAAGACAATGATAACGATCCTCGCGGGATCCAATAACCGGCTCACAGCCCACAATATACTCAACCGTCCAAGAAGGAGGTTCAACGGCTCGAGAATAGCCAATAATACAGTATCAACAGGTCGGACTAATATATAGTCTCCAGTTCATGATCGACCCCGCACTCTCAAGAGTGTGCGTGTCTCGCCGCTATACAGCATCACAAAGTGGTATACCGGGGTTTCGAACCCGCCGGTCATCACCCACATCTATTACTCACCTCAATACGGCGCGATGACTACTCCGCAATGCCCTTGCCACGAGAATCAAGCTCCGCACGCGTAGAATCCTGATCAAATACAGTAGAAATACAACAAATTAGGCCAATGGGACGACACCCAATCAATACAACTCGATTTACATCAAAATTCCCAATGTTGTCAAAACCCGACTTTCGGTACGCTTATCGAAAAATCACGAAAGTCACATATTCGGAACCCTCATCTCAATACGAGTCTAAGCATATCAATTTTACCAAATTCGGACTCCATTTGCCCATTCAAAACCTTGATTTTCTAAAGTTCAAGCCTAGGGCTAAATCCTCCATAAATTACCCCAAATTCCTCCATTTTCATGATATAATTGTATAATATTATCAATACTAATCATAGTTTAAGTCCATAGTTGATTACCTGATGATTTCCCTTGAATTTCTCTTCAAAATTGCCCAAATCGCCTCTAAAGCCGAGACCCAAATGTGTGAAATGTTCTGAAATTTTTCTAACTTCCGATACACTTAACTTACAACGATTTTCGCTTCTGCGGAAGAATTTCCGCTCCTACGAGTCCGTATCCGTGACCAAAGGGTCGCTTCAGCGGTTTCAGGCCTAGCCGGCCATTTCCGCTTCTGCGGTCAAAGGGCCGCTTAAGCGCGCCCGCTTCTGCGAAGAAACTTCCGCTTCTGCGGAAACATCCGCCTCTGCGCACCATTGTCCGCTTCTGCGGTCTCGCCCAAGCGGTCAAATGTCCGCTTCTGCGGACCTTCTCATTTCTCTTCTCGTCCGCTTCTGCGATCAGTGGCTCGTACCAGCGATGCCGCTTCAGCGGAATGACTTCCGCTTCTGCGTAACCAGCCGCTCCTGCGCCCCTCGTCCGCTTCTGCGGACTCGCTCCTGCGCCCATAATTCCGCAGGAGCGGAAACAACAGAAACAGGATCCCAACCTGCAATTTTTCCACAATTTTCTTCCGTTTAACCATCCGAAAACACCCCGAGGCCCCCCGGACCTCATCCAAACACACCAACACATCTTAACACCTTATTCGAACTTGCTCCAATCCTCAAAACACGTCTAATAACACCAAAACCCATAATTCACATCAAATTCAAGCCTAAATTCCTTAAAACATTCCGAATTACACATTCAATCAAAAACCCGACCAAACGACGTCCGAATGACCTGAAATTTTGCAGGCACATCCAAAATCACCTAACGGAGCTACTGCAACTGTCGGAATTCCATTCCGACCCCCGGATCAAAATCTCACCTACCGTTCGGATTTCGCCAAAATTCAACCTTAGCCAATTCAAGCCTATTTCTACACCGGCCTCCAAATTCAATTCCGATCGCTCCCCTAAGTCACAAATCACCTCCCGGAACTAACCGAATCATCCGAATCCGATTCCGAGCCCTCTAACCAAATAGTCAACTCCGGGTTGACTTTCCTTATTCAAGTTTCCTTCACAAAGGCTATATGCCTCATTTTCAATCCAATTCACTCCTAACTCACCCGATAGACTTTAACATTGAAATAAAAGCATAAAACATACAATTTCAACATAACGGGTGGTAATTCCCGTGACGACGGGCCGGGTCGTCACACTAAGTCACCATCTCCCTATATATAGAGGGTTCTATTCCATTGTGAATCATCCCCAAATTCAATAAGAATTCTCTCTCCCTACTTTTCTCTGCAATATTGTTCTTCTTCTTTTATTATTTCATAACAATATTTATATTATTATTGAAGAATGAATAAAATGTTAATTTACAAAAATAATATTTTAATATTAAGTATAATAATTCACAATAAAAGGACATAATCAAAATTTTAGATATTTACCTTGTAATTTTATTAATTTTAGGACATAATACTACAAGTTAGGAATTCTATGTCACCTTTAGGAATCTTATTATCCTTCAAATATTGAACTATTTTTAAATCTGTTGGATAGAATTGTCATATTTATGACTTTCCAAAAATTTACTTTGAAAACAATTAAAACTTCGTGGATTTTTTTTAAACTTTTAACCAATCTGTTGGATAGAATTGTCATATTTATGGCTTTCCAAAATTTAGACTTTGAATTCAATTAAAACTTCGTAGATTTTTTTTTAATTTTTAACCACTCAAGTAGATTCCATAAGAATTTAAAACAAATTCAATGATTCCTATAAGAATTAAAAGCAAGAACGAGACTTTAATTTATTAGGTGTAGGAGTTTTTTTTCATTGAAGTTATCAATAATAATAATATAAAATTAGAAAATAAGTATTAAAAAGACTTATTAGTTTCGAATATAGATATATAATACTACATGTTAGCATGTAAACCTAATATCTTTAGGAGTACGTTAGATTTTCTATTAGTATAATTACTTTCGGGATATGGACAAACTTTTAGCCATGTAATTTATTGCTTTTAAAATATACTTCTTATTATTATTATAAAAAAAACGAATAAAATATTGATAGATAAAATAACCCTAAAATATTAAACAGAAGAACTCATAGAAAAAATATATAACTGTAATAAGTTATTTTTTTGGACTAAAACAACTTCTATATTAATTTTTTTAATATTTAATATTTTTCCTCCATATTGGTAATACATTACCGTTCTATAATATCCAATACCAATAAATAAATAAAATCAATGTTAAACGTACTGCATAAAGGGTTGAGATTGAGAAAACAAAAACTCTCATGATAATATATTATATTTGAACATGAGATGAACTATTAGAAAAATTTGAATCAACATAAATAAATTATTTTTTATGTTAAAAATAAACAATCAAATTTTTTAATTAATTACTCAGCAAGAGTATTCAACTAAATTATTTTTTTATTCAATGTTTTCAAATTAAAAAAAAACTTATGGTACATAAATTTATTCCATAAAAAAAGTGTTAGAAATTAAAAAAATTAGATCACAGAGTAAAAGAGATTAGTATAATATTAAAAAGGCCATACAAGTGTTTGAGAAAACACAATCAAAACAAAATCCTGAACTAAAATAAGCTTTCAAGACTATATTATAAAAAGTCAACTCTGGTATAGCGGGATTATCTTCTATAGATTTCTCCGGTGGAATCAAAATAATATTTATATGTCATGCATTAATTGCAACTGTCAGATCAAGAGGTATGCTACAGATGGTATACCGTCAACAATTTTATTATTAGGTCGTACAACTTACTTTAGGTTCGATATACCTCTTCAAATAACTGACACAACCGTCACAAATATATCAAAGAAGAGAAATGGTGTTAAATTTATAAGGAAAGCAAAAGTGATAATATGAGACGAAGCATTTTTGGCTAAGCATCAAATGGTCGCAACAATTGCCTAGAGTTTTGGAGATATACTAGATATAAATGAACCATTTGGAAGAAAAGTAATAGTTTGAGAGGTAATTTTTGTCAAATACTATGAGTAGTTGCAAACTTAACGAAAATAGAAAATGTAAAAGCTAACTTGCCAAATTATATTTACAGCCTCAAATGAAAAATATTCAAATGACAAGAAACATAAACGTAAGAACAGATCCAACATTCAGTGACTTCTTACTTCGTGTCGGAACCGAAGAAGAGCATCAGATAAAAGATGATTTGGTTCTTCTAGAACACTTGGTTATCAACCTAATGGTAATAGTAGTACATTTAATATGGAAAATATGTCCATCATTAGATTAAAATGCAATTTGTGCAAATTACATGATAGAAATTAAAGACTTATCTTAGCTAGCAAAAATTAATATGTTGATCAAATAAAATAAAAGGTTGATTGCTAAGTTTTATGGTAAAATAAAATATTTTTCAGCTTTAACTAAGCAAAAGATTGATGATATCAATAATTACTACCAAGAAGAATACTTAAATGCTTTAATACCAATTGATCGTCTACCGTACAAGCTTGTTGTCAAGTTCATTACTTCTTACGTATGTTAGTGTTACCTTATATATATTAGACTAAGTTAAAATTGATTTTCCATTGCATATACGTTGATTTTGAAGAAAAATATGTCCATTCTGCTACTAAAAACTTATATCCGGTGAATAACTTATGTAGTAGGCGTATGACATATAGAAGTTTTGACAATAACATCATACATGCAGAACTTATGATACTGTCAGTGTGCTTTTAAGTATGTGTTTATCCATGAATTCAACTTTCATCTTTCGAAACTAAAGAATATTCTTTTAAATTTGTGTAAAATAATTTTAGTATGTTTATATTTTGTTGTTATTTAAATAAAGCACAAGGACAAACATCCTAAATATTGGACTATACTTATAACAATATGCTTTCTTCTATGAATAACTATATGTTGCACTTTCAAGAGAGATATCAACATCGACAACAACAATGCACTTACATTAGTTTATGTAGTAGTATAAGAATAATATGTAGAAGTTTTCACAATAATGTTATACATACAGAAATCCTAATAGGTCAATATAATTTTCAAGTATGCGTTCATCCCCAGAATTTAGCGTTCGGATCTTAAAAATGAAGAATATCCTTTCAAGTTTATCAAAAAATAATACGCTTGTGTTTTGCAATGACAACAAATAAAGTACAAGGGAAACAATTTTAAATGTTGAATAACATCTGTCACAACATATTTTTTCGCACGGACAATTATATTACTGCATATTTAAAAGCTATATCAATATGTACAACAAACTATAAGTATATAATAATATTATCTAATAACATGACTAAATTCTTTATTTTGCATGTTCAAATATGATATCCAGTCATTTTGAATTCACGTCTTATACTAATATAATGATATTTTTTGACATTTAAATAATTATCGTATTTTATATAATTCTTCGTAAAGAAATTGCCAAAACCATTACGTACAACTTTTAACGTGCTAACGCACGTTCGTAGAAAGTAATATAATCCAAATTGGCTCAACCTTTTAGATGAATTGAGTTTACAACCATTTTAACCTTTTAATTGATACCCCTCCCAACTTTTGATGATACCCTTTTCCCTTTCCTTTCTCGATCCTCTATATAATGAATTTATTTATTTAAAAATAAATAAATAGACAGGTCCAAATTGATACTAATAATAAAATTCAAAATTCCCCTCATATTCTGTGTTGTTAAAAAATAATAAAAGAAGAAGAACAATATTGCAGAGAAAAGTAGGGAGAGAGAATTCTTATTGAATTTTGGGATGAATTACAATGAAATAGAACCCTCTATTTATAGGAGAAATATGACTTAGTCACAAAGTAAAACTCTCCACAAGATAGACATTCACTCTAAATAGAATTCTATTCATAACACTCCCCTTGAATGTCTATTCAATGATAATGTGCCTCGTTAAAACCTTAACTAAAAGAAAACCCAATGGGAAAAAAATTCTAGAAAAGGAAAAAGAGTACACATGTTTAGAAATGCGCCTATTGGTTGCCTCGTTAAAAATCTCGCAAGGAAAACCCAGTGGGACAAAACCTTGTAAGGGAAAAAGAGTGCAACGCGCATTAACTCCCCCTGATGAGAGCATCAATTCACATCTTTAAGCCTTCGCATCCCAATCTTGTGCACTAGCTTCTGAATCTCTCATGAGATATTATGAAGTGTTATGTCATGTGATCTTCTAGATCACTTGCCTCCTTTATTATGATCGTTTGCTCATCTTCTTTATCAAGAAGTCTATTTAAAACCGATTGTCTATACGTATTAAGCTTACCATAGATTTTGTCCTTCTTGGATGAGCATTTGCAGTGAGAATATAGTTACTTTCTTTGGGTCAGCAAATGCGTCTGGCATGCTTTGCAATAAATTGCACATGAATTATCCTTTTATGAACTTCAAGTTCATATTATTTTATTTGAGGATCTAGATGTAGAAACGATAATTCATTCCTCGTAACTTTTCTCAATTGTTTATCATGTCTCCCCCTCATGTTAGAAAAACTAACTTATTTCCTCAACTTTGAGAACTCATCTTTGTGCGTTATGGTGTTAATCAAAATATATACCGCACATCAATAATAATAAGATGGAATTATTTGGTTTCTGACCCTCAACCACTTGTGAGTGGAGAAAATAATATACTTTCATATATAATGTATATCAAAACTTTGTTCTCATAAGCAATGATTTAGCTATTAAGTGGAGACACTCAATAAATCATTTTGCTAAACCAGCTATGATGTAGACCAACTTATCAAGATGAACTTCTTGGATTGAAAATCTGGAATATGCTTTAAATTAAATTATTGAGCAAGTTACCTCGCACACACCGTCCAGGTTGCGGGTTAATAATAATTGCACATGTAACCATCTCATAGATGCATCTTATGTGGTATACTTGGCAGGTGAATGTGCCCATATTCACCTTTGATATTTCCAGCATTCATGGGATTCAATCCCACTTATTGTTGGTATATTAATTAATGAGAACATGCACATAAAAGAATTCGTAAAGAACTTTCTAGTTCTTTAATATTTACCCATGTGAATTATCTTTATTTTTGCATATCATACTTAAATTGATATGGGTAAATCAATTATGCCAACTGAATAAATTATCAATATTGATAAATTTCAGGTTTACACCACGATGTGTGCAATTATGAATAAACTCCAAGTTTATTATGATATGGGTTTTATATCAATAAAATATCCACTTCATTGTGGTATTCTTTTGTTTATGTAGTACAAATTGGAGATAAAGCGGGTAGCTTTTTACATACATATTATCCCGCTACAAGTTGTAGTAATAGAAGATATTAAATCTTTCCTTTATTTATAGTCTCAATATAATCAACCGCTTTCGCGTATACTTTGGAAACTGAATATGTTTCTTTGAGACTTACTACAACACAATTCCTTGTTGGTAATCAATTGTATTTCTCCAAAATAGTGGTAATTGGCTCTTCCAAAGCTCTCAATTAATTGGTAGTACCACATAATCATCAACCATATATGGTGAATATCTCTTTTAAAGAGAAACTTATACCATTATGTGTATGGTCAATGTGAGCACGTGATTTTTGCCCTATACGAGAATTACTCCCAAAATGTCAAAAAATAAAAGAGTTTTGCGTTTGTTTGCAATATTTGTGGATTACATGCTCTTTTCTTATTGTTTGCATTTGTGTACCCATGTCTATTTGTTTAAATTAACAAACAAAAATATATATACCAAATATGTTGCATTTATATTTGTAGGATTAGTTCCGTACTTAGAAATAGTTAAGTTTAGTTTTACGAAAATAAAAAAAAATCATTAAAAATGTATTTTTCGCATTTCTTGTCATTTTAATGTACAATTGTAGGATTCGGTATTTACTTATGTTAAATTGTTAGTAAAAAATTAATTATATGTGTTACAAGTAATCTATATATATATATATATATATATATATATATATATATATATATATATATATATATATATATATATATATATATATATATATATATAATACAACATAAAGTTTAGTTTAGGAAATAAAAAAGATAAGGAAATTAAATTGGGCCAAATCCAGTCCAAAATACCAGGCCCTTCCCTTACCCAGTCCAATTAATCCCATCACGTTTGGCCTTCGGATGATCTGGACCGTCTGCTGTCATGATCCAACGGATCAAGATTAACGGCCCAAAATTACAGACCTGAGCCTCACAACCCGACCCAGTCTCATAATAACACTACACGACGTCGTTTCGTTTAAGTGAAGAGATCCTGGTCGTTGATCGTAAATGATCCAACGATCAGGATTGAATTTCCTATTTCATATATAAATTCAATCTCATACCCAGCCCCCCTTAGCCAGACCCCTACCTCCATCGTCTCTCTCAGAGACAAGCCAAGCCCCACCATCTCCGCCGCACTCCGCCTGCCGGAAATCGCCTCACGGCGGTTCCGGTAGGCCAACGGCCACCCAATCAACACCATAGCACCCCCTAAACCCCCTCTACACGAATCCGTGGTCCGTTAACCTCGAATCATCCCCGAGTGTCTCGAATCTTCAATCGAAGATTCGAGCTAAAACCAAAGCTACGCCAAACCACTCCAAAATCACCTCGAACACTCTGGTGACCTCCCTCACACCCCTACCAACCTTGGTTTCGTTCGAATCCAACCCAAAAGCCTCGAGCCCCAAAAACGGCCACATAAACCCTAAAAATCCAAAATGGGGTCTTCGTCCGAAATTGATAAGAGGTTGAGGTCTAATGGACCTTAATTTAGGTGTTCTCGACCGAGAACACACCGATTAAGGCCCATTTGGCTTCAACGATTCAAGTCTGAGGTCAAGCCTGGTTCTTTGGTGATTTCAGAGGTACTTCTCCCCTTTTTTTGGCTCCGCATTGATTCTCTGTGTATGTTTGGTTCTTGTTGGTTTACAAATTTTCTAGCATTCCTTCTTTCTATCCCAGGACTCTCTATTTGATCAATTGCTATTCTACTCTTTAAGACCTTTTATTTGGTCGATTCCTTCTTTTTTCAGTAGTTAAAATGAATCGTATATTCAGTTTGATTAAGGTCGTCAAGCATTTAATTCATATTTGATTGGTTCCTTGATTCTGCCTGAAATATTATGAATCAAACTGCAGGTCGATCATTTGTTATCGATTATATGTGTTGTCATCGACTAATCAGTGTGGTCGATTAGTTTCGTAGGTCTTGGTTATTAGCATTTTAGGGCAGAAATGGACACTATAAATCACTGTTGGATCGAGATTTCCTTTATTTTGAACTGTTTGTTTAATTAAGTGGTGAATTGGATATAGTTGTTGTTAGTTAAGGATTGAAGGGTGTAACTAATGAAGTGTAGTGCACATTAGGACTGTAATTGGATCAAAATCTGGAGTTGTTAATTTTAAATTAGGGATTAACAGAATCAACATTTCTTAGGATTTAAAACTACCTTGCCCATGAGTTAAACTAGTGGAACCTGCTGTTACAGCAGGGCACTTAGACAGGTATATACATTAGTAATTTAAATATTAGGACCCCATACTCAGACATTAAGAAGTGGGAACAGCAGAGAATAACATGGGGAATTTGAATTAAGAATTGGTAAGGTTAATGGGATCTCTTGTCTATAAAAGGGGAAAGGAAACAGACACAGACAGAAAAAAGACATACATACCTTAGACAGAGACATAGAGAGAAGAGAACATTAGAGAGCATTCTGAAAATACATAAATATAGACAAATACACACCTTGAGAAAGGCAGACTCTTTTGGGCATAGAGATAAACATTTTTGGTATCAAGTCTGGGAGTAGAGAGGGTGAGAAGGATAAACACACACATACATACAGAAAAAGAGCAGACCTTAGGAGAGTATTCTGAAAGACAGTAAGAGATTATAGACACTGGAAAGACATACATAGAGGTCTGAAATTGAGAGAATAGAGAGGAATCTTTTTCTTTTCTATCTGGAATCTGGTTTGTTCAAGTTGTGAAGGGAATTGTAGTGAGTTGTTTGATTTATCTTGGGTTGTTTGGTGTCAAGTCCTGTTTGGCTTCGCTTGATTCATTTCTGGGCTGTGATCAAGTGTTATTCTGGTCTTTCGAACTTGGTTTCTGCTGCTGATTAAAGCACAGCTTATTGCTGTGTTGTTGCTGTTGCATTACTGTCTATTGCTACTACTGATTCTTTCTCTTTCTCATCAATTCCAATTTCAGGTACACATTTGTAAACTCAGGCTTTACGGAATAAATTGAAGTGGCGACCCCTCCTCTTGTTGATATCTTTCGACTTCACTGATTTTGTTTTCATTCGTAAATTGTTATCAGTTTAAGAATATGTTATGAAGTTTGTGCTTGACAATATCATAGTGATTTGAATTAATTCTGGATGAATGTATGATTAAATTGTTATTACTTTGACTGTTAGTAGTATTACTGGACTGCTATAATTTAACCGGTATGGCTTAGATCAATTGTGGTTGTTTCACTGTATCATTTAAGCAGAGAAATAAACAGAGAATGTAGTATATACGCACTCAGCAGGGATTTCTTGTTAATATAATTATTTGATTGTTCTAAATAAATGTAGTTAATTGGATTATTATAAAAATGCAAAAATCACATATTACCAAACGTTAATATAGGCCGACTAGGAGATTAAAAATCGGAAGGGTGACTAGTATTAACACGTGAAGAGTTTTTTTTTAAATACATAATAACCGACTTGCATAAATTGAATGAGTTTCAGGGATTAATGATTGTTTTTTGATCTTACGTTTGGGCTTGACTTAGATCTAGTCATTGAAAAGAATTAATCCGTACAAATCAAGTTGCTTGGACTTACGACTGAAATGGTATTAGGCCCATTAATGCTTAAATTGATAGACTAAGGTAATAACAATTAGTTAGGATTTTCTTTCCTTTATATACAAAAACAAAACAATAGAAATTTAGTCACTTTAGGTATGACCTTAAATAAAAGTGAGATGAGCCTCGCCGCACTAAATACACAATTACGGGGCCCTCAAATAAAAATCGTTATAAAAAGCATAGACTCGGGAAGACCGTTTAGCGAATTTCATGGTTTTTCCAAAGTTAATAAAGACGATAGACTCTTTAGGCACAATCTGTAAATAAAATACTTTTCTAATTACGGGTGCGCATTTATGTGACCCAAATCTTACTCTCGGCGAAACTGAAATACATTAAAGTCACAGGCGTACCGGTTGCGGTGTGACTTGAAATGTGTTTTCGTGACATCGCAATTCTTCTAAAATCAAAAGCGGAACATTAAAAGCACATAGTTACAATATGTAAAGAAATCAGATAAAAGCAAAAATTGCAGTTGAGCGACCGTGCTAAAACCACGGAATCCGGGAGTGCCTAACACCTTCTCCGGGTTAACGGAATTCCTTATCCAGGTTTCTAGTTTCGCAGACTATATTACAGAGTCATAAATTTCCTCGGTTCGGGATTAAACCGGTGACTTGGGACACCATTATTTTCCCAAGTGGCGACTCTGAATAATTAAATGAATTGATCCCGTTCCGAATGTCCTTTAAGTGGAAAAACTCCTTCACTGATTATTATTATATCCCGTCTCGGGGTGTAGTATTAAACAGTGGCACATTTACATTTACCTTTATGCGGTAAAAAAGGAGGTGTGACAGCTCTGGCGACTCTGCTGGGGATAATCGACCCAGAACTTCGGTTCAGGGTTTAAGAATTCGAGCTCAGTTAAATTGTTGTTTTTGTCTATATCTAATTTTATTATATGTTTAATTAATGTGCTACATGTCTACCGCTTTGATACTAGTTGCACTGTACATACAAACTGCTATATGTTTACCGCTTCGATAATGCGTGAAATGTATATAAAACTGTGTCGAAAACCCTTCTCTTCTTACCCCCGGGGATGTGCTCACTGGTTGAGACTCCTTATTCTGTTAGTGTCATACCCCGAAATAATAAAGAGGCTCGGAAAGTTTCTAAGCCGGTTGGCCTTTTGGTTCCCGGAAAGGAGCTCCTTCCTCGGCCCGAGTTGTCCGCTTGGGTACACAGTCTAGATCATGTACCGAGGTTTTGAACTTAGAATAACGTAACTGCATACCGGATCCCTAGTAGGAAACGCTTATTTGCATCACGTTGCATTTGACTTAGGGGACTCAACACGGGGGTTGGGTCCGTCTAGGACAGGCAACCTGAAATGAAAAGACCATCCTGCTATACCATGTTTGTTTTAAGCATTTATTCGAACTTGCATGCTGACCGGCTTTTAAATACCGAAGAAAAACGAAAAACAAAAGGAAACAGTATGGAGAAATAGATATTTTTCAGAAAATACAAAATGCGCTTTACCCAACAAATCAATAATTTAGTTTGCTAATAAAAGACGACGGAAGGTTGACTCCGCCAACAAAATGGTTTTCTTAACAAATGTGTTTTCTTTGTCGGTCAATAAAAGAAAAATAGTTTGTTTTGACGGACCGAACTACGCGGGTTTGATTCTCACCGGATGTGAGATACGTAGGCAACCCCCGTCGGGTCCAACTTGCCCTTTTTCAAAAAATATACCAAAATTTTAAAATTTTGAAAAAATAGTCCAAGCGTTGCCAACCAAAATGATCTTCTTCTTTAGATAAATGTGCAGGATGAGCACGATTCAAAATGAACCCTTTTCACTCATGACTAAAATCCCGGTACAATTACGACTATGGTGGGATGATCTAGGCGAAGAAGGGCAGGATGAGGTTAAGAAATATTTGAAAGGTCTCACAGGTCTGCTTGAAATAAAGCCTCGAGGGGACATCATAAGAGCATTGGTCACATATTGGGACTCCGCGCACAATGTCTTTCACTTCTCGGACTTCGAGCTCACCCCAACTGTGGAGGAGATGACCGGATACATTGGAAACACTGATATACCATTGGGGCATCAATATCTAATCGCCCTCAGGGTTGTCGCCATACACCGGTTTTTAGACTCACTGAAGATAGCCAGAACGGTACGTAACCCAGATCTAGCACAAGGGTTTTGTACTTTAAGCTTCATCTATCAAAGGTACGGTCATGTGGGAGGTTTTGACAAGCCGGAGAACAAATTATGCAGCAAGGGTAATCGCCAGAAATGGGAGGAGCACAGACGAATTGCCTTCATGATAGCCTTCTTAGGACTCGTGGTATTCCCGAGAAAAGACGGAAATATTGATATAAAGGTAGCCGGAGTCGTCAGTACCTTGCTTGACCAAAGCGAAAGTACTCTTGCTCCCATGATACTATCAGACATATATCGAGCTCTCACAGCCTGCAAAGCCGGAGGAGATTTTTTCGAAGGCTGTAACTTGCTGCTACAGATGTGGATGATCGAGCACCTGTGTCGCCGCACCCAATTCTTGAGATATGGGTTGGTTGAGAAAACTTGCATAAGCGAATTCTATACAAGGATTGATAGGACCGTCTTGCCTGAAGGAACATTGGCATGGAGGGCATACTTTCAGGCTCTCAGCGCAAGTCAAATACAATGGACGTTGGGTTGGTTACAGATAGACAGAATCGTGTACATACCAGCGGCTAGGTCCCACTTTCTCTTAATGGGACTTAAGAGCATTCAACCTTATGCGCCCCATCGGGTTTTGAGACAGCTTGGGAGGTGCCAGATAGTACCCAAAGACGAAGACCTGAGTACCCAAGTTATTGAAATTAGTCCCGATGGTCAATTCCCAGAAGCAAGGGTCCGCCAGATCTGGAGCAAATGCCAATATCTGGAGGCAAACACTTGTGTGCGGGATCGAGCTAGAGGAGAGGTTGTACCCAGATATCTTACTTGGTACAAAGGAGAAACATCGGGTGAAAGACCAGCCAAAAGACCTCACCTCAGGGAATTTGCTGAAGTGTCACAAGAACAATGGGACTGGTTAGCTAAGGAAGAGGTTTACGGAACAAGGATTGGCAAGATAGAGCAACGGGTCCAAGATCTCCAATTTGAAAAGGATATGCAAGCTGCCACCGACGAAGGAGATAAAAAGAAGTTGGCACAAGAAAATGACTTTTTGAGAGCTCAAATCCAGCAAATGAAAAGGGATGCTGACAGACAGTTGAGGAGTCGAGCAGACGAAAAATTGATAAAGGGTTTGAAAAACCAAGTTGCTGATGTCCAAAGAGAATTGGAAGAGTCAAAGACCCAAACGATGAGGATCCGTGCTAGCTGGAGAAAGGAGGCACATCAACAGGCACTTCACCTACAACGGGTGGAAGAAGATTACACTGAGATCATCACTAGTCTAAGGGAAGCAAATGTTATCCTCGGGGAGCGGGTTTTCAAGCAAGCCCGAGATGCCAGAGCAGACCTCGACCGTTGCCACGATTTGATGGCCCGATTGCAAGAACAAGTGGATAGGCTCTTAGACCAAGTCACCAACAATGCTCAAAGATTGGGGGCGAAAAACCAACAGATAGAACGGCTACTCGGAGAAAGGGACATGATCAAGGACAGAATTGGAGAAATCGGGCATTATGTCACCATGAAGTGCTTAGCTTGTGAACAAATGCCCCGCACCGCCCTTTTTGCTTCGGTTATGGGCTATGTTCATCAGATCATGAGAGAGTTAAGGGGACTACACAAAGACCTCACACCAAGGCCCGCGGCAAGGCCGAATGATGCCTCGCGGGCCCCCAGGAATTTTAGAGCATTAGACTTTTGATTAAAAATGTATTTTGAAATATTGAGTCAAGTTGGTTGGCATTTTATTTTCCTTTTTCGAGTCAGGAATTTCTCTTATTTTGTTGATTATTGTAAGACATGTTTTGCAACTTTAAGGGTTTTTTGATATAAAAATTACCGAATTTTGCCACAATCTTGTGACCAGAACTACGCTCGGTCTGATTCACGCGGGGATGTGATACGTAGGCAATCCACATAAGATTCGACCACCACTAGAAAGAAAGGAAAAGAACATGAAGGTTAATAACAATAAGGCTCTCAAGGATAATAAAAAGATAAAAAAGGGAAAAAAAAAATAAAGAGAAGAGAAGAAGCTGGAATGACGTATGTGATAAGTACATATAGAAATGGTTATTTTGTTAGGTGCATTGCATCCAACGTGCTATAACATATCTGTTAAACTCAGTAAGCTAACAAGTTTGTTGATTTCAGAAAAGTTTAGCAGTTGGTTTGACGTAATATCCTGGCCAGCCACCATTACCGTACTAGATCTAAAGGGCCAATTCCAGCAAGCATGTCTAGTTCTGGTAAAAGCCTCGAGGAAGAGAAATCAGAGATACAGATCATGAAAGAAGAGGTAGATCGGTTGAAACGGCAGATAACAGAGATGCACCTAGCATGGGCTAGGGGACAGTCATCACCAAACCTTCCTACTCTTACACCAGCTCCAGAGCGTCCGCCTATAGACCCCACGACAAGCGCCCCACTCTATCCATACTATCAAGGGGAAAACCCTTATGCCACCCAAATTCCACCAGCCAAACAAAATCCTCCTCCTGTCACCCCTGTTTTTGCAGCACCCCCACCTGCTACCCTACAAAAGTCGTCCGGTGAGCCGCATGTTCAAATCCATGACAATTCTTACTATCCTCCCGAGCCTACCTTTAGGGCTCTCGAACCGCATACACACACCCCTCACTGGGATAACCCGGCAGAACCGGAAAAGCACTTCCAAAGTTCGAAACACGAGGAAGTTATTAGAAAGGTTAAAAGCCTAGAGCAGTCCTTCAGGAATATGCACGGTTTGGGCAACCAGGTCAGTGTCGCTTACAAGGATCTGTGTCCATTCCCAGATGTCCAGTTGCCAGCCGGGTTCAAAATGCCCAAGTTTGACTTATACGAGGGGCATGGTGATCCAGTAGCCCATCTTCGAGGGTTTTGTAGTAAAATGCGAGGAGCCGGAGGACGAGACGAGATTCTGATAGCTTACTTCGGTCAGAGTTTGGGGGGATCTGCGCTGGAGTGGTACACTAGGAAGGATCCCAGCAGATGGTTTACGTGGGATGATTTGGCTCAAGCATTCATTGGCCATTTCCAGTACAATCTTGAAATAGTCCCCGACCGCTTATCATTGCTAAAGTTAGAGAAGAAACCCGCCGAAAGTTTCAGAGAATTTGGTTTCCGCTGGAGGGAACAGGCAACAAGGGTAGATCCGCCCATGAGAGAGAGCGAGATGGTGGATTACTTCCTGCAGACACTAGAGCCGACCTATTTCGGACATCTGGTGACGTCCGTCGGTAAATCATTCACCGAGGTGATAAAGATGGGGGCTATGATCGAGGAAGGCTTGAAAGCCAACAAGATCATGAGCTATTCAGCGTTGAAAGCCACCACTCAAGCTATCCAAAGTGGTACCGGAGGAGTGCTTGGGAAAAAGAGGAAAGAAGAAGTCACGACGGTCGAGTCCGGAACATGGTTCAGAAACAGAGGCCCCGCACCCCAGTATAACCCGCCACAACCTCACCACCAAAATTACTTCCACAATCCATATAACCACCCGCAACACTACTATCCAGCACCTGATCCCCATTTTACTGTCCATCACGCACAGTCATATGCCACACCTCCCGTCCAGGCACCATGGCGTGCGCCGAATCCACAGAATAATTACCCACCCCCAAGAGCCTATAGAAATCCCACGGGTGCGGGCTTTCGTCCGAACCAAGCATTCAAGAGCGACAGGGCGCCAAGACCAAAGACTTTCACTCCCTTGGGGGAGTCTTACACCAGTCTGTTTCACCGTTTAAAGCAAGTAGGGTTGCTAAATCCGGTCGAGGCTAAGCTACCAAACCCTCTTCCAAAGAATCTGGATCATTCAATAAATTGTGCATACTGCTCAGGATGTCCGGGGCACGACACAGAAAAGTGTTGGCGGTTGAAAACAGCCATCCAGGAACTCATCGACACTCGCCGAATTGAGGTCCAGACTCCGGCGGAGCCCAACATCAACCAAAATCCACTTCCAACTCATCATGAGACCAACATGATCGAGTTGGTACGGGTAGAAGAGGGAAAGGAGAAAACCTCCCAGACTGTAATGATGATCAAATCTAGTGGGGTAGGAATGAAAAAGGGGCCAAACCTTGATGGGTCACTCATTTGCAAGAAGGACGTACAAGAGGGGTCGGAAGCAGAAAAGGGAAGCGTGAACAAAGTGCCGGTGAAGTCGGGGGAAGTAAAAATAACTGTACCAGGGGTAGCAACCAAACCCGTCTTGACGGTAGTAGGTGTTCGAATGGATCCTTTCATCATCAAGCCAACAATACCAGTTGCCAATAGTTGATAGCAAAGCCATCCCATGGAATTATGATCGGGTCACGATGACTTACAAAGGAAAAGAAGTTAAAGAGGAAGTCTGCGAAGCGCAAGGGTTGACCCGCTCAGGGAGATGTTTTGCCCCTGCGGAGTTGAGGAAGACCACTCCGGCGACACTGAAAAAGCCGGTAACTGACGAAGAGGCAGAAGAATTCCTGAAAAAGATGAAGCTGCATGATTACTCTGTCTTAGAACAACTGAAGAAAACCCCTGCGCAAATCTCATTGCTATCCTTGCTGATACATTCTGAAGAACATCGGCAAGCTTTGATGAAAGTTTTGAATGAGGCCCATGTACCTGATAAAATCTCTATGAGTCATTTGGAAACGATCACCAATAGGATCTTCGAAGCGAACCGGATCACCTTCACCGATGATGAGTTGCTTGAGGAAGGCACCGAGCACAATAAGGCTTTATATCTTACGGTAAAGTGTGAGGAGTCGGTGGTTACCAAAGTCCTAGTCGACAATGGGTCCAGTGCGAATATTTGTCCTCTCTCTACGCTGAACAAGTTGAAAGTGGACATCGGCAGGATACGCAAGAACAACATATGTGTCCGAGGATTTGATGGAGGAGGCAAGGCGTCGGTCGGGGACATAGTGTTAATCTTAACAATCGGACCAGTGGAGTTCACCATGGAATTTCAGGTGCTAGACATGGTAGTGTCATATAACCTTCTGATAGGGCGACCGTGGATCCATGCCGCAAGAGCAGTTCCATCCAGCCTACACCAACTAGTCAAGTTTGAGTGGGACCAACAGGAGATCGTAGTCCATGGAGAGAATGACCTACGACCAGGCACCATCGTCCCCTTTGTTGAGACAGAAGAAGATGTTGGGCCATGGGTATACCAGATCTGTGAGGTGGTATCTGCCAACCGAGTTCCAGAGGGGGAATGCATTCCCAATGACAGAATAATTACTGCAGACGCCATGGTGGCTCATGAAATATTGAGAAACGATTTCATACCCGACAAAGGTTTAGGTGCATCTCTGCAAGGAATCATACAACCCGTATCTGTGGTCGAAAATGTGGGAACCTTCGGTTTGGGATTCAAGCCAACATCAGAGGACATCCGACGAGCCAAGAGGAATAAGCAGAAGACATGGGTGCTCCCGAAGCCTGTTCCACGCCTTTCTCGATCTTTTGTCAAGTCCGGAGTAAGAGGACATCCGACAACAAAGGTTCCCAGTCCTGTGGTTAGGCCAGACGAAGAGTTCTTAAGAAAGTTCGAGGACCTATTCGCAGATGTATGCATGCTAGAGGATGGCGAAGGATCCAGCCATGCCGAGATACAGTTTGTGGGATCGAAAGCAAAATTGAATAATTGGAAGGCTACTCCTCTCCCTGTCCGGAAGGAGTCTTGATAGTTTGTTTTGGATTGTTTTCTTTCGAAATTTTGTGTTGGGGTTGTCCCCGGAGTAAAATCCGTTTGTTTTAGTTCATTTTGATTTGAGTTTGCAAGTTTGTTTTTCCTTGTACTGTTCCCATTAATGAAATTTTGTTCCCTTCGTGTCTAATTTTGTTTATTTTCCTTCTTTTTACTTTTCTGAACAACTTTCTTTCAACTGATCTTAATGATATGGCGTGCCTAAAGATTAATCAACCTAGTCTAGAAAGTCAATCGGGTTTGGAAATAATAACGCATGAAATAAGAGGTGACGAGAGTGAATCGGAATACGGCGATGATGAAGCTGTAGAAGAAATCGGTGAAGAATTAAGTCACTTCGAGGAAAAACCCAAACCAAATTTAAATGATACTGAGGCTGTTAATCTGGGGAACACAGATGACGTCAAAGAAACCAGAATAAGTATCCATATTGAACCCAACCCGAGGGAGGAATTGATCAAAACACTCATGGAGTTTAAAGATATTTTCGCATGGTCGTACGACGACATTCCAGGACTCAGCACTGATCTAGTGGTTCATAAATTACCCACTGATCCGACATGTCCTCCCGTCAAGCAAAAACTGCGGAAATTTAAGATGGAGACGAGTGTAAAGATCAAGGAAGAAGTGACCAAGCAGTTGCAGGCGAAAGTCATTCGTGTCACTCGATACCCCGAATGGTTGGCTAACGTAGTACCGGTGCCAAAGAAAGACGGAAAGATCAGAGTATGCGTGGACTACCGCAATCTCAACAAGGCGAGTCCTAAGGATAATTTCCCGCTTCCCAATATCCATATCCCGATTGATAATTGCGCCGGACGTGAAATCGGATCCTTTGTGGACTGCTACGCGGGATATCATCAGATCTTGATGGACGAAGAGGACGCAGACAAGACGGCTTTTATCACACCGTGAGGGACTTATTGCTACCGGGTGATGCCGTTCGGTTTGAAGAACGCAGGGGCAACATACATGAGGGCGATGACTATGGTATTCCATGACATGATACACAAGGAGATTGAAGTGTACGTGGATGACGTGATCATAAAATCTAGACGTCAAGAAGACCACGTTGCCGACCTCAGGAAGTTCTTTCAAAGACTTCGAAGATATGATATCAAGCTCAATCCGGCCAAATGCGCATTCGGAGTTCCATCAGGAAAGTTGCTAGGATTCATCGTCAGCCGACGAGGCATTGAGTTGGACCCATCCAAAATTAGGTCCATTCAAGAGTTACCCCCGCCGAGGAATAAAACAGAGGTAATGAGTTTGTTGGGAAGGTTAAATTACATCAGTAGGTTTATTGCTCAGCTTACAGCAACCTGTGAACCCATATTCTGTCTGTTGAAGAAAGATGTTGCGATAGAATGGACGACAGAATGTCGGGAAGCGTTTGACCAAATCAAAGGGTATCTGTCAAACCCACCCGTACTGGTTCCGCCTGAACCGGGTAGACCCCTAATTCTTTATCTAACGGTTTTGGAGAATTTGTTCGGCTGCGTACTTGGGCAGCATGATCTTACTGGCAGAAAGGAACGGGCCATTTACTATCTCGGTAAGAAATTCATGGTCCACGAGGTTAAGTACACTCATTTGGAAAAGACTTGTTGTGCTTTGACTTGGGTAGCCCAAAAGCTGAAACATTATTTGTCTTCTTACACCACTTACCTCATTTCGCGTTTGGATCCGTTGAAGTATATTTTCCAGAAACCTATGCCTACAGGGAGGTTGGCAAAATGGCAAATATTACTTACCGAGTTCGACATCATATACGTGACAAGGACGGCTATGAAAGCTCAAGCCCTAGCCGATCACTTAGCTGAGAATCCTGTTGATGACGGATACGAACCTTTGAGGACGTATTTTCCGGACGAAGAAGTACTGCAAATTGATGGGTTGGAATTAACCGAGGATCCGGGGTGGAAGCTTTTCTTCGACGGAGCGGCGAACGCAAAAGGAGTCGGAGTAGGGGTTGTGCTCATCTCTGAAATAGGACATCATTACCCTGTCACTGCTCAACTGCATTTTCATTGCACCAATAATATGGCCGAGTACGAGGCATGTATCTTGGGTTTGCGATTAGCGGTGGACATGGATGTACAGGACGTCTTGGTCTTAGGGGACTCGGACCTTCTGGTACATCAGATTCAGGGAGAATGGGAAACCAGAGATTTAAAGCTTATCCCGTATCGTCGGTGTTTGCATGATCTGACCAAGCGCTTTCGATCAGTAGAATTCAGGCACATCCCAAGGATGCATAATGAGGTTGCCGACGCTTTGGCCACTTTGGCGTCAATGCTACATCACCCGGACAAGGTTCGTGTCGATCCGTTACATATTCGGGTCCGGAATCAGCATGCTTACTGCAATATGATAGAGGAAGAGATGGATGGCGAGCCATGGTTTCATGACGTCAAAGAATACCTCGGGTTAGGAATATACCCAGAGCAAGCAACTGGAGATCAAAAGAGAGCTATTCGGCGATTGGCTAACGGATTTTTCCTTAGTGGAGGGGTGCTGTACAAAAGAACCCCATATTTGGGATTGTTGAGATGTATAGATGCGAGTCAAGCCACAACGGTGATGACAGATATACACTCCGGAGTTTGTGGACCACACATGAGCGGATATGTATTGGCAAAGAAGATTCTTCGAGCAGGATATTACTGGCTCACTATGGAGCGTGATTGTATAAGTTTCGTGCGAAGATGCCATAAGTGTCAGATACACGGAGATTTGATTCATTCTCCGCCAACCGAGTTGCATACAACGTCAGCACCATGGCCGTTTGTCGCATGGGGCATAGATGTTATTGGACCTATAGAGCCTGCGGCTTCTAATGGCCATAGGTTCATTCTAGTAACGATTGATTATTTTACCAAGTGGGTGGAGGCGAAAACCTTCAAATCAGTGACCAAGAAGGCGGTGGTGGACTTCGTACATTCCCACATCATCTGCAGGTTTGGAATTCCAAAGATAATCATCACGGATAACGGTGCCAATCTTAACAGCGGATTGATGAAGGAGGTATGTCAACAGTTCAAGATTACACACTGAAATTCCACACCATATCGTCCCAAAGCAAATGGTGCGGTTGAGGCGGCAAAGAAGAATATAAAGAAGATATTGAGGAAGATGGTAGAAGGGTCTAGGCAATGGCATGAAAAATTACCATTCGCATTGTTGGGCTATCGCACTACCGTCCGAACTTTGGTAGGTGCAACTCCTTACCTGTTGGTGTATGGGACTGAAGCAGTAATACCAGTGGAAGTTGAAATCCCATCCCTCCGAATTGTCGCTGAAGTCGAGATCGACGACGATGAGTGGGTCAAAACCCGATTGGAGCAATTGAGCTTGATCGATGAAAAGAGATTGACAGCAGTATGTCACGGCCAATTGTATCAAAAGAGAATGGCGAGAGCATACAACAAGAAGGTACGTCCCGGGAAATTTGAAGTGGGACAGCATGTGCTTAAGAAAGATCTACCACATCAACACGAAGCAAAAGGCAAGTTCGCTCCAAATTGGCAGGGACCATTTGTTGTGACTAGGGTATTATCCAACGGCGCGCTATGTCTAACCGATATTGAGGGAAGATGCACTGATATGACTATCAATTCTGATGCAGTCAAGAGATATTATGTGTAATTCTTTAATGCATTTGTCAAACGTTTGGTTTCGTTTGTTTGTAGTTGGCATTTTTCGGAGAATAAAATGATAGAGGCAATTTTTCTACTACCCAAACTCTTTAACCCTTGTTTTCCCCTTTGAGCCTTAATTATTCTTTCATATACCCTCTTTCGGAATCATCAAGGAAGATGTGTAACAAAATAGAAAAAGAAACGAAGAAAAGACACAAGAAAAAGTGAACTACATTTGACCTGATTCCTCAACAAGGATACGTAGGCGCCACACGGATCGATCATAATAAAATAAAAATCAAAGATTCCCCAAGCAACAAAACTGGGGCAGAAGTCATTATTTCATTTGAAAAGATGATGTGAATTCCGAAAGTTGTAATGAGCTAACCGTTGAGGTTATACCTCTTTTCTTTAGCCTCACGCACAAAAACCATATTAATGACCGAAAAAGACCTCTCGATCAATATTTGAGAAATGCCAAGTCATGCAAATGAAAGCCAAGAGTGACACTCCGACCCTTGATTGAATCCAGGATGCACAAGCTGAAAAGGGATAATGCTTTAGAGGGAATCTCGTGGGTAATACCCCAGCCTGGAAAGAAAGCGAAATGAGATAGACTTAATGGTGAAAACCCTCGCGGGCACCTTAAGGCGAAGAAATCTAAGAGAAATAAAATGAGAGAGTCTTAGGGTGAAAACCTTTACAGGCACCCTAAGGCGACGGGAGGTCGAGAGAAATGAGAGAATCTCATCAGTGAAAACCCTTTGAAGGGCACTATGAGGTGACAAGGAAAGATAGTTACAAGGTGTCTGCATGAGACAAGGTTGGGACATTCGTTTGCTTCTAGCAAAACGCGGCTATCAGAAAGTGATTGGCATAAATAGACTGGGTAGATTACTCTCAAAGGCGCGGCATAACCATTGGATCAGTTACACATTCAGATAAGTTTTTCCCAGTTTTGAGCTCAGAAAAGGTTTTCCTTTCTTTTGTCATTCGCGGTCAGCATTCTTTATCTATCATTTTTCTTTTCTTTTGTTTTCGAAAATTGACTTTTCAAAGCTTATTACCAAGTCTCCCAAAGTGGTATAATGAAGATGAATAGGCGTGGAACGAGGCAATAAGGCAAAAGTCGTTCCGATATTAAGGTTGGAACGACAGGTTGATTGAAAGGTTCACGGGGATTATGGAGTACGATGGACACATATTACACATCCATAAGATGAATTCTCACAACAGATCATCGACCAAAAGGGTCGGACCAAACCGAAGGTTGGAATAAAAGGAGAGATGAGAGACCATATGTGGAAAGAGCATCATCCCCAGCAAGTGTTAACGTCGTCCCCAAAAGTTCGAGGGAGGCCAAGCAGCTGAAAGAGAAAAGGAAAATGGCCCCCAACAAGAGGGGCACGACCACTCACCGCGTTTTGAAACTAACAATTTTTCTTTGATTTAAAGCAGGAAAAGAGGGTTCGTCGGCGGAAAAGCATGCCGCGTAGAAGGTCATCAAACTGGGGCAGAAAATTTTCTCCCATTGCGAAAATTTTCTTGAAAACAAATACCCAGTGGATAAGGACAACGAGATCTCGCGAAATACTAGTTCTGAGCAGAATAGTTTTGAGAGAGGCCAGACAACACGAAGGGGTGATCTTGGAGCCTGGTATCATCCCCAGCAATTGTTGGGAAAATGAAACACTAACTTCGAGATTCCCGCGGCAGCATTATATCCCATAAGTTTTCAAAGAAGCAGAGGTGTGAGTCCTAGAGGAGGAATGGGAAGAAGGAAGAGGAAAAGGGGTCCCCCGCCAGGGTAATCCTCAGTTAATGACATTTCAACCCCCGGCGAGTCCGAGAGAGAATGAGGGGTAAAGGAAATAAAGAATACTTCCCCGGCAGCATCACCACCAGCAAGTGAGTAAACAGTTCCGAAGATATCTCCAGCAGCCAAAGGAAAAGTAACATGACCCAGTGGGAAAGCAATTCCAAGATGAGGTAATTTAGAAGAAAAAGGGTAGCCCAAGAGACGATGCGGGAAGAAGAAAATGGTACAGGAAACAAAGGAAGGCGATAAGGATGGGATGAAATTAGTGAGTCGTAGTTGAAGTCAGGGAGCCCGCCTGAAGAATGGAGTGGCGATTTATTTTGAAGTTGTAGTTGAAGTCGGGGAGCCCGCCCGAAGAATGGAGTGGCGATTTTATTTTGAAGTTATAGTTGAAGTCAGGGAGCCCGCCTGAAGAATGGAGTGGCGATTTTATTTTGAAGTTGTAGTGGAAGTCAGGGAGCCCGCCTGAAGAATGGAGTGGCGATTTTATTTTGAAGTTATAGTTGAAGTCAGGGAGCCCGCCTGAAGAATGGAGTGGCGATTTTATTTTGAAGTTGTAGTTGAAGTCAGGGAGCCCGCCTGAAGAATGGAGTGGCGATTTTATTTTGAAGTTGTAGTTGAAGTCAGGGAGCCCGCCTGAAGAATGGAGTGGCGATTTATTTTAAAGTTGTAGTTGAAGTCAGGGAGCCCGCCTGAAGAATGGAGTGGCGATTTCATTTTTAAAGTTGTAGTTGAAGTCAGAGAGCCCGCCTGAAGAATGGAGTGGCGATTTTATTTTGAAGTTATAGTTGAAGTCGGGGAGCCCGCTTGAAGAATGGAGTGGCGATTTTATTCTGGAGTTGTAGTTGAAGTGTAAGGCCCTGTAAAATTTTTGTGCATAAAACCTAGTAGATGTGGTGTCATGGTCCGAATGATGTGTTAGGAATGATGTGTGAAGTTGTAGTTGAAGTCGGGGAGCCCGCCCGAAGAATGGAGTGGCGATTTTATTTTGAAGTTATAGTTGAAGTCAGGGAGCCCGCCTGAAGAATGGAGTGGCGATTTCATTTTTAAAGTTGTAGTTGAAGTCAGAGAGCCCGCCTGAAGAATGGAGTGGCGATTTTATTTTGAAGTTATAGTTGAAGTCGGGGAGCCCGCTTGAAGAATGGAGTGGCGATTTTATTCTGGAGTTGTAGTTGAAGTGTAAGGCGCCTGAAGAATGGAGTGGCGATTTATTTTGAAGTTGCAGTTGAAGTCAGGGAGCCCGCCTGAAGAATGGAGTGTCGATTTTATTTTGAAGTTATAGTTGAAATCAGGGAGCCCGCCCGAAGAATGGAGTGGCGATTTTATTTTGAAGTTGTAGTTGAAGTTAGGAAGCCCGCCTGAAGAATGGAGTGGCGATTTTATTTTAAGTTATAGTTGAAGTCAGGGAGCCCGCCTGAAGAATGGAGTGGCGATTTATTTTTGAATTTGGTTGAGGAAAGCGGTTGAGTGCAACGGAAATCCCCAGCGTGAATCCAAGTTCATAATCGGAAGGAAAGCAACGAGGATCAGAAAGATAGATTCAGACTTCGAAGTAGAATAGTTCGAAGATCACAAGGAAGGGACCAATGGTCGGAGTTCGGCAATCAAGATAGACCAAAATAACAATCGTCAGAAGAGAAGAAGCATGTGAAGAAACATCAGAACCAGCAAGATGGCAGCCTGAAGAATGGAGTGGCGATTTTATTTTTGAAGTTGTATTTGAAGTCAGGAAGCCCGCCCTGAAGAATGGAGTGGCGATTTTATTTTGAAGTTGTAGTGGAAGTCAGGGAGCCCGCCCGAAGAATGGAGTGGCGATTTATTAGGAAGTTGTAGTTGAAGTCAGGGAGCCCGCCTGGAGAATGGAGTGGCGATTTATTTTAAAGTTGTAGTTGAAGTCAGGGAGCCCGCCTGAAGAATGGAGTGGCGATTTCATTTTTAAAGTTGTAGTTGAAGTCAGAGAGCCCGCCTGAAGAATGGAGTGGCGATTTTATTTTGAAGTTATAGTTGAAGTCGGGGAGCCCGCTTGAAGAATGGAGTGGCGATTTTATTCTGGAGTTGTAGTTGAAGTGTAAGGCCCTGTAAAATTTTTGTGCATAAAACCTAGTAGATGTGGTGTCATGGTCCGAATGAAGAATGGAGTGGCGATTTATTTTTGAGTAGGTTGAGGAAAGCGGTAGAGTATGACGGAAGTCCCCAGCGTGAATCCAAGTTCATAATCAAAAGGAAAGCAACAAGGATCAGAAAGATGGGTCCAGACTTCGAAGGAGAATAGTTCGACGATCACAAAGAAAGGACCAATGGTCGGAGTTCGGCAATCAAGATAGACCAAAATAACAATCGTCAGAAGAGAAGAAGCATGTGAAGAAACATCAGAACCAGCAAGATGGCAATGAACATGACAAGATCAAGCTGGAGAGATAGATAAGAATTTGCAATACTGTAACTTAGTCTAGCTTCTTATTTTTGTTTAGCACGGTGTAATAAGGAGATCAGCTAAGCAGTGGCAACAGCAGCAACAGCAGTAACAACAAGATCACAGCAGTCATGGTAGTCCCAGCTACCAAAAATTTCCCGAACTACATTGACCTGATTCCCTTTTAGCCAGGGATATGTAGGAGACCGTTGAAGCAAGGTTCGGTCAAACTTTTCCAAAAAAAAATGCTTCATACGGAGTGCTTGAACGGGCAAAAATCGCTCGTATCCGCTCACTCATCTTTGCACGAAAACTCTCCATGTTTCCGCGCAAAGAGGGGCAGCTGTGAGCACGTGATTTTTGCCCTATACGAGAATTACTCCCAAAATGTCAAAAAATAAAAGAGTTTTGCGTTTGTTTGCAATATTTGTGGATTACATGCTCTTTTCTTATTGTTTGCATTTGTGTACCCATGTCTATTTGTTTAAATTAACAAACAAAAATATATATACCAAATATGTTGCATTTATATTTGTAGGATTAGTTCCGTACTTAGAAATAGTTAAGTTTAGTTTTACGAAAATAAAAAAAAATCATTAAAAATGTATTTTTCGCATTTCTTGTCATTTTAATGTACAATTGTAGGATTCGGTATTTACTTATGTTAAATTGTTAGTAAAAAATTAATTATATGTGTTACAAGTAATCTGATTATATATATATATATATATATATATGTATCTATATATGTATATATATATAATACAACATAAAGTTTAGTTTAGGAAATAAAAAAGATAAGGAAATTAAATTGGGCCAAATCCAGTCCAAAATACCAGGCCCTTCCCTTACCCAGTCTAATTAATCCCATCACGTTTGGCCTTCGGATGATCTGGACCGTCTGCTGTCATGATCCAACGGATCAGGATTAACGACCCAAAATTACAGACCTGAGCCTCACAACCCGACCCAGTCTCATAATAACACTACACGACGTCGTTTCGTTTAAGTGAAGAGATCCTGGTCGTTGATCGTAAATGATCCAACGATCAGGATTGAATTTCCTATTTCATATATAAATTCAATCTCATACCCAGCCCCCCTTAGCCAGGGCCCCTACCTCCATCGTCTCTCTCAGAGACAAGCCAAGCCCCACCGTCTCCGCCGCACTCCGCCTGCCGGAAATCGCCTCACGGTGGTTCCGGTAGGCCAACGGCCACCCAATTAACACCATAGCTCCCCCTAAACCCCCTCTACACGAATCCGTGGTCCGTTAACCTCGAATCATCCCCGAGTGTCTCGAATCTTCAATCGAAGATTCGAGTTAAAACCAAAGCTACGCTAAACCACTCCAAAATCACCTCGAACACTCTGGTGACCTCCCTCACACCCCTACCAACCTTGCTTTTGTTCGAATCCAACCCAAAAGCCTCGAGCCCCAAAAACGGCCACATAAACCCTAAAAATCCAAAATGGGGTCTTCGTCCGAAATTGATAAGAGGTTGAGGTCTAATGGACCTTAATTTAGGTGTTCTCGACCGAGAACACCCCGATTAAGGCCCATTTGGCTTCAACGATTCAAGTCTGAGGTCAAGCCTGGTTCTTTGGTGATTTCAGAGGTACTCCTCCGCTTTTTTTTTGGCTCCGCATTGATTTCTCTGTGTATGTATGGTTCTTGTTGGTTTACAAATTTTCTAGCATTCCTTCTTTCTATCCCAGGACTCTCTATTTGATCAATTGCTATTCTACTCTTTAAGACCTTTTATTTGGTCGATTCCTTCTGTTTTCAGTAGTTAAAATGAATCGTATATTCAGTTTGATTAAGGTCGTCAAGCATTTAATTCATATTTGATTGGTTCCTTGATTCTGCCCGAAATATTATGAATCAAACTGTAGGTCGATCATTTGTTATCGATTATGTGTGTTGTCATCGACTAATCAATGTGGTCGATTAGTTTCGTAGGTCTTGTTTATTAGCATTTTAGGGCAGAAATGGACACTATAAATCACAGTTGGATCGAGATTTCCTTTCTTTTGAACTGTTTGTTTAATTAATTGGTGAATTGGATATAGTTGTTGTTAGTTAAGGATTGAAGGGTGTAACTAATGAAGTGTAGTGCACATTAGGACTGTAATTGGATCAAAATCTGGAGTTGTTAATTTTAAATTAGGGATTAACAGAATTAGCATTTCTTAGGATTTAAAACTGCCCTGCCCATGAGTTAAATTAGTGGAACCTGCTGTTACAGCAGGGCACTTAGACAAGTATAGACATTAGTAATTTAAATATTAGGACCCCATACTCAGACATTAAGAAGTGGGAACAACAGAGAATAACATGGGGAATTTGAATTAAGAATTGGTAAGGTTAAGGGGATCTCTTGTCTATAAAAGGGGAAAGGAAACAGACACAGACAGAAAAAAGACATACAGACCTTAGACAGAGACATAGAGAGAAGAGAACATTAGAGAGCATTCTGAAAATACATAAATAGAGACAAATACACACCTTGAGAAAGGCAGACTCTTTTGGGCATATAGATAGACATTTTTGGTATCAAGTCTGGGAGTAGAGAGGGTGAGAGGGATAAACACACACATACATACAGAAAAAGAGCAGACCTTAGGAGAGTATTCTGAAAGACAGTAAGAGATTATAGACACTGGAAAGACATACATAGAGGTCTGAAATTGAGAGAATAGAGAGGAATCTTTTTCTTTTCTATCTGGAATCTGGTTTGTTCAAGTTGTGAAGGGAATTATAGTGAGTTGTTTGATTTATCTTGGGTTGTTTGGTGTCAAGTCCTGTTTGGCTTCGCTTGATTCATTTCTGGGTTGTGATCAAGTGTTCTTTTCTGGTTTTTCGAACTTGGTTTCTGCTGTTGATTAAAGCACAGTTTATTGCTGTGTTGTCGTTGTTGCATTACTGCCTATTGCTACTGCTGATTCTTTCTCTTTCTCATCAATTCCAATTTCAGGTACACATTTGTAAACTCAGGCTTTACGGAATAAATTGAAGTGGCGACCCCTCCTCTTGTTGATATCTTTCGACTTCACTGATTTTTTTTTCATTCGTAAATTGTTATCAGTTTAAGAATATGTTATGAAGTTTGTGCTTGACAATATCATAGTGATTTGAATTAATTCTGGATGAATGTATGATTAAATTGTTATTACTTTGACTGTTAGTAGTATTACTGGACTGCTGTAATTTAACCGGTATGGCTTAGATCAATTGTGGATGTTTCACTGTATCATTTAAGCAGAGAAATAAACAGAGAATGTAGTATATACGCACTCAGCAGGGATTTCTTGTTAATATAATTATTTGATTGTTCTAAATAAATGTAGTTAATTGGATTATTATAAAAATGCAAAAATCACATATTACCAAGCGTTAATATAAGACGACTAGGAGATTAAAAATCGAAAGGGTGACTAGTATTAACACGTGAAGAGTTTTTTTTTTAAATACATAATAACCGACTTGCATAAATTGAATGCGTTTCAGGGATTAATGATTGTTTTTTGATCTTACATTTGGGCTTGACTTAGATCTAGTCATTGAAAAGAATTAATCCGTACAAATCAAGTTGCTTGGACTTACGACTGAAATGGTATTAGGCCCATTAATGCTTAAATTGATAGACTAAGGTAATAACAATTAGTTAGGATTTTCTTTCCTTTATATACAAAAACAAAACAATAGAAATTTAGTCACTTTAGGTATGACCTTAAATAAAAGTGAGATGAGCCTCGCCGCACTAAATACACAATTGCGGGGCCCTCAAATAAAAATCGTTATAAAAAGCATAGACTCGGGAAGACCGTTTAGCGAATTTCATGGTTTTTCCAAAGTTAATAAAGACGATAGACTCTTTAGGCACAATCTGTAAATAAAATACTTTCCTAATTACGGGTGCGCATTTTTGTGACCCAAATCTTACTCTCGGCGAAACTGAAATACATTAAAGTCACAGGCGTACCAGTTGCGGTGTGACTTGAAATGTGTTTTCGTGACGTCGCAATTCTTCTAAAATCAAAAGTGGAACATTAAAAGCACATAGTTACAATATGTAAAGAAATCAGATAAAAGCAGAAATTGCAGTTGAGCGACCGTGCTAAAACCACGGAATCCGGGAGTGCCTAACACCTTCTCCCGGGTTAACAGAATTCCTTGTCCAGGTTTCTAGTTTCGCAGACTGTATTACAGAGTCATAAATTTCCTCGGTTCAGGATTAAACCGGTGACTTGGGACACCATTATTTTCCCAAGTGGCGACTCCTGAATAATTAAATGAATTGATCCCGTTCCGAATGTCCTTTAAGTGGAAAAACTCATTCACTGATTATTATTATTATATCCCGTATCGGGGTGTAGTATTAAACAGTGGCACATTTACATTTACCTTTATGCGGTAAAAAAGGAGGTGTGACGGTCAAAATTATATGCAAGATCTGCTTCTTGCATTACCGTTGTCTTGTAATAATCGTAATGCTAAAATATTTTGGCGTACAATAGGTACGTGGCCAATGACCATTCATGCCATAATAATGACATTATTTATGGTATCATCTCAAACCTTATTCTAGAGGTGAGGGTGGTATATTCACTACCACTAGTACATTCATATTATTTGAAGAATGAATATGTATTCATAAGTAAGATGTTGTCACATTCACATCATGAATGGAGCATAATCATCTATATGTGCTTTACAAAATCCCATGTCAAATCGATGACAAATATTACTTTCACAGAGTGAAGGATTATTTTGAGAATACTTATTGTTCTCATTACCACAATAATGACGATATAATTTCGTCTATTGCCACGTCCATATCCATTGATTATTCATGGTAATTTGTCTTCTTTCAGACTTATTACATACTGCTATCACATTCTCTAAACGGAATGAGAATGGAGCAAATTCAATGGGACGAGTTTTCAATTCTTTGCCCACAATTATACATGAATTTAATCATGGCAAGACACAGAAATTTTACCACTTCAGGTGGTTATAATTTCTTACAAACTCCATTAGAGTTATAATCAAACTTTGATCTTTGCTTGTATATAAAATTAAATTATAGAATAAAAAAGAAAAATAAAGTAAAACACTTACCTTAAATCCAAATTTAATCATGAAAGAAGTCCATGGAACAATTGACAATCCTTGTGCTCAATCCCAAAGCTTCTACTCAATTGGTTAGAGTCTCGTACTGATAACGTGTTATAAAATAATAAAAGAAGAAGAACAATATTGGAGAGAAAAGTAGGGAGATAGAATTCTTATTGAATTTTGGGATAAATTACAATGAAATAGAACCCTCTATTTATAGGAAAAATATGATTTAGTCACAAAGTAAAACTCTCCACAAGATAGACATTCATTCTAAATAGAATTCTATTCCTAACATGCCTTATATAATTGAATTAGTTGTTGTTGTTGTGTCCTTTCAAAAGTCTACCTAAATACATGTGCTCAATAGTCTTTATTACGTACCAAACATCATACTCAACAACGTTTCAAAAAAGCAATCATGCTTACGTTTTGATTCTCATCTTAATCCTTATCCAAAACAATTACATATTCCACAGTGTAAAAAATCAGACTACCTCTGCATATATAAATTTAGATAATCTCTCTTATTTGTTAAAATAATAAATCTCTTCCACCTTTTGTGGAAGATTATTTATAAATATAATTTTGAGTGATCTGATAGTACAAAGTAATACTTTATTACTATATATCCTTTCGTTTATTTTTAATGTCACTTGAAAATAATAAATAAAATATACTATATTTTATCATAATATTCATAATAATAATAATAATCTTTCGAGAAGTCTTGAAAAATAATTTTTAAAATAAGTAATTAATAATAAAAAAATAAAAAGAAAACTATGATCTTCTCCTGATTTGCTAAAGTTGATAAGTAATTTTTTATTTATTTATTTATTTTTTTTAATTTTTTATATATATATATATATGGCTATAAAAATTCAAGTTATCCATGTGAACAGAAAAATAGTAAGTCTCCAACTTTTTCAGTCTTCCCTCTAAATTAAACCATCTTCTCTCCATGAATCATTTTTTCAAGAACTCAAGATTGGCTCGTAATTTCTTTAATGGTTTCAGTCAAATTCACCACAAAAATACTCAAATTCACCGTACCTTTTGCCAGTTTTCAATAGAGGGTCTAATTAAATGTGAAGCAAATTATGTTCCATTGACACCTTTAAGTTTTTTGGAAAGAGCAGCTAATGTATTTAGAGATAGAACTTCAGTTATTTATGGTTCTAAAGTGAAGTATACTTGGGAAGAAACTCATGTTAGATGTGTAAAACTTGCCTCTGCTCTTGTTCAGTTGGGGATTTCTCGTGGGGATGTGGTAAGATTTCTGTCAACTTCTCCATACTTAATGATTTCATCTGTATTTACAAGGTTACAATTTTTTTTGGCTTTAAATCCTGATGTTGACATGCTCCCCAGTAGACTTTAAAGGGCATCCAGACGTACTAAGCTCCAGTTGTGCGATCAGGTTTATTGTACCCTTATCTTGTATTTTTGCAAGAGCTGTTTCCCATTAGAGTTTGAGAATAAAATACTACTCCTTTTGATATAGTGATATCCTATGTTATGTTGCACGGGTTCTCCAAAAGTTGGCCCACCCGTGTTGAATCTTTCAAAAATGCAATAGTTTAGGAGGATTTGACACACACTTGATGATATTTTCAGAGAGTCTGAGCAACATAAGTGATATCTGTATCATTTTGATAAGTTTGGATGATACAAGGCTTTGGATCTTGATGACTTGCTACCTAATAGAATTAATTAAGAAGAATTTTTCTGGTTGAGGATTAGTTCGTTTTAGTATTGGTTTGATTCCTCTGAGATAGTGAATTCATGTAAAAATGTTTGATCTTTTAGAAAAACAAGAAATGATTTGTTAAAATTTTACCAAATTTACACTTACTGTTCAAATTAGTGGAGTATTGATTGAGACGTTTAAGAAGCGATAGAGAGCACTCATTGAATGTCTTTTTTAAGGGTGGTGCAAAAAACTAAGGCATATAATATGAACCACAACATGTTAGTAGCCTGAGGAAAAGAAAGCAAAAGCGATTCCCGTAGTAGCGGCAAGCGGAATGGGAGCAGCCGAAACTGTGAAAATGAGGTTGTTGGACAGAAATACAAGCGTCGTGCTGCTAGGGAAAACAGCTTGAGTGTTGCACCCTAGATGGAGAAAGTTCAGTAGCCGAAAGTATCACTAGCTTACGTTCTGACCTGAGTAGCATGAGGCACGTGGAATCCCGTGCGAATCAGCAAGGTAGTACATTTTTATACGCTAATCGGAACTGAAATGTTTGGGGTTATGAGATCAATACTAGCAATTAATTTTACAATTAACTTACCCCAGTATGTGGAAGACCGTCTTTATATAGTTTCGCATTAACTATTAAGACCGAAAATTAGCAAGACCTACAGCTGCTCAAAGTTAGAGATTTTGAGTGTGAGGCTCTAAGGTTATGGTTTATGCATACTAGCAATGAATGGTCTTTGATATGGGATGTTAAGGATAATGATTATAATTAGTTAAACTTCAATGTTCTTAGCTGGTAAATCATGTTTGCCATAGGGTGACTTGATAAATTAGCTAGGTATTTTGACATGGATCCTCTGTTCATTTTGCTGGTATGTCTACATATAATAAAGCAGTCTTACTCATTATTCTTCTGGATTTAGAGAGCATTGGATTGAAAAAGAAGCTATATGTTTCTTTCTAATGACACTGATTAATTATGGATATGGAACTTGAATTGAAATGTTGTAAGATTTGGCACCATGAAAAGTAAAAATCCAATATATCTCTGGGAGCTTGGGCAAATGCCTAATGAGTTGTCTACATATGATGTTGAACAGGTTTTTGACCCGAAAATCTCCATTTAGCTGTAATAACGAGTACTATGAAGTTGAACCATAGGTTAAGACGTGGCTAAAGTCTCTCTGATGGCAGCCTATATCATGCTTGAGGTCTCTTGAGTCTTCCATTGTACCGATGTCTCCATTTTAGAGTTTAAGGAATAAGGTAATGAAATTTCGGCATGGAGTTCTATTGTCGTCCCGCCAAGCAAATGGATAGGCTTCCCCATTCTTCTTATGGATCTAAGAAGCACTGCACTGAGAGAGAAGCTTTACGTGTCTTTCTAATGACAATGACTAATTACGTATATGATGCTTGAACTATTGTGTTGTATGATTTGCATTTTAGTTCAACTTTGCCTTCTGAGATGGTCAAAGTTAAGGATCCCTCTGTTTATTTTTTACTTCTTCACTTGTCAATCCACTTAAGATAATTATTTTACCAGTTTAACGATGTCCCAAGAACTTATGTCATTTACTTCCCCATTAAAAAGATCTAAATTTGTTTCTGTAGGTTGCAACACTGGCCCCTAATGTACCAGCAATGCAAGAGCTACATTTTGCAGTACCAATGGCTGGAGCCGTTCTTTGTACATTAAATACCCGCCATGATTCAGCTATGGTATCGACATTACTGATGCATTCGGAAGCAAAGGTCATATTTGTGGATCAGCAGTTGCTCAAAATTGCTCAAGGTGCACTAGACCTTATTGCTGACAATAAACTGAAACCACCTCTTGTTGTCGTAATCCCTGAATCTGACAATCCCCTTCCTATCGATAACTCTAGCAGTCACGAATATGAGAGTCTGCTCAAAAGCGGCGAAAACCATTTTGCTATAAGGTGGCCGATAACTGAATTTGACCCTATTAGTGTTAACTATACTTCTGGAACAACGTCACGACCCAAAGGAGTTGTTTACAGTCATAGAGGAGCATATCTCAATACCATCGCGACATTTTTGCTTCACGAGATGAGTTCATTCCCTACTTATCTTTGGACCGTTCCAACGTTTCACTGCAACGGATGGTGTCTTGTTTGGGGACTAGCAGCATTGGGTGGCACAAATGTTTGTTTGCGAAATGTCTCTCCAAAAGACATTTTTGAAAATATTTCATTGCACAAAGTCACACATATGGGTGGGGCACCAACTGTCTTGAATAAGATTGTGAATTCGCCACCGTGTGATCGACAGCCACTTCCTCACAAGGTTAAAATAATGACAGGTGGTTCACCACCACCTCCACAAATTATTTCCAAAATGGAGGAGCTCGGATTTGGAGTACAGCACTTATATGGACTAACAGAGACATACGGTCCAGGTACGTATTGTATGTGGAAGCCCGAGTGGGATTCTTTGCCTCCGGATGAAATATTTGTACTAAAAGCAAGACAAGGAGTACATCATCTTTGTTTAGAGGAAGTTGATGTAAGAGATTCTATGACCCTGGAAAAGGTACCAGCGGATGGTAAGACAATCGGAGAAATTATGTTTAGAGGGAATACTGTGATGAGTGGATATTTAAAAGATACAAAAGCAACAGAGGAAGCTTTTAGAGGCGGATGGTTTCATAGTGGCGATCTTGCTGTGAAACATTGCGATGGTTATATTGAAGTTAAGGACCGGTTGAAAGACATTATAATTTCTGGTGGAGAAAACATAAGTACGGTTGAGGTGGAACGTGTTTTGTACAGTCATCCAGCAGTTCTTGAAGCAGCAGTAGTAGCACGGCCAGATAATCATTGGGGGCAGACACCTTGCGCATTTGTGAAGTTGAAGGAGGGATTTAGTGTTGGTGATCAAGAAATTATCAACTTTTGTCGGGATAATTTGCCTCATTACATGGCACCTCGGACAGTCCTATTTGAAGATATTCCAAAAACGTCGACTGGCAAGATACAGAAATTCATCCTAAGGGAGAGAGCAAAAGCTTTAGGAAGTCTTTTCTGAATGAATTGAAGCAGCAGCACTTGGTTTTCCTCTTTGAAGGTCATTTTCTGAAGTGTATCATTGTTTTGTGCCATTAGGTTCAATATAACTGTTCATTGCCTCTCTAACTTTATGTATGGTTTTGTCCTGCAAACTTTGGGACATGCAACTGTCTCAAGGCATAAAACATGCACATAACAACATTCTTGGAACTATTGGATAAACATTAGTTGGGTGGTTGTTCCTCCAAGGAACGGTTGATTTTGTTTAAGATATAATTAAGTAAATAAAAATATATCATCTTTAATAATTTAAGTTTTTAAATGAAGTGGTTGCACAATTTTAATACGTTATTGGAGCAAGCTGAGGTTCAAGATTCAAGTCTTACTGCCACTAATTATCAAAAATAATTTTCACATATAAAAGTGTACCCTCTTCATAGCTAAAGTTTTTTTAAAAAAAAAATATTTCTTCTCTCTTTTGGGGTGACGATGAAGTTTGGGCAGCTTGTGCGCATCTCTACTATTGTATGGGTAGAGATGGATGGACATACCTGTCACGACCCCAAATCCGGTCGTGATGGCGCCCAGCACATTGCTAGGCCAGCCTGACCAATCAATACATTGACGGAGCTAGGAGCTCGCTTTATCCCATTTAAGCATATCAAAACATGAAACAACAGTGATACATATATCGAAAACGGGGAACCAAGTCCCAAAATATACCAACTCCCATAGACCGCAGGGTCAAGAGTCATGAGCCTCTAAAGAACGTAAGTATAATAAGGTCTACAACAATCTCGGTGCGGAAAGAAAAGACAATATGAAATGAAATGACAGCTAGAAGGGGGAGTCAAGTCTTGCAGACGCTGCAGCTACCTCGACTGTCCCACACATGCCTCTGAGCGGCTACCGAATCAGGTCTGCTGAGAGGTACCTGGATCTGCACACAAGGTGCAGGGAGTAAAATGCGTATTGCCAGACTTAGTGGTAATAAACAGGGGTAAGACAGCGTAGATAAGAAATCCACAATAAAACACTATGTAAAGCTGTAAACAATACCCTGTAACAGTTTAATATCAATAGTAGAGAACCAACAATATCAACAACAAGTATAACAGCTAGCAGATGTAGCTTAATGCAATGCAATGCATGGAATGACCGCTACGACGCGTAGCCCGATCCAATTTGGGTACCCGTGCTCACTGTGGGGGTTCATACTCCGGAGGGGCTCCTACAGCCCAAGCATAATATTACTGCGGCGTGTAGTCCGATCTAGCATATATACCGCTGCAGCGCGTAACCCAATCCATTACCAGTCAGCTAATATGCAAATGCAGCCTCGCAGGCTCAAAAGTAGTTTTGAAAACTCTTTTATCATTTTTCAGTTGAAAACAGTAATATCAAGTTCCAGAGATTGGAAATAGCATGATAACAGAAATAGCTACGGACTGGTAGTAAACTAGCATGTCAATATCACAAGACAATGATAACGATCCTCGCGGGATCCAATACTGCCTCACAGTCCACAAGTATATCCAACCGTCCAAGAAGGAGGTTCAACGGCTCAAGAGTAGCTAATATCACAATATAGTATGCAACCATCCGAGGAGGAGGTTCGACGGCTCAAGAATAGCCAATATCATAACACAGTTCCAACAATTCGGACTAAGCCATAGTCCCCAATCACAATCGACCCCGCACTCACAAGAGAGTACGTGTCTCGCCGCTATACAGCATCACAAAGTGGTATACCGGGGTTTCGAACCCGCTGGTCATCACCCACATCTATTACTCACCTTAATACGGCGCGACGACTACTCCGCAATGCCTTTGCCACGAGAATCAAGCTCCGCACGCGTAGAATCTGATCAAATACAGCAGAAATACAACAAATTAGGCCAATGGGACGACACCCAATCAATACAACTCAATTTACACCGAAATTCACAAAGTTGCCAAAACCTGACTTTCGGTACGCTTCTCAAAAAATTACAAAAGTCACATATTCGGAATCCTCATCTCGATACGAGTCTAGCCATATAAAATTTACCAAAATCGGACTCCATTTGCCTCCTCAAATAAGTGTTTTCTTCAATTTTAGGCCTAGGGCTCAAACCCACCTTTAATCTTCCATTTACAGAGAATTAACCAAGTATTTCATGTTAAAATGATGTAATTAAGTCACAAAACTTACCTCCGACGAAACCGCGATGATTTCCCAGCAATCTCCCGTCAATACCTTCTCTTAGAACTCAAAAATGGCATTTTGGGGTGTGAAACCCGTGACTGGTTATGTTCTGGTTTAATTTCACTGCCAGCCCAATTTCTTCATCGCGATCGCGACGCCTCTCACGCGTCCGCGACTCTCTGACCAAAATACCCTTCGCGAACGCGACCTTCCCCACGCGTTCGCGATGCACAACTCCGCAGCCGTTCGGGATCCCTTCTACGCGAACGCGACCTTTACCCACGCGTTTGCGATGCTTCACAGTCTTCCCTATACGCGAACGCGAACCCATCTTCATGAACGCGATGCATAACTGAACCTGGCCTACGCGAACGCGGGGCTTGCCCTCACGAACGCGAAGGCTAAATTCCTGCCTAGTGATCTGCAATTTACAATAGACTTTTCCTTGCTTCAAAATGCCGGATGATGGTCTGGATTCACCCCGAGGCCCCCGGGACCCCAACAAAAACCACCAACATACTCCAAAACACGATACGAACTTGTTCCAAGCATAAAAACACCATCCTAAACGTTAATTACACATGGATTCAAGCCTAAGTTTCTTCAAAACTTTCAAAACTAACATTCGATCAAAAACCCGACCAAACGACGTTCGAATAACCTGAAAATTTGCGGACATATCCAAAATCACATAACGAAGCTACAGGAATTGTCGGAATTCCATTCTGACCCCGGATCAAAATCTCACCTACCGATCGGATTTCGCCAAAATTCAACCTTAGCCAATTCAAGCCTATTCTACACCGTACTTCCAAATTCAATTCCGATTGCTTCCCTATGTCACAAATCACCTCCCGGAACTACCCGAATCATCAGAATCCGATTCCGAGCCCTCTAACTAAATAGTCAACTCTAGGTTGACTTTCCATATTCAAGTTTCCTTCAAAAAGGCTATATGCCTCATTTTCAATCCAATTCATTCCTAACTCACCCGATAGACCCTAACACTTATATAAAGGCATAAAACATGCAATTACAATATAACGGGGTAGTAATTCTCATGATGACGGGCCGGGTTGTCACATTGTCCCCTCCTTAAGCAAATGCTCGTCCTCGAGCGGGTCAAGAAACATACCTGAAGTCTCAAACAAGTGAGGATATCTGCTTCACATCTCCCGCTCGATCTCCTAAGTGGCCTCCTCAACGGGTCGACCTCTCCACTGAACTTTAACTGATGCAATCTCCTTGGACCTCAATTTTCTCACCCGACGACCCAAAATAGCAATAGGCTCCACGTCATAGGATAGATCACCATCAAGCTGAATGGTACTGAAATCTAATACATGAGACGGATCCCCGATGTACTTCCGGAGCATAGACACATGGAATACTAGATGAACGCTGGATAAGCTGGGTGGCAAGGCCAACTCATATGCCACCTCTCTAACTCTCCTGAGTATCTCAAAAGGACCAATGTACCTGGGACTCAACTTCCCTTTATTCTCGAACCTCATGACACCCTTCATGGGTGAAACCTTCAACAATACTCTATCACCAACCATGAAAGACAACTCTCGAACTCTACGGTCTGCATAACTCTTCTGGTGAGACTGTGCTGTACGAAGCCTCTCCTAGATCAACTTCGCTCTATCCAGAGCATCCTGAACCAATTCAATCCCTATCAATCTATCCTCACCAGGCTCGAACCATCCCACAGGGGATCTACACCGTCTGCCATACAATGCCTCATACGGGGCCATCTGAATACTCGACTGATAACTGTTGTTGTAGGCAAACTCGGCAAGTGGTAAGAACTCATCCCACGAACCACCAAAGTCAATCACACATGCTCGCAACATATCCTCCAGAATCTGAATAGTGCGCTCAGACTGCCCGTCTGTCTGGGGGTGAAATGCGGTGCTCAACTCAACCCGCATACCCATCTCTCGCTGAAATGCTCTCCAAAACTGAGAAGTGAACTGAGTACCCCTGTCAGATATGATAGACACTGGAACTCCATGCAACCGGACAATTTCCTAAATAAAGATCGCTGCCAACCGCTCCGATGAGTAGGTAGTACTAACTGGAATAAAATGAGCTGACTTGGTCAGCCTATCCACAATCACCCAAACATAATCGAACTTCCTCGCTGTCCGAGGGAGTCCAGTAACAAAATCCATGGTGATCCTCTCCCATTTCCACTCAGGAATATCAATACGCTGAAATACGCCACCGGGCCTCTGATGCTCGTACTTAACCTGCTAACAATTTAGGCACCGTGCTACATGTCTGACAATGTCTATCTTCATCTTTATCCACCAATAGTGTTGTTTCAAATATTGATACAGCTTCGCGGCTCCAGGATGGATAGAATACCGCGAGCTATGGGCCTCCTCCAAGAATCAACTCACGAAGGCCATCAACATTGGGCACACATATCCGGCCCCGCATCCTCAATACGCCGTCACTATCAATGGTGACATCTCTAGCATCATCATGTTGAACTCTGTCCCTCAGGACAGCCAAATGTGGATCATCATACCGGCGCTCACGAATACGATCATATAGAGATGACCGAGATACAACACAAGCCAATACCCGACTGGGCTCAGAAATATCTAACCTCACTAGCCGATTGGCTAGCACCTGAACATCATAAGCAAATGGTCTCTCCTCAGCTGGAATATATGCCAAGCTCCCCATACTGACCGCCTTCCGGCTCAAAGCATCGGCCACCACATTGGCCTTCCCGGATGATATAGAATAGTAATGTCATAATCCTTGAGCAACTCAAGCCATCTCCGTTGTCTCAAATTAAGATCTTTCTGTTTGAACAAGTGCTAGAGACTACGATGATCGGTATACACCTAACAAGACACGCCGTACAAATAGTGCCTCCAAATCTTCAATGCATGAATGATGGTAGCTAGCTCCAAATCATGAACATGATAGTTCTTCTCATGTGGCTTCAACTGCCGAGAAGCATAAGCAATCACCTTACCTTCCTGCATCAACACACAACCTATCCCCACTCTCGATGCATCACAATAAACGGTATATGAACCTGAAGCTGATGGCAATACTAACACTGGAGCCGTGGTCAAAGCTGTCTTGAGCTTCTGAAAGCTCTCCTCGCACTCATCCGACCACACGAATGGTGCACCCTTCTGGGTCAATTTAGTCAATGAAGAAGCAATGGATGAAAATCCTTGAACAAACCGGCGATAATATCCCGCCAAGCCAAGAAAACTCCTGATCTCTGTAGCTGAGGACGGTCTAGGCCAACTCTGCACCGCCTCTATCTTCTTCGGGTCAACCTGAATACCATCACGAGACACCACATGTCCCAGAAATGCCACAGATTCGAGCCAAAACTCGCATTTGGAGAATTTAGCATATAGCTTGTTGACATCCAATTTTGTCCCTCCATGCTTCCCATTAATTTTCTTGAGCTTTTAAGTTATTGATAATGCAAATACCTTATTTTGGTTACTACTACTATTATTAATATTTATATTAATATTAATTTAGTATTAACATTAGTGTTAATATCATCACTAAGACTACCACCAACACTTTTATATGTATTATTATTATTTTATCAATTCTACTGTTATTATTAAAATCACCATTACAATTATTAAATTAAAATTACTATTACCAATTATTATTGTTATCGTTATTAATATTACAATTTTATTATCCTATTGCAATTGCTACTGTTGGTATTCTTACTATTATTTACTTAATACTAATATTATTATTATTTACTTTATATTGTATAATACATTAGAAAGAGTTAATTAAATTAAATATAGAATCCCAAAAACACAATTAAAAGAAGGAGAAAAGGGCTACTGCATTTCAGCCGAATAAAGCCTAGAAAGATGGCCCAAAATCTTTTTCTCTACAACCCAATGTTCCCCTCCTCACATTAGCCCTTATGCCTCACCAAATATCAGAACTAGATTTTCTCAAAACATTTCTCCATACGCCTTCCCTCTCCTCTATAGTAGATTTTAACTTCTTCCTATTTCTGTCAAAGATTCGAACTTTATATGATCTGCCAGAAAGATGTACACTCTATTTTTGTATAAATCTTGTCTCACATATGCAATTTTGACCGTTTTTGAACGGCTATTTTGAATTTCAAAACGGCTAATTTGAAATCCCACTCAAATTTGAACCCTAAATTCCATCTATAAATACTACCCTAGGGTTGTAGCCAAAGGAGGAAGAAGCTCCGGGCCGCCACTTTTACCCCCCAAAATTGATGGTTTTGAATAGCCCCTTTTTCCCCTCTAAAATCAGCCGCCACAACTAGCTCTCATACTTGCTGCTTTTATTTTACTCAGAAAAAAATTGATTCTCTTTTTTTTTTTCTGTCGAACTCCATTGGGTTTAACCGTAGCAGAGATTTTGTAGTTTTCTTCCAGCAATCGATGTTAGTTCGAGGTAGGAGTCCATTGGATTTGAGACCACAGTCCCGTTTCACTGTCCCGAAGAAGGTCAGTGGCTCTGGATCTCCTTTTTCTTAAAAGCATGAGCTATTAGTTGTTTATTTTTGTGTATAAAAGTCATAATTTGGGATTTCGTTAACTTGGTTATGTATTCTGGCCGGGTTAAATTAAACAATAATGGTATTTCTTTGACTAATTATGACATGAATCTGTCTGTTAAAGGAAAAAGAATATTGAGTAGACTTAGATAGCTTGAAACTGATTTGGTTAATAAAATATGTTAGCATCTCTGTGTTATTCCAAAACTTATTTTGGCACCATGACTGAAGGACTATATGATGCCTAAATATTTCCTTCACTGTATTGAGAACTTCATATGGTTCAAATGTTAACTCGAAACCATGAGATTTAGACACACTGACTTTTAAGAAACTCGTGGTTGGCAAAATAATGCTAAGGACTTTGAATGTGTCTCTACTGTTTTATATGGACTTACCTTTCTGTATTAGTATCATTTAGAAAATACCTTGGGGGCATTTTAGTTAACCTGTAATAATGAAGTTTAAAACGTTCTCATGACTAGCATGAATAATGAAGTTAGTTATTAATAACGAAGATGCAACTGTTCACTAACAAGAATAGAGTAAATGCATTCTGTGTGTCTGCATGACTATTCTTTTCTTATGCATATGATACTGTGTAATATTAATTTTAAGTATATTTTTATACCAACTCTCTAATTTCATTTTTATTTTTCCTTTTGCATATGCACTGGGGGCAAAATGGAGTCTCGCTTGAGACTCAGCACTACCCGAGCATGAAGTCAATGTATCCGATAGCAAAAAAACAAGTGAAACGCTTGGGGGCGCTTATGGCGTCTTTCTTCTTATTTTTCTTTTCTTTCTCATTTTTTTCATTTAACTTTTTTTACGATTTTTGATTTGTTAGCATGTTTGGGTTTTATCTTACATAATCTTTGGTAGTTAAATCTTATTTAATGGCATTCACTCTTGTTAACAACAAGTTGCCGATTTTATGTTACAATCTTAAGAGCTTTCTAAAATCAGTAATTTGAGTTTGAGTTCAAACCTGTCAATGGTCAGTTTATTACAATATTTGCCAACATTGATTCCAGATAGTTAACATTTTCGGCAATACTTGGCCATAAAAAATTTGTTCCCATTTTCAATGCTTAAGTTCAATTCAAGTTGTCCCAAAAATGGTCTTTGGAGAATTACTTTGGACGTATGTTGAATTAAGTTTTACTCATTTAGTAATATTTTAGTATATAAAATAGTCACATTTTATTTTCCAAATATGTATAAAATTATTAACTTTTCTACTTATAATGAATTAATTAGTCTAAGTTTGGCCGGTTAACCGTAATTAGCGGATCATATAGGGTGCCTTAATAACCTTCCCTATATGATTAATTAGAACCCTTACTCATAATCTTAAGGTTAAGTAGACCATAAAATATAGTGTATTTTAAGCACTACTTTGCTAAAATTGGTGTCCTAATTCACTGTTAAAATAATTAGGTGGCTACTCTCTTTAATTAATTAAACCTTCAGAATTACCGATAAGTTATACTCTAGTTTGACCCGTGTTAAAATGGGGTATAACAGCATGGCGACTCTGCTGGGGATTCTAGGTTCTAAACCATAACAAACTTAGGTTAATAATAAAATTTTATTTGTGACTGTTATGATGCTTATTTGAATTGCCTTTATATGAAAAACTATATTTTATAAATTGTTTATATGTTCTTATTGCTTTATATAAATTGTCATTCCGTTTCACTTCCTCCACTTTTGGAAAATTCACACAAAGCACACACCTAGCGGTTACGCGGTTTGCGGCCGTGCACTATTAAAAATACCTTTTAGGAGAAAGTTTGTGGGTAAGTCGATCAGCGGTGCAGTCGACAGTCATGGGCTTTCCACTCTCAAGTTGTCCACTTGGGGGCAGACCAGTCTAGGAAACCCACTCTTAGTCAACCTAGGATAGAGCTAAACTAGTACCCATTTAAGAGCATGTATCATTTTAATCATAGGCGGCTTAATACCCGTGGTGTATTAAATCCATTAGTTAACCTTACCTAAATGTCCAAGTGGGTTTTTAACCCCAAGTGACACTTATCATATTTATGTGCATTATTTGAAGGATGAACATGCCAATTATGTGGATCATTTACTTTAAATTAATTAAATCCTAGTTAAAGGAGCATGACTATATTTCTTATAACACGTGTAAAGTTTTCAAATGGCAATCTTGCAGAACAACGCAAAGTTTACACATGACAAAAATATCTTTTATTGTAAACTTCTCAATTTTTTTTAATTAAAAATAAATAAAATGGCTTAAGCAGTTCATGTACTTTATTTGCTTTTAAAAAAATAGAATACTTAATCAATTTATTATATTTGATTATTATGAATATATTCTATTATACTTTCTTTTGTTATTTTGATGTAAATACACTCCCTTTTTATAAAAGGAAGAAAGAAAGTTGTTTAAACAGTTATACTTTACTATTTATCATTTTTTTAAAATAGAAATATTTAATCAATTTACATCAATAGGATGATACATAATGGCATGCTTATCCTTCAAATACACGTTACGCCTACCTCTTGCACAAAGAGGTCCCGTAGGTATTAGGATGCACAATTATTTGTTATACTTTGAAATTTGTGACATGCTTGCTTGTTTATTTTCTTACTTGCTATATTGTTTGATTGACTTTATTATTATTTTTACTGACATCATTTTCTATTTTGTTTAGAAGAAAAGGTGTGGACTATCCGACTTGCTTACATATTATTTAAATGTATTTGTTCATACATTTTATGTTCTGCATATATTTTATATGACCCTCCTGGCTTAATAATAATAATAATAATCAACCGTTCCGCGCTTAACGCCCTTTAACGATTATAGTGCACCGTTTAGTTATTTTCTTAGGCCCAGATTTTTTCTTAGGTGCATTCCAATTCTTAGAGTCTAATTAAGATATTCTTTATTTTTGAGAAGGACCTTTTGCTCGCAAAATCTCTAACAAAATTTTATTAAAATTGACATACTCTTTCATAATTAGGCAATATATTTTTCCCATCTAGTTTCGCTAGTTAAGGTTATTCGCGTTCTTTTCTTAAAATTATAGTTATATATTTTTCAAATATTGCCACTCATGCCTCTCATAATTTTATACCTTCTATTTTCACACAAGCCTAAACCTCTATCTCCAATAATATAGAAATAAATATGTTTCATGAAATATATTTAGAATTTTACCTATGTCTTAGAATTGTCACCTTCGTGACAATTCACATTTTTCAAATTGGTAGATGTTCAAACTTTCTAGCAATAAAAAGCTATTTTGGTCAATTTACTATTTTTATTTTTTTTACCTATTCAATTCAAGTGTCTGTATCATCTTATTTCGGGTCGTCGAGATTAATCTTCACGCACCCGTTAATTCTAAGTCTTGGCACGTGAGTCGAGGTACTCGGTGCGGCTGCTTTGTTGAGCCGCACCACGGAATCAAGAGCTCCAAGTAGGCCATTTTTGGTAAGCAGAACTGGCGATGCAGGATGAACCGGAATCACATAAGTCTCAAAATGGTTGATACTGTATTCCGGGCCTCGACAACTTTATGATTTGCCAATGCTAAAAAAAGAAATAATAGAGTCATTTCATATCCAACCGACTCTTTTATCCTAATAAAGTATCTTGATTCTTAACTTGTCGATATTCAAACAGCCAAATATTATTTTCAACATCAAAATTATTCATCTCTGGCCTCTTTAAAACACAATTTATATAAGACTTAGTCTCATTATAGCAAAATTTTTATTTATCTTCATAAAAGAAACTTGGGCACATTTTTAGCATGCGTGTTGAGTATGCTCGAAAGGGACACCATGCCATGGAGTAATATAGAATAAAAAAAACTTCCTAAAAATCGGGGCAATTTCTTTTTTTTTATTTATTATTATTTATAAAATTGTAGAATCATACAAGGAAAAAGACTTGTGCTAGAGTTAAAACTTTGATATTCAACATATGTCAGCCCTTTATAAAACTTCAAATCATTTCGCTTCCATATCAACAAGTCCCCTGTGTTAGAGCCCTCTAAATAACAAGTCATTCTTGTCCATCCAATTTGTAACTTAGGCTACTATTTCTAGTTTAGGTCTCTTTCTTAACCATATCATGGATTAATCTATCTAATAATTTATTTTATTATTTTAGTGCATTTATTTGTTATGACGAATGTGCCAACACTTTATTTTACTTTGAACAGTTTTATTTTTCTTTAAAGGTTGTCTAGCATTGAACATTGTTTTGGCTGCGAATCTGCATCAAGGACGCAACTATAATGGCAAATCGATTTGGAGCAGTGAGTACCGGTAAAGGTTTGTTGCAAGTTGGGACTGATGATAAGGAGACAAATATTGTACGGAGAAAATTTTTGGTTAATTTGGGAAATACTTTCGACCTTCTACCAAACCCAAAATATGCTTCCAACTCAACTCGAAATGTCTCTTTGACCATATCTCCTCATGCAGCAAGTATTTACATAAGTCCTCCACCGATACCGTCAAAATTTACTATCAATCCAGAGGCTTTACCAGTCATCATGATGACCAATACCCAATCGTCTGCATTTGCAACATCTGTCATAGAAAGCCAACAAAATCAACTGGCACTATCTCCATACAAAAGACCGGGAAAGGAAATTAAGACGACTAGCTGGGATGATCCAGATAGAGAGCTCCATAACCTAAGAAAGATCGCGGAGGAAGAAATGCGTGCAAGAAATATTCAGAGTTTAAAATATGAAAGTTTATGCATGCATCCAAATGTTGAGCTTCCGCCAGGATTCAAAATTCCAAAATTCAATACTTTCAACGGGAAAGGAAATCCGATTTCGCATTTGAAAGACTACTGCAACAGATTGGTGGGGATTGGACATAATGAAGCCATTCGAATGAAGTTGTTCATTCAGAGTCTACAAGGATTAGCGCTTGATTGGTACACTCAACAAGATTTTAGTAAATGGTACACGTGGGAGGACATGGCCCGCGATTTTGTAGAATAATATAAGTTTAATATTGGAGATAGTCCAACGCTTTGTGATATGCGTGAAGTAGAAAGAATGCAGCACGAGTCTTTTGCAGAATATGCCATGCGATGGAGACTGGAAGCTTCAAAAATACACCCTCAATTACCCGAGAAGGAGTTGATTTCCACCTTCATCGATATGCAAAAAGGCATATATTATGAGAAGTTGTTATGTGCACAACTACATAACTTTCCGGATTTGGTTAGATTTGGAAAGCTAATAGAAGCAAGCATTCGAGCAGGAAAAATTATTGATAATTCAAAATTACAAGACACTTTCCAAGAAGAGACACCCGAGAATTTACAAGGCAAAAAGAGGAAGATAGATTCTGCTTACATTCCTGCTCATCAGCCACAATCTCAACAAAATAGCCAGCTGCTACAAACTCATATACAACTCCAACCTACTCAGCAAAGCGTTCAACATCAAGCTTATCAAGTACAATCTAGCTATCGTCATTCAGAGAACCTGAAATTCCGCACTTTTACTCCTCTGAAAGAATCATTGACAAACACATTTGAGAGATTGAAGGCAAAAGGACTTTTACGGCCAAGGAAAGGATGGATCCCGCAAAATCTTCCTCCAGATTTTGATTGGTCTAAAACTTGTGCGTACCATTCATATATTCAAGGCCATGACACAGAAGAGTGCCCAGCACTTAAGCATAAGATTCAAAACATAATTGAAATCAACAAGCTAATGGTACAGTAAGAGCAATCATGCAACAACTACGACCCTACAGTTGCTAATACCATCGTGCTTGAAGGCGATCTTTCAAATTTGGCACCAAGAACTCTGAAGAGAAAGCGTGAAGCAAAATAAGACGATTAACTAGAGCTTTTCATCACTGCTATTTTGCCCGGCCATTCATGATTACTCTGTTTCATGTACTTATGTTAAACTTTTGTATGAACTACGTTTTGACCTGATTCCCGTTTAAGAGGGGATACGTAGGCAGCCCTATGGGTTCGGTCTCATCATAATAAAATTCTATTTACCCCAAAGGCCAAAATCGGGGCAGATTTTGCAGAAGGATCCTCATCATTCGGCAACGCAGAAAATAAACTCTCGAGCTACATATTCATTACGAGCACAACAACAAATTCCAGAATGCCATGGAAAGAAGTTGCAGATTCAAAGCCAAACTTTTACGTTCAATGCGAGGCAACCACTTTATTTTGTACTAACGAATTTTCTTTGAGTAATGCAGGGGCATATTTTAGTTATTCTTGAACGTTATACGCTATTGCAAAGCTCAACATCAAGTCAAAAGTCGCAAAGTTCATGCAAAGCAAAGGATAAAGCCAAGAAAGCACACAAACTTTGAAACTTACAATTTTTCTTTGACTGCAGGAATTTATTAATAGAAAAACTTTCTTTTGAAGCTCCAACAACTGTTAGCATTGCACCAGGAATATTCACTACTACAACGGCATTTCTGCATCACACCATTTGCTATTACAAAATCATTGCACCAATCTCTCTACATTGCACCATCAATATATGTTACTTTGAAGTAACCATGTCAAGCTCTTCGCATTACACCAATCTGGTAATTTTCAATCAAGCATCGCATTTAGGCTTGTCTACCTTTAATAGGACACTTAGGCTGGTCCGCCTTTAATTGGACGTCTAAGCGCATTTTGTCTTTAATTAAATATTTAGGCTTATCCGCCTTTAATTGGATATTTATGCAGTTTTCTTTCTTTAATTAAATATTTAGGCTTGTCCGCCTTTAATAGGACATTTTGGCTCGTCCGCCTTTAATTGGACGTCTAAGCACATTTTACCTCTAATTAAATATTTATGCACATTTATCTTTTATTAAACACTTAGGCTCGTCCGCCTTTAATAAGATGTTTAGGCATATTTTTTTTCCTTTAATTAAATATCTAGGCTTATCCGCCTTTAATTGGATTTTTTTTGCACATTTATATTTACATTAAATATTTAGGATCGTCCGCCTTTAATAAGACATTTATGCACATTTATTTTTTAATTGAACACTTAGGCTCGTCCGCCTTTAATCGGACGTTTAGGCACATTTTGCCTTTAATTGAACACTCAGGCCCGTCTGCCTTTAATAGGACGTTTAGGCACATTTTGTCTTTAATTAAATATTTAGGCTTATCCGCCTTTAATTGGATTTTTAAGCATGCTTGCATTAAATATGCTTGTCTGCCTTCAATAGGACATTTAGGCATTAACATTTTGGTTTATCCGCCTTTAATTGAATATTTAAGCACGCTTGCCTCTATGGTATTTAGGCTTGTTCGCCTTCAATGGAACATTTAGGCTTGTCCGCCTTTAATAGGACGTTTAGGCATATTTTGCCTTTAATTAAATATTTAGGCTCGTCCACCTTTAATAGGACATTTAGGCACATTTGCTTTTAATTAAATATTTATTCGTCTTTAATTGGATATTTATGCATATTTATCTTTAATTGGCTTTTTGGCAAGTTTGCCTTTAATATGATATTTAGGCTTGTGTAACGACCCGACCGGTCGTTTTGAGCCCCGACGCGTCATTCAGCAGATTGAGACCATGAACAACTTCATCTCAGGTATATTGACTTATGTGTATGGTCAGAATTAAAATTCAGGAAGTTTGGAGTCAAATCTAATGGAAATTCTCATTTTGAAAGCTTAAAGTTGAAGAAATGAACTAGGATTGGAATTTTGAGTAAATGACCTCGGAATTGGGATCTAAAAGTTCCAGCATGCTCGTATAATGATTTTGAACTAGGGCGTATGTCCGAATTTGGTTTTTAATAACCCGTGAGCATTTCAGCGTATATGGTGGAAGTTAGTATTTTAGAAAAATTTCATAAATTTGAGTTGGAAGGAATTTTAGAGTTATAGATGTCCATTTGGGATTCTGAGTCTGGGAATAGATCCGTATGGTGATTTTGGAGTTGGGAACGCGATCGGAAGTGAATTCGGATGTCCGGAGGTCATTTTGAAGTCATTTGGCTAAATATAGGAATTTGAAGGTTTTTGAGAAAATTCGACCGGAAGTGAATATTTTGAACAGAATCGCATTCTGAAAGTTGGTACAAGTGTGTAATGTCGAATGTGACTTGTGTGCAAATGTTGAGTCAATTCAGATCGATTTTGGTAGGAAAAGGGACAATTAATCTCTTTATGAAAAGCTTAAGTTGGAAAAGTCAACCCAACGTTGACTTATGAGTTAGAGGGCTCGGAACTAAATTCCGATGATTCGGTTAGTTTTGGGGGATGATTTAAGACTTAGAAGCACAATTGGAAGCAATTTTGGAGGTCCGGTGAAGAAGTTAGCCTATTTTGGCGAAGTTGGAATTTTGGCGGAATCCGATCGATGGGTGATATTTTGATCCGGAGTCGGAATGGAATTCCGACAGTTGCAGTAGCTTCGTTAGGTGATTTGGATATGTCTGCAAATTTTCAGGTCATTCGGACATCGTTTGGTCGGGTTTTTGATCGAAAGTGTATTTTCGGAAGTTTTTGGAAACTTATGCCTTATTTGATGAAAATTGATGATTATGATGTTATTTCGGCGATTTGATCTCTCGAGCGAGTTCGTGTGATGTTTTAGGGTCAATGTGCATATTTGGTTTGGAGCCCCGAGGGCTCGGGAGTATTTCGAAGGTGTCTTGGAATAATTCCGAACTTAGAAAATGTGCAGAAATTGCTGAAAAATCTGCTGTGAATAGTGCCCATGAACAGTACCCATGAACAGTAACCGTGAATAGTGCCGGACAGAATATATTTGAGGTCTGAAAATATATTGCCATTTTTTACGATTTGGAGCTCAGAGAGGGCGATTTTTCGAGGGATTTTTGGAGAGAACAACGTGGTAAGTGTTCTTAACTCAATTTTAGTGGAATAACTCGAATCTATTGCAAGTTTTAGTGTTTAATTTGAGAATTTTTGTTGAAAAGGGTAGAAAACCCTCTTGGATAGAAATAGAGATTTAAGGGGACAAATGAACTCCAATTTTTGTGAATTTGGTATGTACGGACTCGTGGCGTGTGATGACCCGGCCCGTCGTCACGGGAATTACCACCCTGTTATGTTGTAATTACATAATTCATGCTTTTATATCAGTGTTAGAGTCTATCGGGTGAGTTAGGAGTGAATTGGATTGAAAATGAGGCATATAGCCTTTGTGAAGGAAACTTGAATAAGGAAAGTCAACCCGGAGTTGACTATTTGGTTAGAGGGCTCGAAATCGGATTCTGATGATTCGGTTAGTTCCGGGAGGTGATTTGTGACTTAGAGGAGCGATCGGAATTGAATTTGGAGACCCGGTGTAGAAATAGGCTTGAATTGGCTAAGGTTGAATTTTGGCGAAATCCGAACGGTAGGTGAGATTTTGATCCGGGGGTCGGAATGGAATTCCGACAGTTGCAATAGCTTCGTTAGGTGATTTTGGATGTGCCTGCAAAATTTCAGGTCATTCGGACGTCGTTTGGTCGGGTTTTTGATCGAATGTGTAATTCGGAATGTTTTAAGGAATTTAGGCTTGAATTTGATGTGAATTATGGGTTTTGGTGTTATTAGACGTGTTTTGAGGATTGGAGCAAGTTCGAATAAGGTGTTAAGATGTGTTGGTGTGTTTGGATGAGGTCCCGGGGGCCTCGGGGTGTTTTCGGATGGTTAAACGGAAGAAAATCATGGAAAATTGCAAGTTGGGATTCTGTTTCTGTTGTTTCCGCTCCTGCGGAATTATGGGCGCAGGAGCGAGTCCGCAGAAGCGGATATTGGAGCACAGAAGCGCTTGTGATCGCGGAAGCGGAGCTGGGCCCGCAGGTGCGGCACCGCTGGAGCGGAAGGTGAGCCGCAGAAGCGGCCAAGGGCCATGGGGTGAAGGATCGCAGAGGCGGAAGGGTAGCCGCTTAGGCGAGTCCGCAGAGGCGGACGCCTAGTCGCAGAAGCGGGAAAACCCGTAGGAGCGAGAGATTTTCCGCAGAAGCGGACGCGCAGAGGCAGTCCGTATATCGCAGAAGCGGAATTGGCCGGCTAGGCCTGGAACCGCTGAAGCGACCCTTTGGTCGCGGATACGGACTCGTAGGAGCGGAAATTCTTCCGCAGAAGCGAAAATCGCTGTAAGTTAAGTGTATCAGAAGTTAGAAAAATTTCCGAACATTTCACACATTTGGGTCTCGGCTTTAGAGGCGATTTGGGCGATTTTGAAGAGAAATTCAAGGGAAATCATCAAGTAATCAACTATGGACTTAAACTATGATTAGTATTGGTAATATTATGCAATTATATCATGAAAATGGAGGAATTGGGGTAAATTATGGAGGATTTAGCCCTAGGCTTGAACTTTAGAAAATCAAGGTTTTGAATGGGCAAATGGAGTCTGAATTTGGTAAAATGGATATGCTTAGACTCGTTTTGAGATGAGGGTTCCGAATATGTGACTTTCATGATTTTTCGACAAGCGTACCGAAAGTCGGGTTTTGACAACTTGTGGGTTTTGATATAAATTGGGTTATTTCGAATGAATTTCGTGAAATTAGCGTATATTGATGCATTCTCTATGATTTTGAGCAGATTTGGCACCCGAGGAGATTGATTTGCGAGGCAAGCGCAAGACGGATTGAAGCTTCTACCGGTTCGAGGTGAGTGGTAGTAGTAAATAATGTACTGAGGGTTTGAAACCCCGTACTAGCACTTCACAGTGCTATATTGAGATGAGACACACGTTCTATGACGGGCGTGGTGACATTGTGATTGGGGGTTCGGACTTAGTCCTTCCCGGCTAATAGAATACTGTGTTGTATGACTGTTACTGAGATTATAACTGTACAATTGGGCTAATAGCCATGTTTGGGGCCTTGTTCCGATCTGTAGAGCATTAGGGAACCTATAGAGCTAGGTGACCCTTATATCATGTTGGAAATATACACTCGCCCGTAGCTCTAGCTGTATAGCATAATATGAGCCCGTACTAGATGTGTACATTGAGAGAGATTATCCAGGGTGGAATTCCCTGTTCTAGCTGAGTGGGCCTGAAAGGCCAAGTCTATATTGACTGAGACAGGGTCAAGGACCCACTGTGATATATTATATTGGGCCTGAGAGGCCAAGTATATACTGATTGGGATAGGGCCGAGGACCCATTATGAGGTATTATATATATATACCTACATTGGATCGGGCTGCACGCCGCAGCAGTATATATATTGGATCGGACTGCACGCCGCAGTAATATACATGTAATATACATGTAACATACATGTGGAACGGACTGCACGCCGCAGTATTATTGCGCTTGGGCTGTAGGAGCCCCTTCGGAGTCTGAGTCTGCACACATTCTCAGTGAGCACTGGTGTATATGATGGGATCGGGCTGCACGCCGCAGCAGTATAGAGATATATACATATATATATATATATATATATATATATATATATTGGATCGGACCGCACGCCGCAGTAATATTTGTGTGGATCGTGTTGCACGCCGCAGTATTATAGTGCTTGGGCCCAGGGAGCCCCTCCGAAGTCTGTATACACCCCTAGTGAGCGCCGTCGACGTTAAATGGAGCGGGCTGCGCGCCGCAGCGGTATATGTATTGGAGCGGGCTGCACGCCGCAGCATTATACTTAATAATACCCTACTATCTACTTAAATACTTATACATTATAGACATAAGTATGTGTCTTTATATGTTGAGATGGCCGTACACCGTGGGGGTACGAGTGAGGGTTGGTTCGGGGTGGAATCTTGTAGAGATAAACGTAGATCGGAGGTTAGAGTACTACTATAGTGATGACGTACCTGTGAGGGTTGCCTTAGAACTGCTAAGTGATAGCACAAGATTTCTTACCTTCAGTTATTATTTATTATTGTTACTCACTGAGTTGAAATATACTCACCCCACTCCCCTGCACTTTCTGTGTAGATCCACAGGTGCCCGAGAGCAGTTGAGACATTGTAGCTGCTGATCCTTGTCTACTATTGCGGAGATTACGAGGTAGCTGCCAGCGTCCGCAGAGCTTGTTTTCTCCTTCTTTATCATCTTGTTGATTTCCTACTTGCCTAAACTTGATTGTATTAGGATGCTATTCTGTAGAGGCTCAGTCTCGTGACACCACGATATGTTTGGGACCGTACTTTGTATGTTTTACGTTTCGGTTATCACCTGATATGATCAATTACTGTTTAAAATTAATTTGATTATTAATTGGCTGGTTTAAGGGATAATATGGTCGGGCTTGACTAGCTTTAGGGTTGGGCGCCATCACGACCGGGTTTGGGTCGTGACAAGTTGGTATCGAGCCTAGGTTACTAGGACTCGCGAGTCATGAGCAAGTTTAGTAGAGTCTCGTGGATCAGTATGAGGACGCCTGCACTTATCCTCGGGAGGCCGCAAACCTTTTAGGAAAAGTTTCAATTCTTGGAATTCTTGTCGTGCGATTACTTTTGACTTGAACCGAACTTTGACATTCTATTCTCTCGCAGATGGCGAGAACTCGATCATCGGGACGTGAGGACGACCACCACTACCACCCGCTAGAGGCCGCGGACGCGGTCGTGGTCGTGGCGGAGTTAGGCGGCACCGAGGCAGGTGCCACCGACCCACGACCCCGACTGCGAAGGTGCCACAGCAGACCGGATCGGGCACCAGCCGTGCCCATTGTTATTCCGGGTCTGCGAGAGACCCCGGCTCGGATACTAGCGAGCCCGCACCGGCCTAGCACGAGCGGTTTCGCATTACACGCAGCGACCGCATCGAGGATCGGGGGTGGTCATCGGACCCCGCAAGACGCACTCCGTAGCCAGCGGCGCGAGGCTTACGCACACCGCAGGCTCCTCCGGGTTCAGCCGTGGTTCCGGTTCAGCCGGCAGATCAGTTCTGGGGGACAGGGTCCCAGCTACGACGACGACGAGCAGCGTCGTCTCGAGAGGTTCACCGTGTTATCTCCTCCGAGTGTTCACTGGTGCTCCGGCGAGGACGCCCAAGGTTTTCTGGATAAGTGTCGTCGGATGCTTCGTACGGCAGGGATATTGGAGTCCGGTGGGGTATCTTTCACTACCTTTCGGTTTCAGGGGCCAGCCTTCGCTTGGTGGGAGGCTTATGAGCGCCGCAGGCCGGCAGGGGCAGCACCACTATCATGGCCGGAGTTCTCCACTATGTTTTTGGAGAAATGGGTGCCTCGATCTCGGAGAGAGGAGATGCGTAGGCAGTTTGAGGGTCTCCGTCAGGGGGACATGTCAGTGTCAGAGTATGAGATCAGGTTTACAGAGTTGTCCAGATATGCACCGTGGTTGGTTCATTCCGACACAGAGAGGATTGGGCGCTTCGTGGACGGCCTCATTTATCCCATTCGTATTCCGATGACTCGGGAGAGGGTTTTGAGTCGTACATTTGAGGATGTTGTGGATATCGCTCGCGACATAGAGACATATCATCGCATAGAGCGGGATGAGAGGGAGGCCAAGAGGCCTCGAGGAGCAGCCAGTTCCAGTGGCACTCAGACCAGGGGCCAGAGTCAGCAGAGCCGAGGTCGCTCTTTCGGGTCTTCGCAGTCGGGTCGCTCGGATCGTCGTAGATGGTCTCCTAGACAGGGTTATCGTGGTTCGCACCGCAGCCGCCCATCTCTCGATGCCATGCCGCTCGTAGTTCTTCACAGGCCCCATCCGCTCGGGTTCATCTCGCTTAGTTCATCGGCCGGCCACTCGCCGCCGCAGGTCCTTATCGGTCTCCGCACCCAAGACCGGGAGTTGCTACGAGTGCGGAGAGTTTGGGCACCACCGTAGGGAGTGTCCCCGTCTTGTTTCCGGATCTTATCAGACAGAGGGGGCCGCCCTCGTCATCCGGTCCTTCTACCGCAGCACCCGCCCCGCCAGCGGGCGAGGGTCAGACAGCTAGGGGTTGCTCTCGCGGGAGGCCGATCAGTGCGACGAGCTAAATGCTATGCTTTTCGGGTCGATCCGAGGCCGTTGCTTCGACGTCGTCATTACGGTGTATTATTTCGATCCGCCACGCAGATGCCTCGCATTGTTTGATCCCGGTTCTACTTATTCTTATGTGTCTACATATTTTGCTCCTCATTCGGGCACGACCCGAGGGAGTCTTGAGCTGCCAGTGCATGTATCTACCCCGGTAGGGGATACTATTGTTGTGGACCACGTATACCGGTCCTGTTTGGTCACTATTGGAGGTCTGGAGACCCGAGTAGACCTGTTGCTTCTCCGCATGATTGATTTTGATGTTATATTGGGCATGGACTGGCTATCTCCATGTCATGCTATTCTGGACTGTCATGCTAAGACAGTCACTTTGGCTATGCCGGGCATTCATAGGATCGAGTGGCGAGGCACAACTGAGTATGTACCTAGCAGGGTAATATCTTTCCTCAAGGCCCAACGAATGGTTGGGAAGGGATGTCTCTCTTATTTAGCATTTGTGCGGGAGGTCGAGGCCCAGACTCCCAGTATTGATTCTATTCCCATTGTGCGAGACTTTCCTGATGTGTTTCCCTCAGACCTGCCGGGCATGCCGCCGGACAGGGATATTGATTTTGGTATCGATTTGGTGCCAGGCACTCAGCCTATTTCCATTCCTCCGTATCGGATGGCACCAGCTGAGTTGAAGGAATTGAAGGAGCAGCTCCGGGAACTCCTAGATAAGGGGTTCATTCGGCCGAGTGTGTCGCCGTGGGGTGCACCGGTCCTGTTTGTTAAGAAGAAGGACGGATCTATGAGGATGTGTATTGACTATAGGCGCTAAACAAAGTAACAGTGAAGAATAAGTATCCTCTGCCTCGTATTGATGATTTATTTGATCAGCTCCAGGGAGCTAGGGTGTTCTCGAAGATTGATCTTCGTTCGGGCTACCATCAGCTGAAGATTAGAGAGTCTAACATTATGAAGACTGCATTTAGGACTAGATATGGCCACTATGAGTTCCTTGTGATGTCTTTTGGGCTGACCAACACCCCAGCATCATTCATGCATCTGATTAACAGTGTGTTCATGCCATATTTGGATTCATTTGTGATCGTGTTCATCGATGACATTCTAGTCTACTCCCGTAGTCAGGAGGAGCATGCTCAGCATTTGAGTATTGTGTTGCAGAGATTGAGGGAGGAGAAACTATATGCTAAGTTCTCCAAATGTGAGTTCTGGCTTGAGTCCGTGGCATTCTTAGGGCACGTGGTGTCCTGTGATGGTATTCAGGTAGATCCGAGGAAGGTCGAGGCAGTGCAGAGTTGGCCCAGACCGACCTCAGTTACTGAGATCCGTAGCTTTCTGGGATTGGCAGGGTATTATCGTCGATTCGTTCAGGGGTTCTCTTCTATTGCTTCACCCTTGACTAGATTGACTCAGAAGGGTGTTCCTTTCTTATGGTCCGAGGAGTGCGAGGAGAGCTTTCAGAAGCTCAAGACAGCACTGACCACAGCACCAGTCTTGATTCTACCGACAGCTTCGGATTCTTATATTGTATATTGTGATGCCTCAGGAGTGGGCATTGGTTGTGTGTTGATGCAGGAGGGTAGGGTCATTGCTTATGCTTCTCGTCGATTGAAGCCCCACGAGAAGAACTACCCTGTTCATGATTTGGAGCTAGCAGCCATAGTTCATGCTTTGAAGATTTGGAGGCATTACCCTGTATGGTGTCTCCTGTGAGGTGTTCACGGATCATCGCAGCCTTCAGCACTTATTCAGACCGAAGGACCTTAATTTGAGACAGCGGAGGTGGTTGGAGTTGCTTAAGGACTATGATATCACTATTTTGTATCATCCGGGGAAGGCCAATGTGGTGGCCGATGCCTTGAGTCGGAAGGCGGTTAGCATGGGCAGCTTAGCTTTCATCCCAGTTGGGGAGAGGCCATTTGCTTATGATGTTCAGGCCCTAGCCAATCGGCTAGTAAGATTAGATATTTCGGAGCCGAGTCGGGTGTTGGCTTGTGTTGTTTCTCGATCTTCCTTATATGATCGCATCGGGGAGCGACAGTATGATGACCCACATTTGCTTGTCCTTAAGGACAGAGTGCAGCATAATGATGTTAGAGATGTGACTATCGACAGTGATGGTGTTCTGAGGATGCAGGGCCGTATATGTGTGCCCAATGTTGATGATTTGCGGGAGTTAATACTTGAGGAGGCACACAGTTCGCGGTACTCTATTCACCCAGGTGCCGCAAAGATGTACCAAGACTTGAGACAACACTACCGGTGGAGGAGAATGAAGATGGATATTGTTAGGCATGTAGCTAAGTGCCTCAATTGCCAGCAGGTCAAATATGAGCATCAGAGACCGGGCGGTGTTCTTCAGCGTATGGTTATTCTCGAGTGGAAATGGGAGAGGATCACCATGGATTTTGTTATTGGGCTTCCTCGGACAGCGAGGAAGTTTGATTCTGTATGGGTGATTGTTGATCGGCTGACTAAGTCCGCACATTTCATCCCAGTTAGTACTACTTACTCATCGGAGCGGTTGGCAGCGATCTTTATTCGGGAGATTGTCAGGTTGCATGGGGTCCCAGTGTCTATTATATCTGACAGAGGCACTCAGTTCACTTCTCAATTTTGGAGAGCATTTCAGCGAGAGATGGGTACGAGGGTTGAGTTGAGTACAGCATTTCACCCCCAGACAGACGGACAGTCTGAGCGCACTATTCAGATCCTGGAGGATATGTTGCGGGCATGTGTGATTGACTTTGGTGGTTCATGGGATGAGTTTTTGCCACTTGCTTAGTTTGCATACAACAACAGCTACCAGTCGAGTATTCAGATGGCCCCATACGAGGCATTATATGGCAGACGGTGTAGATCTCCCGTTGTATGGTTTGAGCCTAGTGAGGATAGATTGATAGGGACTAAGTTAGTTCAGGATGATTTGGATAGAGTGAAGTTGATTCAGGAGAGGCTTCGTACATCACAGTCACACCAGAAGAGTTATGCAGACCGTAGAGTTTGTGAGTTGTCTTTCATGGTCGGTGATAGGGTATTGTTGAAGGTTTCACCCATGAAGGGTGTTATGCGATTTGGGAAGAAGGGGAAATCGAGTCCCAGGTTCATTGGTCCTTTTGAGATACTCAAGAGGATTAGAGAAGTGGCATATGAGTTGGCCTTGCCACCCAGCTTGTCCAGCGTTCATCCAGTATTCCATGTGTCTATGCTCCGGAAGTACATCGGAGATCCGTCCCATGTATTAGACTTCAATACCATTCAGCTTGATGGTGATCTATCCTATGATGTGGAGCCTGTTGCTATTTTGGGTCGCCAAGTAAGGAAGTTGAGGTCGAAGGAGATTGCATCAGTTAAGGTTCAGTGGAGAGGTAGACCCGTAGAGGAGGCTACTTGGGAGGTTGAGCAGGAGATGCGGAGCAGATACCCTCAGCTATTCGAGACTTCAGGTATGTTTCTTGACCCGCTCGAGGACGAGCGTTTGTTTAAGTTGGGGAGAATGTGACGACCCGGCCCGTCGTCACGGGAATTACCACCCCGTTATGTTGTAATTACATAATTCATGCTTTTATATCATTGTTAGAGTCTATCGGGTGAGTTAGGAGTGAATTGGATTGAAAATGAGGCATATAGCCTTTGTGAAGGAAACTTGAATAAGGAAAGTCAACCCGGAGTTGACTATTTGGTTAGAGGGCTCGGAATAGGATTCTGATGATTCGGTTAGTTCCGGGAGGTGATTTGTGACTTAGGGGAGCGATCGGAATTGAATTTGGAGGTCCGGTGTAGAAATAGGCTTGAATTGGCTAAGGTTGAATTTTGGCGAAATCCGATCGGTAGGTGAGATTTTGATCCGGGGTCGGAATGGAATTCCGACAATTCCTGTAGCTTCGTTATGTGATTTTAGATGTGCCTGCAAATTTTCAGGTCATTCGGACGTCGTTTGGTCGGGTTTTTGATCGAATGTGTAATTCGGAATGTTTTAAGAAATTTAGGCTTGAATTGATGTGAATTATGGTTTTTGGTGTTATTAGACGTGTTTTGAGGATTGGAGCAAGTTCGAATAAGGTGTTAAGATGTGTTGGTGTGTTTGGATGAGGTCCCGGGGGCCTCGGGGTGTTTTCGGATGGTTAAACGGAAGAAAATTGTGGAAAAATTGCAGGTTGGGATTCTGTTTCTGTTGTTTCCGCTCCTGCGGAATTGGGGGCGCAGGAGCGAGTCCGCGAAGCGGACGAGGGGCGCAGGAGCACTTGGTTACGCAGAAGCGGAAATCCTTCCGCTGAAACGATGTCGCTGGTGCGAGCCAATGATCGCAGAAGCGGACGAGAAGAAAATGGGAAGGTCCGCAGAAGCGGACACTTGACCGCCAGGGCGAGTCCGCAGGAGCGGACTCTGGTGCGCAGAAGCGGATGTCTTCGCAGAAGCGGATGTTTCATCGCAGAAGCGGACGCGCTTAAGCGGTCCCTTTGCTCGCAGAAGCGGAAGTGGCCGGCTAGGCCTGGAACCGCTGAAGCGACCCTTTGGTCGCGGATACGGACTCGTAGGAGCGGAAATTCTTCCGCGGAAGCGAAAATCGCTGTAAGTTAAGTGTATCAGAAGTTAGAAAAATTTCAGAACATTTCACACATTTTGGGTCTCGGCTTTAGAGGCGATTTGGGCGATTTTGAAGAGAAATTCAAGGGAAATCATCAGGTAATCAACTATGGACTTAAACTATGATTAGTATTGGTAATGTTATGCAATTATATCATGAAAATGGAGGAATTTGGGTAAATTATGGAGGATTTAGCCCTAGGCTTGAACTTTAGAAAATCAAGGTTTTGAATGGGCAAATGGAGTCCGAATTTGGTAAAATGGATATGCTTAGACTCGTATTGAGATGAGGGTTCCGAATATGTGACTTTCGTGATTTTTCGACAAGCGTACCGAAAGTCGGGTTTTGACAACTTGTGGGTTTTGATATAAATTGGGTTATTTCGAATGAATTTCGTGAAATTAGCGTATATTGATGCATTCTCTATGATTTTGAGCAGATTTGGCACCCGAGGAGATTGATTTGCGAGGCAAGCGCAAGACGGATTGAAGCTTCTACCGGTTCGAGGTGAGTGGTAGTAGTAAATAATGTACTGAGGGTTTGAAACCCCGTACTAGCACTTCACAGGTGCTATGTTGAGATGAAACACACGTCTTGAGACGAGTGTGGTGACATTGTGATTGGGGACTTGGACTTGGTCCTTCCCGGCTAATAGAATACTGTGTTGTACGACTGCTAATGAGATTATAACTGTACAATTGGGCTAATAGCCATGTTTGGGGCCTCGTGCCGATCTGTAGAGCATTAGGGAACCTATAGAGCTAGGTGACCCTTATATCATGTTGGAAACATACACTCAGTCGTAGCTCTAGCTGTATAGCATAATATGAGCCCGTACTAGATGTGTACATTGAGAGAGATTATCTAGGGTGGAATTCCCTGTTCTAGCTGAGTGGGCCTGAAAGGCCAAGTCTATATTGACTGAGACAGGGTCCAGGACCCACTGTGATATATTATATTGGGCCTGAGAGGCCAAGCACATATTGACTGGGATAGGGTCGAGGACCCATTACGAGGTATTATATATATATATATACCTATATTGGATCGGGCTGCACGCCGCAGCAGTATATATATTGGATCGGACTGCACGCCGCAGTAATATACATGTAATATACATGTAACATACATGTGGGACGGACTGCACGCCGCAGTATTATTGCGCTTGGGCTGTAGGAGCCCCTTCGGAGTCTGAGTCTGCACACATTCTCAGTGAGCACTGGTGTATATGATGGGATCGGGCTGCACGCCGCAGCAGTATAGAGATATATACATATATATATTGGATCGGACTGCACGCCGCAGTAATATTTGTGTGGATCGTGCTGCACGCCGCAGTATTATAGTGCTTGGGCCTAGGGAGCCCCTCCGAAGTCTGTATACACCCCCGGTGAGCGCCGTCGACGTTAAATGGAGCGGGCTGCGCGCCGCAGCGGTATATGTATTGGAGCGGGCTGCACGCCGCAGCATTATACTTAATCATACCCTACTATCTACTTAAATACTTATACATTATAGACATAAGTATGTGTCTTTATATGTTGAGACGGCCGTACACCGTAGGGGTACGAGTGAGGGTTGGTTCAGCGTGGAATCTTGTAGAGATAAACGTAGATTGGAGGTTAGAGTACTACCATAGCGATGACGTACCTGTGAGGGTTGCCTTAGAACTGCTAAGTGATAGCACAGGATTTCTTACCTTCAGTTATTATTTATTATTGTTACTCACCGAGTTGAAATATACTCACCCCACTCCCCTGCACTTTCTGTGCAGATCCACAGGTGCCCGAGAGCAGTTGAGACATTGTAGCTGCTGACTGATCCTTGTCTACTATTGCGGACATTACGAGGTAGCTGCCAGCGTCCGCAGAGCTTGTTTTCTCCTTCTTTATCATCTTGTTGATTTCCTACTTGCCTAGACTTGATTGTATTAGGATGCTATTCTGTAGAGGCTCAGTCTCGTGACACCACGATATGTTTGGGACCGTACTTTGTATGTTTTACGTTTCGGTTATCACCTAATATGATCATTTACTGTTTAAGTTTAATTTGATTAATAACTGGCTGGGTTAAGGGATAATATGGTCGGGCTTGCCTAGCATTGTGTTGGGCGCCATCACGACCAGGGTTTGGGTCGTGACATGGCGAGACGAGGATTCCAGAAATATAAATTTCGAAATTTTTCGAGATGTGGGCCCGGGGCTCGGGTTTTGCCAATTTCGTATTTTTGAGTATTCTTTGAGTTCTTTCGATTGGGTTATGTCCCATTGGCCTAATTTGATATATTTCCGCTATATTTGATCAGATTCTATGCGTGCGGAGCTTGATTCTCGTGGCAAAGGCATCGCGGATTAGTCGTCGAGCCGTATTGAGGTGAGTAATTGATGTGGGTGATGACCAGCGAGTTCGAAACCCCGGTATACCACTTTGTGACACTGTATAGCGGCGAGACACATACTCTCTTGTGAGTGCGGGGTCGATTGTGATTTGGGGACTATGGCTTAGTCCGACCTGTTGATACTGTATTATGACATTGGCTATTCTTGAGCCGCTGAACTTCCTTCTCGGACGGTTGCATATTATATAGTGATATTGGCTACTTTTGAGCCGTTGAACCTCCTTCTTGGATGGTTGAGTATACTTATGGGCTGTGAGCCAGTTATCGGGATCCTGCGAGGATCGTTAGCATTGTGTTGTGATATTGACATGCTAGTTTTACTACCAGTCCGAAGCTATTACTGTTATTATGATTTTCCAATCTCTGGAACTTTGACATACTGTTTTCAACTAAAAATGATAGAAGAGTTTTCAATACTACTTTTGAGCCTGCGAGGCTGCATTTGCATATTAGCTGACTGGTAGTGGATCGGGCTGCGCGCCGCAGCGTATATTCATGATATCGTGCTTGGGTTGTAGGAGCCCCTCCGGAGTCTGAACCCCCACAGTGAGCAGGAGTACCCAAGTTGGATCGGGTTATGCGCCGTAGCGGTCATATCATGCATTACATTGCATTTAGCTACATCTGATAGCTGTTATACTGTTTTGCTGGTACTTGTTGGTACAGGTACAATTGATATTGATTCTGTGACAGCGTATTTGATTACAGCTTTACTTAGTGCTTTATTGTGGATTTCTTATCTGCGCTGTCTTACCCCTGTTTATTACCACTGAGTCTGGCAGTACTCATTTTACTCCCTGCACCTTGTGTGCAGATCCAGGTACCTCTCAGCAGTGATCCGGTAGCTGTGCGAGGCGACTTTCGTAGGATATTCGAGGTAGCTGCAGAGTCCGCAGGACCCGATATTCCTTCCTACTGTCTTCTGATTTTGTATTACTTTACTTTCCGCACTTGGTATCTTGTAAACCATTGTACTATTTTGGGACTTGGTTCCCTAGTTTGATATTCCTATCACTGTTGAATTATTCTGTTATGCTTAAATCGGATAAAGTGAGCATATAGCTCCGTGATTGTTGTTAATTGGTCAGGTTGGCCTGGCAGTATGCTGGGCGCCATCACGACCGGGTTTGGGGTCGTGACAAGTCGGTATCAGAGCCTAGGTTTACTAGGCCTCATGAATCTTGAGCCGGTTAGTAGAGTCTTGTAGATCGGTACGGGGACGCCTGTACTTATCCTCGGGAGGCTGCGAACCTTTAGGAAACACTTCACACTTCTTGGAATTCTTATCGTGCGTACTTGATTCAGCTTGAGATATACTTTTGAAAATTCCTTCCGCACGTCTGTGTACGCACCGAGCGCTCAATAATATAATTGCCTTGATGGCTTGTGATTCCCTGGTCGAGGGGCGAGATATAATCTTTGCGAGTTCATGTTGGGCCAGTCGGGAGGACTTGGGGCCAGATCTTTGTCTATGACATGAGCACCAAAGTGCTGATCTTACAAACCGGTATTATGAAATTTTGTGTGATCGGTATTGTTCCTAACTGTGGAAATGGCAGCTTAATAATGTACGAATTGTCAGGTGTTAGATCCTTATTGCAATCTGTTGAGTAGCCCGAGCTATGGGCGTGGTGAATATTTATCATATCACTTAGTTGGAAGGTAAAGTGCCTTACGTGTAGTAAAAGGAGTTTAGACTCAGGAAGACTAAAGTGATTATGCTATGCATATCCTGGTGGAAGGTGTTGTACTGAAATACTAGATTGATGCAAAGTAGGTGGGTGGATTCGGATGTGTAATTGAAGTGTATTTGATATGTGTTATGATGCGAGCAGGTGTAGCGCAGGTTCAGGTATAAATTGTGATAATATGATTCGTATAGTATTGGGATTTAGTATTATTGAAATGCATTGTGATGTCTTGTTGAGTTGTGGATGTATTGTTAGAATGGTTTGGTGATTCTCTCGCAGGTGGATAGGCCAATTTACAAAGGAAACTCTGCTGAAATTTTTGAAAAATTTTGGACTTAGAAAAGATTTCTGTCACTAAAGAGAGTAGACTTAACTGTGGTATGTGTATAAATGCAAGAATTACAAAAGGGTTAAGGTCTCTGATGATACGAGTCTTTGTCAAGCTTGTAAATAACTTGAGTTTAACCTCACCATAACATTGTGGCATCATTTGAGTAAAGGATGCTATGAGCGGCTAAAAGTGCTTTGATGTATGGCTCCGAGCTAAGTTGGGGAGGTTGTTATTAATTAATTGATTGCACTGTTGTGTTTTATGTTGATTCTGTCTCTAAGTATGTTGGGAAATTCTGATAACGGCTATGGTGTTTCGTAGATATGAAGAAATACTGGGATTGTTTTGAAATGATGATGGTAAGGAATGTTTGGTATATAAAAAAGAGAGATAGCTAATCGTATCTGTATGTAATCATGTTCTGTGGTGTCAGAGTTCTAGCAAGGCACGAGTGGTTCTGTCCAATAAGACAGTTGAATTACAGCTGAATAAGGGGTGAATGACGCCCGATAATAGTTTTGCGGTGTTTAAGATTTTGCTTGTAACAGTCAGGTGTCTTAAGATTGTGCATGTGGCTAAATACGGTGGTTTCGTTAGAAGTGATCAAGACTTGTGCTATATCATGTGAATGATGGGTTCTATGTAACCGTATTGGAAGGTAATGATAACGAATTCAAATCTTAAGAAGTTCTTCGAAATAAAGTATTGTAGAATATGGTCCTTCTGGGAAACATTGAGAGAGTATTCAGTGGCCTATGTGTCTTAGACGGTGTGGTCTTATGTACGAGTCTCATGTGTTAACATGAGTTGATGTATTATGGTGCTACAGTAATGGCTAATATTAAATTAAGGATGAATCAGAAAGGAAACTGGGTAGATGGAACAACTTGTTAATAAACCGAAACGGTATGATAATGAATACGATTAATTCCTGGTATGTGTTTGAAGTAAGGAGTCTTGCAGATATTGTACAACAAAGTTCTTGAGTGTTGGCAGTTGTGTAACTCGATATGGATATAAGGACTCAGTCCTGGCAGTTTAACTTATGCAATGTAATTGGGAGAAAGAGTTTATGATGTGTTTTACCGTGATTTGAAAATGAGTGTATTTTTCCTGTTGGTATGCAAGGCTTGGAATGTGTAATGATTTTTCTCTATATGGGACCATGAAAGTCCTTGACTAGTTGAGTGTGCCGATGTTTGCGGCGTAGGAAAGGAATATGAATTTCCATGTTATCCTAGTGTGGTATGGTATACACGATGTGTTATGGAAAGTTGATAATGGCATATTCAAGGTTTTGAGATTTGTTCATAATATATGTGAAGTCATTAAAATTATTGAGCAGCGCGGGCAGCTGCAGGTGATTTAATAATCGATCTTTCTGGTGATTAAAGAAAATGGTACTGCTATTCTAGTGATTTGGCAGGGTATATGGTCCAAAAGGACAAGGTAATGTAAAATGATAATATCTAGTGGTATGGTGGTATTCTCTTGTGGGATCGACTATAATAATTGAGTCGTTGATGGCATAGTGAAATTTTTGAATGGCTTTCGTGGTATGAAATGGACGCTTGATGTGCGTTATGTATTCGTACGGTGAAGTACAGAATGAGGCATAGTGATTCATGTGTTATATATGTGTTGGAGACTTGAAGTTCTCGTTAGTCCGCATATGCAGTGGTGGTATATCGTGTGTATCGGCACCATTTTGTGATTATTGGAAAATCAGAAGCCCTAGTGACTCTCTTTCAACTTGATATGACGAATTTGGATTTTGATACTTGATTGCTGACTGGTTGTCATGGGTCAGGTTGTCTAGACTAATGTGATTTGGACTATGATGGTACAACACAAATTGCGTAGCAGAGTGCATCAGAGTATGCTCCAGCGGGGTAGTTATACCTCAGGACCAGCGGACGGCTGGTAGGTATTGCTTTGTCAGTTGGGCCTTCGTGGCGGATATCAGTGCAGAGGTTTCTACCATTGATTTAGTTCTAGTATTGAGGAACTTTGTCGGATGCGTTTCTGGTGGCCGAACTTGAGGCTATATATATATATGTTTACCATAATGAGCAACTTGACTTGACGCGCATTTCTTTAGCGAGGGTTCTATATGGATCGGGTGGCGCGCTGCCACAATTACGGTTATTTAGATCGGGTGGCACGCCGCCACGGGTATGGTATCTAGATCGGGTGGCACGCCGCCACGGGTATGTTATTGGAACGGGTTGCGCGCCGCAACAGTGTGATGTGGAAAATATAGTTTCCTATAAGTTACTTTGTATACAATACCTCCTGGCTACTAAGGAAAAGTCCGTATTGAGTATCGCTCGGCGAATGGCACATCGGTTGTGTCCTTTCAGGATTTGATAGCATATATTAAATGTATCACCGCGAGTGTGATAGATTGCTTGAGTTCAGACCTAAATATGTGCGTAGCTGACCTTTTTGAGCATGGTGACTTGAGGTGCTCCATGAGTAATAGTGCTTGGATAGAATCGTGAGTCGTGGCAAGGCCACGTGATGTTATGACATTTCGAGGAGGGTTCAAGTTAATGTGAGACGAGATCTCAGTTATGTGTTGTGATGGAATTGAGGAATTTGAATTACAGCTCTTTTGTGTGAGTCAGTTGTCATGATTCGAGTGTGTTCAGATCATTTCTTATTGGAGCCTGTGTTTTGCTCGTCGTGGCTAGGCCGATGAGGAGGTGTCATATTACCACTGTGGTGTGTTATAATCGAAATGATCGTTGGAGTCATTAATGAGTGCGAACATACATGATTTCAACTAGATAGAAAGGTAATATCGAGGTTTGGCTCCAAAATCCGTTGTAATATCAGTCAAAAGAGAAATGGCTTCATAAATGGTGGATCTGAGGAATTGTTACTGTTTAGCCCGTGTTTTATTTATTGTTGGCAGTATATGAAAGTGTTGGAATAAGACTTCAACTAATAAGAGGTTTCCATCGGTATTTGGGTATTGTAGGCAACTGTAGTAAATAAAGAATGTTATTGTGGTCATATGAGTAAAGTTATGCGAAGTGTAAATTCTACAAAGTTATGCATTAATGTTTGGGTACAACGTGTGGAGATTGATATGGTGGTCGAATGATGGAAACAGACTTGGCAAGAAATTCAGGGTGTTGGAATTTGGCCTAATGGCTTATTCGCTTGAATAAAGAATTATATCTACAGAATTATATAGCTAATGTGCTCAACTAAGTAGTGGTAGCACGGGAAGCTGCATGATGTGTTAAACAAGTTATTTGAGACTACATCATTATAGTTCTCAGCACGTTCGAGGACGAACGTATGTCTAAGTGGGGGAGATTATAACGACCCGACCGGTCGTTTTGAGCCCCGACGCGTCATTCAGCAGATTGAGGCCATGAACAACTTCATCTTAGGTATATTAACTCGTGTGTATGGTCCGAATTAAAATTCAGTAAGTTTGGAGTCAAATCTAAATGGAAATTCTCATTTTGAATGCTTAAAGTTGAAGAAATGAACTAGGATTGGAATTTTGAGTAAATGACCTCGGAATTGGGATCTAAAAGTTCCTGCATGCTTGTATGATGATTTTGAACTAGGGCATATGTCCGAATTTGTTTTTTGATAACCCGTGAGCATTTCGCCGTATATGGTGGAAGTTGGTATTTTAGAAAAATTTCATAAATTTGGGTTGGAAGGCATTTTAGAGTTATAGATGTCCATTTGGGATTCCGAGTCTGGGAATAGATCCGTATGGTGATTTTGGAGTTGGGAAAGCGATCGGAAGTGAATTCGGATGTCCGGAGGTCATTTTGAAGTCATTTGGCTAAATATAGGAATTTGAAGGTTTATGAGAAAATTCGACCGGAAGTGAAAATTTTGATATCTGGGTCAGAATGCGATTTCAAAAGTTGGTACAAGTCCGTAATGTCGAATGTGACTTGTGTGCAAACTTTGAGTCAATTTGGATTGATTTTGGTAGGAAAAGGGACAATTAATCTCCTTAAGGAAAGCTTAAGTTGGAAAAGTCAACCCAATGTTGACTTATGCGTTAGAGGGCTCGGAACTGAATTCCGATGATTCAGTTAGTTTCGGGGGATGATTTAAGACTTAGAAGCGCAATTGGAAGTAATTTTGGAGGTCCGGTGAAGAAGTTAGCCTATTTTGGCGAAGTTGGAATTTTGGCGGAATCCGATCGATGGGTGATATTTTGATCCGCAAGTCGAAATGGAATTCCGGCAGTTGCAGTAGCTTCGTTAGGTGATTTTGGATTTGTCTGCAAATTGTTAGATCATTCGGACATCGTTTGGTCAGGTTTTTGATCGAAAGTGTATTTTCGGAAGATTTTGGAAACGTAGGCCTTGATTTGATGAAAATTGATGATTTTGATGTTATTTCGGCGATTTGATCACTCGAGCGAGTTCGTGTGATGTTTTAGAGTCAATGTGCATATTTGGTTTGGAGCCCCGAGGGCTCGGGAGTGTTTCGGAGGTGCCCATGAACAGTGCCCGTGAAACAGTGCCCATGAACAGTGCCCGTGAAACAGTGTCCATGAACAGTAACCGTGAATAGTGCCGGACAGAATATATTTGAGGTCCGAAAATATATTGCCATTTTTGACGATTTGGAGCTCGGATAAGGCGATTTTTCGAGGGATTTTTGGAGAGAACAACGGGGTAAGTGTTCTTAACTCAATTTTGGTTTTATAACTCGAATCTATTGCAAGTTTTAATGTTTAATTTGAGAATTTTTGTTGAAAAGGGTAGAAAACCCTCTTGGATAGAAATAGAGATTTAAGGGGACAAATGAACTCCAATTTTTGTGAATTTGGTATGTACGGACTCGTGGCGAGACGAGGATTTCGGAAATATAAATTTTGAAATTTTTCGAGATGTGGGCCCGGGGCTCGGCTTTTGCCAATTTCGTATTTTTGAGTATTCTTCGAGTTCTTTCGATTGGGTTATGTCCCACTGGCCTAATTTGATGTATTTCCGCTATATTTGATCAGATTCTATGCGTGCGGAGCTTGATTCTCGTGGCAAGGGCATCGCGGATTAGTCGTCGCGCCGTATTGAGGTGAGTAATAGATGCGGGTGATGACCAGCGGGTTCGAAACCCCGGTATATCACTTTGTGACGCTGTATAGCGGCGAGACACGCACACTCTTGAGAGTGCGGGGTCGATTATGAATTGGAGACTATAGTTTAGTCCGACCTGTTGATACTGTGTTATTGACATTGCTATTCTTGAGCCGCTGAACCTCCTTCTCGGACGGTTGCATATTATATAGTGATATTGGCTACTTTTGAGCCGTTGAACCTCCTTCTTGGATGGTTGAGTATACTTATGGGTTGTGAGCCAGTTATTGGGATCCTGCGAGGATCGTTAGCATTGTGCTGTGATATTGACATGCTAGTTTTACTACCAGTCTGAAGCTATTACCGTTATTATGATTTTCCAATCTCTGGAACTTCGATATATTGTTTTCAAATAAAAATGATAAAAGAGTTTTCAAAACTACTTTTGAGCCCGCGAGGCAGTATTTGCATATTAGCTGACTGGAAGTGGATCGGGCTGCGCACCGCAGTGTATCTTCATGATATTGTGCTTCGGCTGTAGGAGCCCCTCCGGAGTCTGAACCCCCACAGTGAGCACGGGTACCCAAATTGGATCGGGCTACGCGCCGTAGCGGTCATGTTATGCATTGCATTGCATTTAGCTACATCTGCTAGCTGTTATACTTGTTGTTGATATTGTTGGTTCTCTACTGTTGATATTGAACTGTTACACGGTATTGATTATAGCTTTACATAGTGTTTTATTGTGGATTTCTTATCTACGCTGTCTTACCCCTGTTTATTACCACTAAGTCTGGCAGTACTCATTTTACTCCCTATACCTTGTGTGCAGATCCAGGTACCTCTCAGCAGTGATCCAGTAGCTGTTCGAGGCGACTTCTGTAGGATATTCGAGGTAGCTGCAGAGTCCGCAGGACCCGATATTCCTTCCTACTGTCTTGATTCTGTATTGCTATTTCTTTCCGCACTTTGTATCTTGTAAACCATTATTACACTTATGTTCTTTAGAGGCTCACGACTCTTGACCCTTCGGTCTATGGGAGTTGTACTGTTTGGGGCGTGATCCCCGTATTGTTATTTCTGTCTTCATTGGCTTATTTTGTTATGCTTAAATTGGGTAAAGTGAGCTCCTAGCTCCATGAATGTTGTTGATTGGTCGGGCTGGCCTAGCAGTGTGTTGGGCGCCATCACGACCGGGTTCGGGGTCGTGACAGCTTGTCCGCCTTTAATAGGACGTTTAGGTACATTTTGCCTTTTATTAAATATTTAGGCTTATCCGCCTTTAATTTATTTTCAAGCACACTTGAATATATGATATTAGGCTTCTCCTCTTTCAATAAGACAATTGTGCGTTAAAATTTAGGCTTATCCGCCTTTAATTGGAGTTTTAAGCATGTTTGCCTTAATATGTTGTTTAGGCTTGTCCGCTTTAATAGGACAGTTATGACCATTTGTCTTTAGTTAAATATTTAGACTCATCCGCCTTAAATAAGATATCCACGCTTATTTGTCTTTAATTTGATTTTAAGCAAATTTGCCTTTTAATATAATATTTAGGCTTGTCCGCCTTCAACAGGACACATTAGCACATATTCACATACTTTTCATTCATTTATTTCGACCTAGATGGTCGTGTTGTTAATGTCAATACTGAAATGCATCATTATCATAAATCATTGCAAAGCGCATTTATATATTACATGTTATTTTTGAAAATTATTATTATCATAAAGCCACATTTTTATCAAATTATTTTGGTCAACTAGGCGGCATTGTATAAGTAAACACCCAAAAGGTGTCATTTTCATAATATTACTTTACAGCACATTGCATTTCAATATCCACTTTATTGACGGATTTTCTTGGCATGTTAAGCTTTGCAGGAATCATAGTGCGACCTGGAGATCAAGCCAAGTTATCGCAAATTATATTTGAAACTTATAGTTTTCTTTGAGTGCAAGAATTTACTAATAATAAACTTCAGCATGAAAAATTTTAAATTATTGGTACCGCTCCTTAAATATTTTCTTCTGTATCGCATCAAGCTCTCCGCATAATGGATATTCGCTACTACACCAAGCTATTTGCATCACATCTTGAATACTGTTATTACAACTCTGGTACCGGATTAAGCTTTATAAGCTCTTTGCACCGCATCTTATCAATCTTGGTAATTACAAATCAAGCTCTACATGTCCACCTTCAAATAGGACATGTCAGGTATTTTGGGTTCATCCGCCCTCAAATAGGATATATCGGGTCCATCCGCTCTCAAATAGGATATATCGGGTCTATCCGCCCTCAAACAGGATTTATCGGATCTATCCGCCCTCAAACAGGATTTATCGGGCCCATCCGCCCTCAAACAGGATTTATCGGGTCTATCCGCCCTCAAACAGGATTTATCGGGCCCATCTGCCCTCAAACAGGATTTATCGGGCCCATCCGCCCTCAAGTAGACATTGCTAGAATGTATCTTTCATAAATCATTGTCCAACGCATTTAGTTTTATAAGCTAAATTTTTTTATGGTGTTGCAATCATAAAATATATCACCATAAAATTATATTTATATGGTGTTACTACTACTATTATTAATATTTATATTAATATTAATTTAGTATTAACATTAGTGTTAATATCATCACTAAGACTACCACCAACACTTTTATATGTATTATTATTATTTTATCAATTCTACTGTTATTATTAAAATCACCATTACAATTATTAAATTAAAATTACTATTACCAATTATTATTGTTATCGTTATTAATATTACAATTTTATTATACTATTGCAATTTCTACTGTTGGTATTCTTACTATTATTTACTTAATACTAATATTATTATTATTTACTTTATATTGTATAATACATTAGAAAGAGTTAATTAAATTAAATATAGAATCCCAAAAATACAATTAAAAGAAGGAGAAAAGGGCTACTGCATTTCAGCCGAATAAAGCCTAGAAAGATGGCCCAAAATCTTTTTCTCTACAACCCAATGTTCCCCTCCTCACATTAGCCCTTATGCCTCACCAAATATCAGAACTAGGTTTTCTCAAAACATTTCTCCATACGCCTTCCCTCTCCTCTAAAGTAAATTTTAACTTCTTCCTATTTCTGTCAAAGATTCGAACTTTATATGATCTGCCAGAAAGATGTACACTCTATTTTTGTACAAATCTTGTCTCACATCTGTAATTTTGACCGTTTTTGAACGGCTATTTTCAATTTCAAAATGGCTAATTTGAAATCCCACTCAAATTTGAACCCTAAATTCCATCTATAAATACTCCCTTAGGGTTGTAGCCAAACGAGGAAGAAGCTCCGGGCCGCCACTTTTACCCCCAAAATTGATGGTTTTGAATAGCCCCCTTTTCCCCTCTAAAATCAGGCGCCACAACTAGCTCTCATACTTGCTGCTTTTATTTTACTCAGAAAAAAATTTGATTCTCTTTTTTTTTCTGTCGAACTCCATTGGGTTTAACCGTAGTAGAGATTTTGTAGTTTTCTTCCAGCAATCGATGTTAGTTCGAGGTAGGAGTCCATTGGATTTGAGGCCACAGTCCCGGTTCACTGTCCCGAAGAAGGTCAGTGACTCTGGATCTCCTTTTTCTTAAAAGCATGAGCTATTAGTTGTTTATTTTTGTGTATAAAAGTCATAAATTGGGAATTCGTTAACTTGGTTATGTATTCTGGCCGTGTTAATTTAAACAATAATGGTATGTCTTTGACTAATTATGACATGAATCTGTCTGTTAAAGGAAAAAGAATATTGAGTAGACTTAGATAGCTTGAAACTGATTTGGTTAATAAAATATGTTGGTATCTCTGTGTTATTCCAAAACTTATTTTGGCACCATGACTGAAGGACTATATGATACCTAAATATTTCCTTCACTGTATTGAGAACCTCATATGGTTCAAATGTTAACTCGAAGCCATGAGATTTGGCGTTAACTCTTTGTATGTTAGTAATGATCATGTACATTGTTGTTTATCTGTGTCGGCTAGTTTTGGATGAAAATATATGTAAATATTTTCTCTTGTGTGTGCATGAAATATCATAATTTGACTACTGTCCGTATTAGAAAGCATGTTCTAAGACTCTTTTATTTCGAGATCGTAGAAACCATGTCCATAAGAATTGCATTTTCAACCCGAGTGTTCATAAGAATGTCGATTTCTCATGATTAATGTGTTAGCTATTGGCACATGTTTCTTGATCTGGAAATTATATCCATAGGATATGCTTATCCAAGTAACTATTTTATAATCTATAAGATGCTATAATTTCTAACTGAACTTAAAAATGGAATACTTTTGAATTACTTTTGTAATCTGTTAGCCATCCAGCACTTTAATTTGTAAAGTCGAATAGAGGTATAATATATAGTGTGTTTTCACTAAGGATTTTCTTTGAATGATAAAGTTTAGTAAATACTCGAGTTTAAGGTTATAATTTGAGAGATCATGCTCACGGATGGTGCCTTATTCTGGTCTAATAAGTGTTTCATCAATGCATATATTTTTGTTTTACACTTACCCGCTGGATTGAGAATGTTATCCGTTTGGTTCGTTATCCGGTTCTTGAGTAAGTTTCTATATAGGCAGAAATCATGTTTATAAATGCCCATATATTTGGTTAACTCTGGAATATTTAAGGAAACATGATGTGTATTTCTTGACTCAAATGCTAGAGTAACAGATATTATCATGCCAAGGACATATACTTAAAGATTCTCCATCCACATCAAAGAATAATGTAAAACCAAGTTAAAATACTGCTAGTTTCAAAAATTTAAATTGTGTAGTTGCTACTGTGCATTTGGATAAAGAATGAACGAGCTCACACATGATTCCTTGTTGTACCACAATACATGTCCTACTATAATATTTCCTTTTGCTACATGTATTTAGACACGCTGACTTTTAAGAAACTCGTGGTTGGCAAAATAATGCAAGGACTTTGAAGGTGTCTCTACTGTTATATATGGACTTACCTTTCTGTATTAGTATCATTTAGAAAATACCTTGGGGGCATTTTAGTTAACCTGTAATAATGAAGTTTAAAATGTTCTCATGACTAGCATGAATAATGAAGTTAGTTATTAATAACGAAGATGCAACTATTCACTAACAAGAATAGAGTAAATGCATTCTGTGTGACTGCATGACTAATTCTTTTCTTATGCATATGATATTGTGTAATATTAATTTTAAGTATATTTTTATACCAACTCTCTAATTTCATGTTTATTTTTCCTTTTGCATATGCACTGGGAGCAAAATGGAGTCTCGCTCGAGACTCAACACTACCCGAGCATGAAGTCAATGTATCCGATAGCAAAAAAAAAAGTGAAACGCTTGGGGGCGCTTATGGCGCCTTTCTTCTTATTTTTTTTCTTTCTCATTTGTTTAATTTAACTTTCTTTACGATTTTTCATTTGTTAGCATGTTTGGGTTTTATCTTACATAATCTTTGGTAGCTAAATCTTATTTAATGGCATTCACTCTTGTTAACAACAAGTTGCCGATTTTATGTTACAATCTTAAGAGCTTTCTAAAATCAGTAATTTGAGTTTGAGTTCAAAACCTGTCAATGGTTAGTTTATTACAATATTTGCCAACATTGATTCCAGATAGTTAACATTTTCGGCAATACTTGGCCATAAAAAGTTTTGTCCCATTTTCAATGCTTAAGTTCAATTCAAGTTGTCCCAAAAATGGTCTTTGGAGAATTACTTTGGACATATGTTGAATTAAGTTTTACCCATTTAGTAATATTTTAGTATATAAAATAGTCACATGTTATTTTCCAAATATGTACAAAATTATTAACTTTTCTACTTATAATGAATTAATTAATCTAAGTTTGGCCGGTTAACCGTAATTAACGGATCATATAGGGTGCCTTAATAACCTTCCCTATAGGATTAATTAGAACCCTTACTCATAATCTTAAGGTTAAGTAGATCATAAAATATAGTGAATTTTAAGCACTACTTAGCTAAAATTGGTGTCCTAATTCACCGTTAAAATAATTAGGTGGCGACTTCTCTTTAATTAATTAAACCTTCAAAATTACCGATATGTTATACTCTAGTTTGACCCGTGTTAAAATGGGGTATAACAAAGAGTCTCCTGAAGACCAGGAATAGCAATAGATATAGTCTAGCCCTGAACTGGGGCTGCTGGGGTATCATCCACTGGGCGCTGCTCCTGAACCAGGTACAACGGGCGGGTCAGCTGGCACTGCCTCAACTGCCCTACCTCTACCTCTAGCACGATCGCGCCCACGGCCTCTAGCAGGTGGCAACGGAGGTCGTCCACCTTGTCCTGATGCTCGCGTTCTCGCCATCCTGCGAGAGAATAGAATATAGAAGTTCAGTTCTCAGTTGAATCAAGTGCGCACGATAAGAATTCCAAGAAATGTGAAGTGTTTCCTAAAGGTTCGCAGCCTCCCGAGGATAAGTACAGGCGTCCCCGTACCGATCCACAAGACTCTACTAATCGGCTCAAGACTCACGAGGCCTAGTAAACCTAGGCTCTGATACCAACTTGTCACGACCCCAAATCCGGTCGTGATGGCGCCCAACACATTGCTAAGCCAGCCTGACCAATCAATAACAAGAACGGAGCTAGAAGCTCGTTTTATCCCATTTAAGCATATCAAAACATGAAGCAACGATGATACATATATCGAAAACGGGGAACCAAGTCCCAAAATATATGAACTCCCATAGACCGAAGGGTCAAGATTCATGAGCCTCTACTGGACATAAGTGTAATAAGGTCTACAACAATCTCAGTGCGGAAAGAAAAGACAATCCGAAATGAAATGATAGCTAGAAGGGGAGTCAGGTCCTGCGGACGCTGGAGCTACCTCGATTGTCCCGCACAACGCCTCTGAGCGGCTACCGGATCAGGTCTACTGAGAGGTACCTAGATCTGCACACAAGGTGCAGGGAGTAAAATGAGGACTGCCAGACTCAGTAGTAATAAATAAGGGTAAGACAACGTAGATAAGAAATCCACAGTGAAGCACAATGTAAAGCTATACCAATACCCCGTGACAGTTCAATACTAACAGTAGAGAGCCAACAATATTAACAACAAGTATAACAACTAGCAAGTGTAGCTAAATGCAATGAAATGCATGAAATGACCGCTACGGCGCGTAGCCCGATCCAATTTGGGTACCCGTGCTCACTGTGGGGGTACAAACTCCGGAAGGGCTTCTACAGCCCAAGCATAATATTACTGCGGCGTGCAGTCCGATCAAACATATATACCACTGCGGCGCGCAACCCGATCCACTACCAGTCAGCTAATATGAAAATGCAGCCTCGCAGGCTCAAAAGTAATTTTGAAAACTCTTTTATCATTTTTCAGTTGAAAACAGTAATATCAAGTTCCAGAGATTGGAAATAGCATGATAACAGAAATAGCTACGGACTGGTAGTAAACTAGTATGTCAATATCACAAGACAATGATAACGATCCTCGCGAGATCCAATACTGGCTCACAGTCCACAAGTATACTCAACCGTACAAGAAGGAGGTTCAACGGCTCAAGAGTAGCCAATATCACAATATAGTATGCAACCATCCGAGGAAGAGGTTCGACGGCTCAAGAATAGCCAATATCATAACACAGTGCCAACAATTCGGACTAAGCCATAGTCTCCAATCACAATCGACCCCGCACTCACAAGAGAGTACGTGTCTCGCCGCTATACAGCATCATAAAGTGGTATATACCGGGGTTTCGAACCCACTGGTCATCACCCACATCTATTACTCACCTCAATACAGCACGATGACTACTCTCAATGCCTTTGCCATGAGAATCAAGCTCCGCACGCGTATAATCTGATCAAATACAATAAATACACTTCAAATTAGGCCAATGGAACGATACCCAGTCAAAACAACTCAATTTACACCGATATTCACAAAGTTGCCAAAACCCGACTTTCGGCACGCTTCTGGAAAAATTACAAAAGTCACCTATTCGGAATCCTCATCTTGATACGTGTCTAGGCATATAAAATTTACCAAAATCGGACTCCATTTGCCCCCTCAAATCAGTATTTTTCTTCAATTTTAGGCCTAGGGCTCAAACCCACCTTTAATCTTCCATTTACATAGAATTAACCAAGGATTTCATGTTAAAATGATGTAATTAAGTCACAAAACTTACCTCTGATGAAACCCCGATGATTTCCCAGCAATCTCCCGTCAATACCTTCTCTTAGAACTTAAAAATGGTGTTTTGGGGTGTGAAACCCGCCACTGGTTATGTTCTGGTTTTAATTTCACTGCCAACCCAATTTCTTCATCGCGTTCACGATGCCTTTCACGCGTCCGCGACGCTCTGGCCAAAATACCCTTTGCGAACGCGACCTGCCCCACGCGTTCGCGATGCACAACTCCACAGCCGTTCGGGATCCCTTCTACGCGAACGCGACCTTTACCCACGCGTTCGCGATGCTTCACAGTCTTCCCTATACGCGAACGCGAACCCATCCTTGCGAACGCGATGCATAACTAAACCTGGCCTACATGAACGCGGGCCTTTCCCTCGCGAACGTGAAGGCTAAATTCTTGCCGAGTGATCTGCAATTTACAGCAGACTTTTCCTTGCTTCAAAATGCCGGATGATGGTCCGGATTCACCCCGAGGCCCCCGGGACCCCAACGAAAACCACCAACATACTCCAAAACACGATACGAACTTGTTCCAAGCATAAAACACCATCCTAAACGTCAAAATTACCAATTACATACGGATTCAAGCCTAAGTTTCTTCAAAACTTGCGACACTAATATTCGATCAAAAACCCGACCAAACGACGTCCGAATGACCTGAAAATTTGCAGACATATCCAAAATCACATAACAAAGCTACAGGAATTGTCGGAATTCCATTCCGACCCCTGGATCAAAATCTCACCTACCGATCGGATTTCGCCAAAATTCAACCTTTGCCAATTCAAGCCTATTTCTACACCGGACCTCCAAATTCAATTCCGATCACTTCCCTAAGTCACAAATCACCTCCCGGAACTACCCGAATTATCAGAATCCGATTCTGAGCCCTCTTACTAAATAGTCAACTCTAGGTTGACTTTCCATATTCAAGTTTCCTTCAAAAAGGCTATATGCCTCATTTTCAATCCAATTCACTCCTAACTCACTCGATAGACCCTAACACTTATGTAAAAGCATAAAATATGTAATTATAATATAACGGGGTGGTAATTCTCGTAACGACGGGCCGGGTCGTCACAATACCTTTGTTTGCTCAGGTTTTACTCGACATGTAAATATATGTGGAGGGTGCTTGTTGCCTCCATGAACGCACGTGCTAGGTAACTTTTCTCACTAAGACTTAGGCAGATAAAAAGAAGTTACTTAGCGTTTTCTGGTTTACCTTTGCTAGGATTTGAACTTTGGTTGCCATAATTTTCATCTCACTTTATTGATTGTTAAGTCATACCTTCGACTCCGTAGCATGCCAAGGGACAGATTAAAAAGGGCAGCCCGGTCTCCCGCTATGCGCAGGGTCCGGAAAAGGACCGGGCCTTAAGTGTCTATTATATGCAATCTTACCCTGCATTTCTACAAGAGGCTATTTCCACGGCTCGAGTCCGTGACTTTCTTGTGCTTCTTTTATAACTTTTCAAAAAATTTTCTTCTTCCTTTTCAATTTTGATATGTTGTTTCCCTTTTAATATCTCTCTTCTTTCTTCATCTGTACCTAATCAAATCTTGGTTAGCTTGTAATATCATAAACTTATAACATCAAGCAGTTCATTCTACTTTGGTAAGTGCTTAAGAATAAAATAAACTCATCACATCTGTTTAAATATTTCACTTTATGCTAGTCTTTTTTATCCAAAAGTTTCTTTTCATATCCTGTTGAATAAATAATGTGCTGTCTAACTATTGTACCTTGTACCACATGCTTTTCCTTCTTAATTTCACTCCAAAGATCTGGATATAATCAAATACCTCAACAACAGATTTTTCCATGCCACCGAGCTTTGAGCATACTGCAGATCTATTCGACGATCTTTTTTGTAATCGATGTGAACAAATAATAACTATAGTCCAACCATTTCCTGAAATTTCATGCGACGGATCTGTATTTTCTGGATGAAGTTATAAGGTGGCCAATCTTTGCTATTAGTTGGCCAATAAGTGAATATCTCAATGCTATTGCTACTTTTATTCATGGAAATATCGAATGAGCTCAATGCCTACTTACCTTGGACTCTTTTGATGTTTCATTGCAATCGTTTGTGTCTTATTTGGGGCTTGGCTGCACTAATGTTTGCCTTAGGCGCCTGTCCGAAAGACATACCCTTTATAATGTCATATGAGTTGTTGGGCTAAATAGGTCCCAAGATACTCTTAATATGATATTGTCCGCTTTGAGCCAAGTTCGCACGGTTTACCTAAAAAAGCTTCACACTATTAAGAGATCCCTATGCCTTATATTTAGACTCCCAATCTTTTCAGCTATAAATACAGGACTTTGATCGTACACCTAATATGCGGGGTGCACCAACAGTCTTGAATAGGATAGCAAATTCGCTACCAAGCAACAGAAAGCCGTTTTCTCACAAGGTTGATGTAACGACCCGGCCCGTCGTTACGGGAATTACCACCCCGTTACCTTGCATTTACATATATTATGCTTTTAAAACAAGTATTAGAGTATATCGAGTGAGTTAGGAGTGATTTGGATTGAAAATGAAACAAATAGCATGTTTGAAGAAAGCTTGAATATGAAAAGTCAACCAAGAGTTGACTATTGAGTTAGAGTGCTCGGAACCGAATTCTGATGATTCAACTAGTTCCAGGGGATCATTTATGACTTAGGAGAACAATCGGAATTGAATTCGGAGGTCCGGTGTAGTTTTAGGCTTGAATTGGCGAAGGTTGAATTTTGGCGAAAAACGGATGGTAGGTGATATTTTGATCCGGGGGTCGGAATGGAATTCCGACAATTTCTGTAGCTTCGTTATGTGATTTTGGATATGTCTGCAAATTTTCAGGTCATTCGGACATCGTTTGATCGGGTTTTGGATTGAATGTTAGTTTTGAAAGTTTTGAAAAACTTAGGCTTGAATTCGTGAGTAAATGGAGATTTTGATGTTTAGTATGGTGTTTTTATGATTGGAACAAGTCCGTATCATGTTTTGGAGTGCGTTGGTGGTTTTCGTTGGGGTCCCGGGGGCCTCGGGATGGCTTCGGACCATCAACCGGGAAATTAGAACTTGGAAAAACTCTGCAGAAAACTGCAGGTTCTGCCCAGGTCCTTAAGCCTTCGCGTTCGCGTGACTGTTGTCGCGTTCGCGAAGGCCAAGGCTTTTTATGCATCGCGTTCGCGGGTGAAGGAGTCGCGTTCGCGTAGGTCTGGGGTGTTAAGCATCGCGAACGCGTTGCTTGGGTCGCGTTCGCGTAGAGTCGTGATGTTGTGCTTCGCGTTCGCGGGAGGTGTATCGCGAACGCGTAGAAGAAATCTGGGCGGCTGGGAGCTTGTACATCGCGAACGCGTGGGAGGCGTCGCGTTCGCGAAGGGTATTGGAATTGTGCATCGCGAACACGTGGCAAGCGAACCGAACGCGAAGAGTAAGGAGGAACTGTTCTTCGCGAACGCGTGGGAGCTCACGCGAACGCGAAGAACAAAAGTCTCTGGCAGTGAATTAAATTGCAGAACAGAGAGGTTACGGGTTTACACCCCCAAAACACAAATTTGAGCCCTAGAGAGAAGAAAACTCGAGGAAATCACTGAGAAGTCATCGGGTATTCGTCTGAGGTAAGATTCTTGACTCAAAAACATCATTTTATGGTAGTATTAACATCAATCTTCATGAAATTGGGTTGAAATCTTGAAGAAATGTGGCCCAAATATTGAAAACGGGATTTTGAGTTTTGGGAGGCCATTTGAACTTCGATTTCGATAAATTTTATATGCACGGACTCGTGGCGAGATAAGGATCGCGTTGGTGCTAATTTCGGAATTTTCCGAGCAATGGGGCCCGGGGTCGGGTTTTACCAACTTAGTGTAATTATGCGAATTTCATATAAATTGAAGTGGGTTATGATTCTTTGACCCGTATTTGATATAATTATTGTTATTTGACTAGATTCTACACACGAGGCAACGAAATTCAAAGGAAAAGGCATCGCGGACGAATCTACGACCGGCTAGAGGTGAGTAGTTTGTGTATATGGTAGCCTGAGGGTTCGAAACCCCGGCTTAGCACATTGTGACACTAATAGGGCGTGGCTCGCACACCGTGGCAGGTGCGGGATTGATTGTGATTGGGGATTGAGACTTGGTCCATCCCGAAGGTGAATAATATGTTGTTAGTGTTGGAAATACACTGTATTTGCTATATTTGTGGGCTGTAAGCCTTGTTTGGGGCCTTGTGCCGATCTGTAGCGTCCTTAGAGGACAATATTTATGTGATAGCTATAATTGCTTAAATCACCGATCTCAGTCCTGGAAATTGAAATCACACTTTTGAAATGCTAAGTCACCGCTTTTACAAATTTAATAAAGTTAAAGTATTTTTCATAAATTATGAATCGAGAACTGGAATTAAGGAAAAATGAATTGTTTGTGACTTAATTGCTTATCGTGGACTGAGCATGGGATCGTGGCTGCACGCCGCACTGGTTGATATGAGGATCGGGCCGCACGCCGCAGCAGCATTGCGCTCGGCCGCAGGAGCCCCTCCGGAGTCCGTACACACCCCTAGTGAGCGCCGTCGATGTTAAATTGGATCGGCCACACGCCGTAGCGGTTACGTGCATTGCATTGCATCCGTATTTGTTGAATTACTCTGTGGTAGCCGTATTGTATTGTTGTTGCTAGTTCGTAGGAGAATCGGACCGTAGTGTAGCTTCATATTGTGGTATTTTGTGGATTTCTTACTGTCAGCTACTTATATATATTTGTTACTCACCGAGTACTTAGTACTCACCCCTACTCCCTGCACCTTTTGTGTGCAGATTCAGGTACTCAGGAGCAGTAGACGGGAAATTCCAACGGTTGCAGTGTCATATCGGGTTGCTGAGGTAGCTGCCTACGTTCGCAGAACCTAGCTTCTCCTCTCATTCCAGTTGTTATTGTATATTTTGTATTCAGATTTGAGTACTTCTATATCGTACTCTCTATTTCCTGTTGGATCTTGTTAGAGGCTCTAGACTTGTGACTCCGGATCTTTGGGAGTGTCAGTACTTTTGTTCAGTATTATTATTATTGGAGTTCTTAAACTCATATATTTCTTCTTGGGTTGTCCATTTGGGGACTGGTATTTTGTGATAATTAAATTGTTGGTCTGGCCGGCCTAGCTTGATTGTTAGGCGCCATCACGACCGGATTTGGGTCGTGACATAATTATAGGAGGAATAATTATTAGGACTCGCGAGTCATGAGCCGGTTTAGTAGGCTTTCGCGGATTGGTACGTAGACGTCCATATCTATCTTCGAAGGGCTATAGAAACTTTAGGAAAAGCCTCATTTCCATATTCTATTCTCTCGCAGATGGCGAGAACACGAGCTAACGGACGTGGCGGACGACCACCATTGGCACCCGTAGGCCGTAGTCGTGGTAGAGGTAGGGCAGACGGCGCAGCACTCGCCGACCCACCCCAGACTCAGGACCAGATTCCAGCGGCAAACGCTCCGGCAACTCAGGTTCAGGCACCGGTAGTGCCCATTGTGATACCGGGTCTTCAGGAGACCTTGGCTCAGATTTTATCAGTGTGCACAGGCTTGGCACAAGTAGTTGCAGCTACTGCTGCAGTATCTTCTTCACAGGCAGGGGGAGGAAATCAGACCCCCGTAGCTCACACACCCGAGCCAGTCCAGCCAGTTGCGCCCGTTGCACCAGCTCCTGCTTATATGGTTCCAGCTATGCCCGACGATGAGCAGCGTCGTTTGGAGAGATTTGAGAGACTACAGCCTCCGACATTCATTTGTGTTGAGGGCGAGGACGCCCAGGGTTTTCTTGACAGATGTCAGCGCATGCTTTGCACCGCGGGTATTCTAGAGTCCAGCGGTGTTTCATTCACAACTTTTCAGTTCACAGGTGTAGCATTTCAGTTGTGGGAGGATTTCGAGAGGCGTAGGCCCGCTGGGGCAGTGCCCCTCACTTGGCAGCAGTTCTCCACGGTATTTTTGGAGAAGAACGTGCCTCAGTCTCAGAGAGAGGAGCTGCGACGTCAGTTAGAGTGGTTGAAGCAGGGAGAGATGACGGTTAATCAGTACGAGATGAGATTCACACAGTTGGCCCGTCATGCCATGCGGATGTTTCCTACAAACAGAGAAAGGATTCGGAGATTTATCGATGGTCTTATTTATCCCATCCGCATATTGATGACCGGGGAGAGAGTTTCGGCAGTTACCTTTGAAGAGGTGGTTGATGCTGCCCGTCATATTGAGACAGATCGCCGCAGAGAGCGGGAGGAGAGAGAGGCTAAGAGGCCTCGTGGTACTGGCAGTTACAGCGGTGCTCCGTCTAGGGGCCAATTTCAGCATAGCAAAGGTCGCTCTTTCAGGTCTCATCAGTCTGGACGTACAGGAGTCCAGTGGGGTTTCATCTGATCGTGGTCGTCAAGGCCAGCAGGGCTATCAGGGTCAGCAGAGCCGCCAGCAGAGTCAGCCTGCACTGAGTGCTCTTCCAGCTCAGAGCTCTGCTCCTGTTTCCTCAGCACAGGGTTCATCTGTAGCGAGGGGTCCTCAGCAGCCCCTTCTTCCATCTTGGGGCCGTTGTTTTGAGTGCGGTGATTTGGGCCATATCGGGAGAGAGTGTCCTCAGTGGCTTCGTAAGTGGTCTCAGCAGAGGGATCAGCCCTCGTCTTCTACTCCTATTTCTTCAGCGCCAGCACAGTCGGCTAGGACTGGTGGCCAGGTATCCAGAGGTCGCCCTAGGGGCGAGGATCGTACTGGTGGAGGCCAGGCTCGTTTCTATGCTCTTCCGGATAGGAAGGATGCTAGTGCTTCAGATGCGGTTATTTCAGGTATTATCTCAGTCTGCCACAGGGATGCTTCTGTCTTATTTGATCCCGGATCCACCTATTCTTATGTCTCTACTTATTTTGCACATCATTTGGGTATGACCCGTGGTATTCTTGCTTTGCCCGTACATGTGTCTACCCCAGTGGGGGATACTGTTGTTGTGGATCAGGTATATCGATCTTGTATTATTACTATTGGGGGTCTGGAGACCCGAGTTGATTTATTACTACTGGGCATGGTGGATTTCGATGTAATTCTAGGCATGGATTGGCTATCTCCTTACCATGCGATTCTGGACTGTCATGCCAAGACAGTCACACTAGCTATTCCAGGTAATCCGAGGATCGAGTGGCGTGGCTTGACTGATTATGTGTCCGACAGGGTGATTTATTATATAAAGGCCCAACGAATGATTGGCAAGGGTTGTTTATCTTATTTGGCCTTCATTAGGAATGTTGAGGCCGAGACACCCAGTCTTGATTCGGTCCCCATTGTGAGGGAGTTTCCGGATGTATTTCCAACAGACCTACCAGGCATGCCGCCTGACAGAGATATTGATTTTGGTATTGACTTGGTGCCGGGCACTCAGCCCATTTCTATTCCTCCCTATCGCATGGCACCAGCAGAGTTAAAAGAATTGAAAGAACGGCTTCAGGAACTCTTAGATAAGGGTTTCATTCGTCCGAGTGTGTCACCTTGGGGTGCACCCGTGTTGTTCGTGAAGAAGAAAGATGGCACAATGAGAATGTGCATTGATTACAGGCAGTTGAACAAGGTAACAGTGAAGAATAAGTACCCAAGGTAACAGTGAAGAATAAATACCCAGGGAGCTAGTGTATTTTCTAAGATTGATCTTCGATCGGGCTATCATCAGTTGAAGATCAGGGACTCGGATATTATGAAGACAGCGTTCAGGACGCGATATGGGCACTACGAGTTCCTGGTGATGTCTTTCGGGTTGACTAATGCCCCATCTGCATTCATGCACTTGATGAATAGTGTATTTCGGCCGTACCTGGATTCTTTTGTGATTGTGTTTATTGATGATATTCTGGTATATTCACGCAGCCAGGAGGAGCATGCACAACATTTGAGAGTGGCATTACAGAGGTTGAGAGAAGAGAAGCTTTATGCAAAATTCACTAAGTGTAAGTTCTGGCTTGATACTGTGGGTTTTCTGGGACATATAGTGTCCAGTGATGGTATTCGGGTTGATCCTCAGAAGGTTGAGGCAGTGCAGAATTGGCCCAGACCTTCCTCAGCTACAGAGATTCGGAGTTTTCTTGGCTTGGCAGGCTATTATCGCCGGTTTGTTCAGGGTTTCTCATCTATTGCTTCACCGTTGACTAAGTTGACACAGAAGAATGCTCCATTTGTGTGGTCTGATGAATGTGAGGAGAGCTTCCAGAAGCTCAAGGAGGCTTTGACCACAACTTCAGTACTTGTGTTGGCATCAGCTTCAGGGTCGTATACGGTGTATTGTGATGCTTCTAGAGTTGGGCTCGGTTGTGTGTTGATGTAGGAGGGCAGATTTATTGCATAAGTTTCTCGTAAGCTAAAACCCCACGAGAAGAACTACCATGTTCATGATTTGGAGTTAGTCGCTATTGTTCATGCCTTGAATATTTGGAGACATTACCTATATGGTGTATCTTGTGATGTATATACATACCACCGCAGCCTTCAGCATTTGTTTAAGCAGAAAGATCTAAATTTGAGGCAGCGGAGATGGCTTGAATTGCTTAAAGACTATGATATTACTATCTTGTACCATCCCGGGAAAGCCAATGTAGTGGTTGATGCATTGAGCCGGAAGGCTATTAGTATGGGCAGTTTGGCGTATATTCCAGTTGGGGAGAGACCCCTAGCAGTTGATGTGCAGGCGTTAGCTAATCAGATGGTGAGGCTGGACATTTTTGAGCCCAGTTGGGTGATGGCTTGTGTAGTAGCTCGTTCTTTTTTATATGATCGTATTCGAGAGCGCCAATATGATGATCCACACTTACTTGTCCTTAAGGACAGAGTTCAGCATGATGATGCCAGAGATGTCACTATTGATAGTGATGGTGTATTGCGGATGCAGGGCCGGATATGCGTACCCAATGTTGATGGCCTCGCGAGTTGATATTGGAGGAGGCCCACAGTTCGCGGTATTCTATTCATCCAGGAGCCGCGAAGATGTATCAGGACTTGAAGCGGCATTACTGGTGGAGAAAGATGAAGAAAGATATTGTGAGCCATGTGGCTCGGTGTCTAAACTGTCAGCAGGTAAAGCATCAGAGACCTGGTGGTGTATTCCAACGTATTGATATTCCTGAGTGGAAGTGGGAAAGGATTACTATGGACTTTGTTAGTGGATTCCCTCGGACAGCGAGGAAGTTTGATTCAGTTTGGGTGGTGGTGGATAGGTTGACCAAGTCAGCTCACTTCATCCCAGTGTGTACTACCTATACCTCAGAGCGGTTGGCAGAGATATTCATCCGCGAGATAGTGAGATTGCATGGAGTTCCTATTTCTATTATATCAGACAGAGGTACCCAGTTCACATCCCAGTTCTGGAGGACATTTCAGCGAGAGTTGGGTTCACAGGTAGAGTTGAGCACAGCATTTCATCCACAGACGGATGGGCAGTCTGAGCGTACTATTCATATATTGGAGGACATGTTGCGTGCTTGTGTCATTGATTTCGGTGGTTCATGGGCTGATTACTTGCCTCTTGCGGAGTTTGCTTATAATAATAGCTATCAGTCCAGCATTCAGATGGCACCGTATGAAGCTTTATATAGGAGACGGTGTAGGTCTCCAATCGGTTGGTTCGAGCCCGGCGAGGCTAGGTTGTTGGGGACAGAGTTAGTCCAAGATGCCTTAGACAAGGTAAAGGTGATTCAGGAGAGACTTCGCACAGCTCAGTCGCGTCAGAAGAGTTATGCAGACCGGAAGGTCCGAGATGTGTCTTATTCAGTAGGTGAGAAGGTGTTGCTGAAGGTTTCGCCTATGAATGGTGTTATGAGGTTTGGAAAGAAAGGGAAGTTGAGCCCAAGGTTTATTGGACCTTTTGAGGTGCTTAGGAAAGTTGGGGAGGTGGCTTATATGCTTGCTTTGCCACCCAGTTTGTCGGGAGTTCACCCGGTGTTCCATGTATCTATGCTCCGGAAGTATGTCGGAGACCCGTCTCATGTGTTGGACTTCATCACGATACAGCTAGATGAGGATTTGACTTATGATGTGGAACCAGTAGCCATTTTGGGTCGACAGGTTCGTAAGCTGAGATCTAAGGATATAGCTTCAGTGAAAGTGCAGCGGAGAGGTCGTCCCGTGGAGGAAGCAACTTGGGAGACCGAGCAGGAAATGCGGAGCAGATATCCACACTTGTTTGATACTCCAGGTATGTTTCTTAACCCGCTCGCGGACGAGCGTTTGTTTAAGTTGGGGAGAATGTAACGACCCGGCCCGTCGTTACGTGAATTACCACCCCGTTACCTTGCATTTACATATATTATGCTTTTAAAAGAGTATTAGAGTATATCGGGTGAGTTAGGAGTGATTTGGATTGAAAATGAAACAAATAGCATGTTTAAAGAAAGCTTGAATATGAAAAGTCAACCAAGAGTTGACTATTGAGTTAGAGTGCTCGGAACCGGATTCTGATGATTCGACTAGTTCCGGGGATCATTTATGACTTAGGAGAACAATCGGAATTGAATTCGGAGGTCCGGTGTAGTTTTAGGCTTGAATTGGCGAAGGTTAATTTTTGGCAAAAACCGGATGGTAGGTGATATTTTGATCCGGGGTCGGAATGGAATTTCGACAATTTCTGTAGCTTCGTTATGTGATTTTGGATATGTCCGCAAATTTTCAGGTCATTCGGACATCGTTTGATCGGGTTTTGGATTGAATGTTAGTTTTGAAAGTTTTGAAAAACTTAGGCTTGAATTCGTGAGTAAATGGAGATTTTGATGTTTAGTATGGTGTGTTTATGATTGGAACAAGTCCGTATCATGTTTTGGAGTGCGTTGGTGGTTTTCGTTGGGGTCCCGGGGGCCTCGGGATGTTTTCGGACCATCAACCGGTCATTTGGACTTGGCAAAAATCTGCAGAAAAACTGCAGGTTCTGCCCAGGCCCTTAAGCCTTCGCGTTCGCGTGACATGTGTCGCGTTCGCGAAGGCCAAGCCTTTTTGTGCATCGCGTTCGCGGGAGGGGGAGTCGCGTTCACGTAGGTCAGGGGTGTTAAGCATCGCGAACGCGTTGCTTGGGTCGCGTTCGCGTAGGGTCGTGGGTGTTGTGCTTCGCGTTCGCGGGAGGTGTATCGCGAACGCGTAGAAGAAATCTGGGCGGCTGGGAGCTTGTACATCGTGAACGCGTGGGAGGCGTCGCGTTCGCGAAGGGTATTGGAATTGTGCATCGCGAACGCGTGGCAAGCGACGCGAACGCGAAGAGTAAGGAGGAACTGTTCTTCCCGAACGCGTGGGAGCTCACGCGAACGCGAAGAACAAAAGTCTCTGGCAGTGAATTAAATTGCAGAACAGAGGGGTTACGGGTTTACACCCCCAAAACACAATTTTGAGCCCTAGAGAGAAGAAAACTCGAGGAAATCACCGAGAAGTCATCGGGTATTCGTCGGAGGTAAGATTCTTGACTCAAAAACATCATTTTATGGTAGTATTAACATCAATCTTCATGAAATTGGGTTGAAATCTTGAAGAAATGTGGCCCAAATATTGAAAACGGGATTTTGAGTTTTGGGAGGCCATTTGAACTCCGATTTCGATAAATTTTATATGCACGGACTCGTGGCGAGATAAGGATCGCGTTGGTGCTAATTTCGGAATTTTCCGAGCAGTGGGGCCCTGGGTCGGGTTTTACCAACTTAGTGTAATTATGCGAATTTCATATAAATTGAAGTGGGTTATGATTCTTTGACCCGTATTTGATATAATTATTGTTATTTGACTAGATTCTACACACGAGGCAACGAAATTCAAAGGAAAAGGCATCGCGGACGAGTCTACGACCGGCTAGAGGTGAGTAGTTTGTGTATATTGTAGCCCGAGGGTTCGAAACCCCGGCTTAGCACATTGTGACGCTAATAGGGCGTGGCTCGCACACCGTGGCAGGTGCGGGATTGATTGTGATTGGGGATTGAGACTTGGTCCATCCCGGAAGTAATTGATATGTTGTTAGTGTTGGAAATACACCGTATGTGATATATTTGTGGGCTGTAAGCCTTGTTTGGGGCCTTGTGCCGATCTGTATCGTCCTTAGAGGACAATATTTATGTGATAGCTATAATTGCTTAAATCACTAATCTCAGTCCTGGAAATTGAAATCACACTTTTGAAATGCTAAGTCACCGCTTTTACAAATTTAATAAAGTTAAAGTATTTTTCATAAATTATGAATTGAGAACTGGAATTAAGGAAAATGAAATGTTTTGTGACTTAATTGCTTATTGTGGACTGAGCATGGGATCGGGCTGCACGCCGCAGTGGTTGATATGAGGATCGGGCTGCACGCCGCAGCAGTATTGCGCTTGGGCTGTAGGAGCCCCTCCGGAGTCTGTACACACCCCCAGTGAGCGCCGTCGACGTTAAATTGGATCGGGCTACACGCCGTAGCGGTTATGTGCATTGCATTGCATCCGTATTTGTTGAATTACTCTGTGGTAGCTGTATTGTATTGTTGTTGCTAGTTCGTAGGAGAATCGGACTGTAGTGTAGCTTCATATTGTGGTATTTTGTGGATTTCTTACTGTCAACTACTTATATATATTTGTTACTCACTGAGTACTTAGTACTCACCCCTACTCCCTGCACCTTTTGTGTGCAGACTCAGGTACTCAGGAGCAGTAGACGGGAAATTCCAACGGTTGCAGTGTCATATCGGGTTGCTGAGGTAGCTGCCTACGTTCGCAGAACCTAGCTTCTCCTCTCATTCCAGTTGTTATTTTATATTTTGTATTCAGACTTGAGTACTTCTATATCGTACTCTCTATTTCCTGTTGGGTTTTTGTTAGAGGCTCTAGACTTGTGACTCCGGATCTTTGGGAGTGTCCGTACTTTTGTTCAGTATTATTATTATTGGAGTTCTTAAACTCATATATTCTTCTTGGGTTGTCCATTTGGGGACTGGTATTGTGTTATAATTAAATTGTTGGTCTGGCTGGCCTAGCTTGATTGTTGGGCGCCATCACAACCGGATTTGGGTCGTGACACGAACCCTTAGATATTGCTAACAAAACAAAGGCTGGCAGAGGTCGCATTTGCGACAAAAAGTTCGCATTTGCGAACATAGCAGAAACCAACAATTTTTCCTGACACGAAAATGAGCATAACTTCCTCATACGATGTCCAAATTCGATGATTCTTTTTCCTATGGCTCCAAAATTTCGATACAGATCTAATGGATCATTTGGTTAATATGATATCATTTTTACTTGAAGAAATGATGACAAAGTATCCAAAACAAGCGCAACATAGCCTAAACCTATCCGAAACTCACCCGAGACTCCCGGGACCCCGTCTAATTACACACACAAGTCATATAACCTAACACGGACTCGCTCAAAGCTTCAAATAATATAACACAATATCGAAACAACGAATTGAATCAAAATCAAGCTTATGAACTTCCAAATCTTCAAATAATTAACCTCATGCCGAAACCTTATCATTTCAACTCGGAATGACGCCAAATTTTACAGACAAGTCCAAAATGCCATAACGGAGCTACAAAAACTTTCGGAATTAAATTCCAACCCTCGAAATCAAAATCTCACTATCGGACCAGAAACTTCAAAAATTCAAACTTCGGCATTTCAAGCCTAAATAAGCTACGAACCCCCAAAATTCATTCCAAACACGCTCCCAACCCCAAAATCACCTAACGGAGCTAACGGAACCATCAGATTTCCATTCCGAGGTCGTTTTCACACTGTTCCAAATACGGACCATCTTTCAACTCTTAAGCTCCCATCTAGGGACTAAGTGTCCCAAAACACTCTAAATCCTAACACCGAACATCTCGGCAAACCAAAATAGCAGAAATGAACTTATGGGAAGCAGTTAACGGGGGATCGGGGCGTAAATTCTAAAAATGACCGGTCGGGTCGTTACATCCTCCCACACTTAAACATTCCTTCGTCCTCGAACGAGCATAAAGAACAAACCTGAAGTCTTTAATCACTGAATGTGCACTTCCAACGTACACCCGCGGGTGATCCCACGTCACCCCAATCTACTCAAGCCTGATGACGCCATCTCAACTTAAATTTAACTTTTGTAGCAATACCATTAAGCCTTCAAACCAGATTCATCCTTCATCCATTTCCAAAAGACTTCCAAGTCCATACCTGGTACCGGTCTCACCTAGCTAATTCAACACAAGCCAACACACACAGAGTACAGCCATGCAACATGACGCACCACATATAGTTCTGCAATAACATCTCTGATAGCAATAAAATTCCTAAGATCAAATCTGTATCGGCCATAAGCTTCATATTCAATAGGAACTCTTTTTAGTCACCCATACCACTGGTGACGATACAACAACCACGAGAATCATATGGCAAAACACCCGATTAACTAAATCTCAGCCCATACCAATGAGTACACCCCACAAACTGAAGCATAGAACGAAAATGAATAAATATGAGAAACGGAACACATAAGAGAACTGACAAATAGTTAAACTAGCACAAAATTCTTCTAAAATACAATTCTATAAGACATCTAACAAGAAGGAATAAAAACGTATAATGGTCTCACAAAATCTTATACTGGTGTAACTTTCACCACGGTACACAACCCGGTCTCAACATATCAAATCATGAGAAATAACGAGGGTCTCGCCCTCAATATTGGATCACAAGTAGGGTACACATCAACCCATCTAGAAACTCTTACTAGATCACTTCCATCTATGATTTACACATAGACTAGCGCCCACACCGGTGGAGCATAAGAATCAAAGCTCGTAGCCAAGAATGCTCAGAAATCACATCAGGCCTACCAGAATCAGACAACTAGAAAATAACAACTAGCCCAATAACTCTCGACAATGGCTAGAACAGACGATAGACACAGCTATCACTCACTAAATCTCCCAGCGGGATAACCACATAGACAGAGTGAAAATCATGAAGGACTCCCATAAATGAAACAACAAATAAGGAACTCATCCTAATAAGTAGAATTGTGACGAGCTACAGTTAGTGCCTTTCTATAACAACTGCCTTTCTATGACAACTGAATTCGTACCTGGGTGACATTAGCTGGCGCACCGGCCTCAAGCCCACTATATGAAACACATCAACGAGCTGGGCCTCCCCCTCTTGGGCGCCCTCTCCCTGTTTGAATACCTCGCCGCATCACATCAGTCCGAAGTCTCGGACAATCTCTCACCATGTGGCCAGTATCTCCACACTCAAAGCATCCTCTCTGCTGACGAGGCGGTGGGAACTATGCGGTACGGGTCCTTCGAGACCCATGAACACCTGAGTCACCATGCGAAGCCTGAAGCGCGAACTAAACTGGCTGACCCACAAAACCTCTACCATGACGTACCCTACCCCCATAATAAGGACCAGTATATCTCACCGACCTACAAGGCCTCCTCGCTTCCTCCAACTCTCCCTCATGATCTCGTCTACTCTCTCTCTCATGACTCTGCCTGCCCTCTCTCTCTCTAGCATACATAGTCTCTATCCTCCTGGCAATGTTCACCACCTGCTGATATGGAATGTCCATTTCCAACTCTCGGGCCATGCTGGACCTAATTCTAGGAATAAGCCCCTCGATGAACCGGCGAACCTTCTCGCGAACAGTGGAAACCAAGGCTGAGGCATGTCTAGCCAAACCTGGTGTAACGGATAGCATACTCCGAAACGGTCATGGAACCCTGGTGCAAATGCTCAAACTCCGCGCGCCATGCATCCCTGAGGCTCTGAGGGACAAACTCTATCATAAACATATCTGAAAACTGAGTCCATGTCAATGAAGCTGCCTCGTCTGGACTGTCTAACTCATAGGTACGCCACCAATCATAGGCGGCCCCTCGAAGCTGGAAAGTAGTGAAAGAAACCTCGCTCGATCCTGAGAAACCCATAGTACGGAGAATACGGTAACACTCATCAAGGAAACCCAATGCATCGTCTGATGCTAATCCACTGAATACCAGAGGGCCATACTTCTTAAACCTCTCTAGTCTCACCTTCTCCTACTTGAAAACCGCTACCATGCCCTCGGGCTGAACTGGTGCCACTGGCGGCGCAGGAATAATCTCGGGAACGTGCTCAACGTGTGCTCGCTACTCAGGAGTGCAGGCAGCGGGAGTTTGTGCTCCTCCCCCAGCCTGGGGTGTGGCTGCAGCAAGGGGAAGTAATCCGGCCTAAGCCAAAGCGATGTAGATACTCCTGAACTGTGCCAAAGTCTCCTGAACGGCTGGGGTAGTAGTAACAGTAGGCGTGTCGGGTGCTTGGACTCTAGCTGGATCTGCTGGTGGTGTATCTGCGGTAGCTCGCGCAGGTGCCCTCGCTGCACCACGTGCGCGTCCTCGAACTCTACCTCGACCCCGACCTCCAGGTGGCTGCAGCAGGGGGCGCGGGTGCCTGATCACCTCGGATAGTACGTGTCCTCACCATCTGTGATAGAGTAGAAGACAGGGGTTTAGGATTGCGGATGTCAAAATCTCGCACGACAGAGAAATCAAATAAAGTGAAATTTTTCCTAACAGTTACATAGCCTCTCGCAGATAAGTACAGACGTCTCCGCACCGACCCACGAGACACTAATAAACCGGCTTGTGATCTGTGACTCCTATGAACCTAGAGCTCTGATACCAACTTGTCACGACCCTAGTTCACCCTCCATGAACATGTCGTGATGGCACCTAGTCCCTACGACTAGGTAAGAATAACAACGCGGAAGATAACCAAAATTTTCGGAAGCAAGCAAAACAAACTGAATTAGAGAAATAAAGTGGTGCTTAAGGTACCGCTTGGCACGTAGCATAACAAACTCAAAACTGACGACAATTCCCAAAACCCGGAAACTCACAAATCACAAGCTAAGAGGATACATAAGAGGCTCTAACTCAAGAATATCTATATAAGAAGAAATAATGAAACACTACACTTTTTTTACAAAAAACTAGAAAAGGGACACCTCGGTCTGCGGACGTAGCAGATATACCTTGAAGTCTCTACTGGTATGCCTCCTTCCAAGGCTGACATAACTGAACAAAAGTACCTGTATCTGCACAACAAAAATATGCAGAAGAGTAGTATGAGCACACCACGGCAGTGCCCAGTAAGTATCAAGACTAACCTCGATGGGGTAGTGACGAGGAACAGTCATGACACCTACCAGTCAATATACAATATAACAGATAAGATAGAGATGCTATATGAATATGTAAGGACTATCCGAATAAATAAGAACACAACAATTTACAACAAGGATAAAGGACAATAAGAAAAATCAAGATACAATAAATGATAATACAAAAATGACAATAGAAATCACAACCCAAGTCCTGAAATCACAACATAACGAGACCAAACAAATCGCTAAGTCGCTATTCTGAAATGATCCTCACATAAAGCCTTTCCAACTTTTTCCTCAATCCTACCACAACTCTCAGATTAGCCACAACTCATGGAAATACCCAGAATATGAAATCTAACACTTGGCATCTCGTGCCCCATCAATAACACGACAATGCTGGCAACTACCTAGTCAACTAGAGTCACTTTCACATATACAATGGATAAACGATGTCATATCTCTATCCTCAGTCAAATCAGAAGGGATTCATCTCGAATAGAAGGGTCCAGCTACGTGTATGCTTGTGCAAGTGTATCTAACAGGAATCATACCAACTAGTAAGTATAAGAAATGGGAACAATTAGCACCCGGCTCATTCACCCCGGAGAGAAACAATAAAACTATCAGTCATATCACATTGAGTTTATAGGGAACTTTCGGGAATCGAACCCGTAGCCCGGCATACCAATAATAGAGGATCTCCCGGGAATTGAACCCATAGTCCTTCATAATAACAACAGAGGAACTCCCGGGAATTGAACCCGTAGTCCTTCATAATCAGCCCCTGACATATCCCTCCTTATTTCGCCACGTGTGCAATCAATAATAACATAGCAACACCGCCTTATTTCGCCACACGTGCATCACAATATTCCCACCTTATTCCGCCACATGCGCAACCCACACATAAATATATAACATATCCTGCCTTATTACGCCGCATGTGCAAAGACATCAATAGGAACAACAACACGGCAAAGACCTCGTGTAAATCCCCAACAATAACCGCACGGCAAATACCTCGTGCATCATGGTACCAATAACCACACAGTAACAATAATATCCGAGCAAGGGAAAATCAACAGCGAAAATAATAACGTCCCGACAAGGGATTCAACAATAACTAATAAAGTCGTGGAACACCAAGGAAAAACACAATAACCTCAATGACAATCGAGGCGTAACAAACACATAACAACTACACCGATACCACAACAGTTGGACATATAATATAATTGCACAAGGTTACAGGTAAACTTACAATCAAGGAGTATTCAATAGTAAGGAAGTTAACATGAATCAAATAATTACCATTTAAGAAATTTCAATTAATTATGAGATACCAATCTTTCTTCCAATTAAAACCGATTAATTATATGAGATATAACATTTATGAATTTTCAATTTAAAGGCGAGTATTTAGGGCGGGCATTATGAATATAGAAGGGTACTTGTCTTTAGTTTAAACACGTAAAAGCCCATTTACCAGCAGAAATAAATCAAGAAGAGCAACAAATATCAATCAAGACATGTAGAGGTGAAACTAATAACAGGGGACTTAATCGTATCAATATTATCTTCCTACTCGGTGAATTTCACATGTCTAAGAACCTAAAAGGGACAATTTACCACAATTAAATCCGAGCACGCACTTGTCACCTCGCGTACACGGACTACAATCAATAGAGAAGACTCAAATCCTAAGGGGAGGTCCCCCACACAAGGTTAGGCAAGATACTTACCTCAATCCGGCCAATTCAATACTCAATTTAGCTTTTCCTTTACCAATTCATCAATGCTTGGCTCAATCTAGCCAAAAATAACTTGAATACATCAAACAATGCAAGAGAAAACAATTTCAATTAACAAAACTATGATTCTTACACAATTTGCAAAAAGTCAACAAAAGTCAACTCCTCAGGTCCACACCTCGGAACCCCAAAAAAATTACAAAAACTGAACACCTATTCCGCTACGAGTTCACCTATACAAAAATTATCTAATTACGATACCATTTGGTCATTCAAATCATCATTTTGCATTTTCGAAAGATTTCACAATTTTCCCCAAATTTTCCTTTAGATTCTCATGAATTTGATGTTAAATCTAAGATATAATCACAAAATATAGTTGGAAAAGGATTAGAGACACTTACCCAATGATTTACAGAAGTTTGGGTCTTTGGAAAATCGCATATGGAGGTTTAGGTTTTGAGAAAATTGAAAAATGGGTGAAAATCTCGTCAAAAACCTCACTTAACAGGCCTGAGATGCCGCATTTGCGACCCAAGGTTCGCAATTGCGAACCCTTAGATATTGCAAACAAAAAAAAGGTTGGCAGAGGTCGCATTTGCGACAAAAAGTTCGCATTTGCGAACATAGCAGAAACCAGCAATTTGTCCTGACACGAAAATGAGCATAACTTCCTCATACGATGTCCAAATTCGATGATTTTTTTTCCTATGGCTCCAAAATTTCGATACGGATCTAATGGTTCAAACAAAACTAAATTTGGATATCATTTGGTTAATATGATATTATTTTTGCTTGAAGAAATGATGACAAAGTATCCAAAACAAGCGCAACATAGCCTAAACCTATCCGAAACTCACCCGAGACTCCCGGGACCCCGTCTAATCACACACACAAGTCATATAACCTAACACGGACTCGCTCAAACCTTCAAATCATATAACACAATATCGAAACAACGAATTGAATCAAAATCAAGCTTATGAACTTCCAAATATTCAAATAATTAACCTCATGCCGAAACCTTATCATTTCAACTCGGAATGACGCCAAATTTTGTAAACATGTCCAAAATGACATAACGGAGCTATAGAAACTTTCAGAATTAAATTCCAACCCTCGGAATCAAAATCTCACTATCGGACCAGAAACTTCAAAAATTCAAACTTCGGCATTTCAAGCCTAAATAAGCTACGAACCCCCAAAATTCATTCCAAACACGCTCCCAACCCCAAAATCACCTAACGGAGCTAACGGAACCATCAGATTTCCATTCCGAGGCCGTTTTCACACTATTCCAAATACGGACCATCTTTCAACTCTTAAGCTACCATCTAGGGACTAAGTGTCCCAAAACACTCTAAATCCTAACACCGAATATCTCGGCAAACCAAAATAGCAGAAATGAACTTATGGGAAGCAGTTAACGGGGGATCGGGGTGTAAATTCTAAAAATGACCAGTCGGGTCGTTATAGTATGATTCACCTGGAAAATACAATCCCGATGTAAGGTACCGTTGGCATATCTCCCACAGATCCCTTTTCATATCAGAAGGCTCAATAAGAAATATCATTTCTTTTGATACTTTATTGAATTCCTTTGAGGGCATGTCTCCCTCTTTTATCATTGAAGCAAATGTATTTTGCTTCTGAGAATCAAGGAAAGCTTTTAATTGTCCATATAATGGATGGCTTTCCGGAATATTGTCCAGTGAAATTGCTGGAGTATAAGAAGATTCTCCAACCTTTGAATTGACCAAAGTTTTTCCCGCTATTTTTCTCAATGCTGGAAAATCTCTGGATGATGAATAAGATGAATTAAGGGAAGTTGGAGGGATATATCTTCCCTTTCCCCGATTATTCTGTCCTCTACCTTTGTTGCGAACTGGTGGAGACCATAGTGGTTCTCCGTTTCCACCTATCCTTGAATAAGATAAAAGGAGGATTAGTAATATTCATAATAATAATTATGTATATCATACAATGGAATATCTTCATCGTCATAATCGAATATTGAAAATGAGAAGTCATCTTCTACATCTTGTTCTATAATTTCATCAATAAGTTTTTTCAAAATTATTTCTTGGATATCTTGTCCAAGAGGAACGGCTAGAAGAATAGCAATTATTTTGTCATCACAAAAATATGCACTAAGATTCATATTTTAACTTAGAAATTCTCTTGATAAGAAATCCGGTAGAGAATTATCAATTCCCTTTTTATAAAGAATTTCGAAATCAAAAGGTGCTAGCTGTGCTTGCCACATGGCGAAAATCATTTTAGAAGCGTCATGCTTATAGTCTTTGTTAAACATAAATTTAACAGACTAAGCATCAGTTTTTATTAAAAACTTCTGATTATATAAATCATCTTGAAATTTTAGAACATATTTGACAATACAAAGCATTTCATGAGCCACAGTAGGGTATTTCTTTTGGGCTTCATTCCATTTTCCAGAATGGAAACGAATCAAATACTCATGCTTATCGTTGGGATTAATTTGTTTAAGAATCCCACCAAAACCAATGTTGGAAGCATCAGTTTCAATAATTTTTTGCCAGTTAGGATTCGCAAGAGTTAAGCAGGGCAGTGAATGAATACGTTGTTTTACCTGTTTAACTAAATTTGTCAGAATATCAGTCCAAGGGGATTTAGAATCCTTTTTTAGCATATCATAAAGAGGGGCTAAATCTCGAGAAAGATTTTTGTATAAAGGGGAAATATAATTCAAACTTCCTAAAAATCTTTGCAACATAGTTCTGTCAGTAATAACATCAGGAAACTTAGAAGCAAAATCAATGGATCTTTGAATAGGAGTAATCTTTCCTTGACAGATATTATGTCCAAGAAATCTTACTTCAGTTTGAAAAAGATTCATTTTTGGTTTCGAAATTACTAAATCATTTTGAATAACTATTTTCTTAAAAATATCCAAATGTTGAGTATGTTGTTCAAGCGTTTTTGAATATACCAATATATCATCGATATAAACTATAATAAAGTCTAAATAAGAATTGAATATATCATTCATAATTTTTTGAAATTCAGAAGGTGCATTTTTCAGTCCAAAGGGCATTACATTCCATTCGTATTGACCAAATGGAACATTAAATGCAGTTCTATCAGAATGTTCTTTAAAAATCTGAATTTGCCAATAACCAGATTTTAAATCGTATTTTGAAAATATGTTCGAATCATAAAGTCTTGAAAGTAAATCCTTTTTATTGGGAATTGGATATCTAATCCATTTCAAAACTTTGTTTAGCGGTTTGTAATTAATCACCAAACGAGGATGACCACGTTCTTTCTCAGCTGCATTATTCACATAAAAAGTAGTTGTCACGACCCCGAATCCGGTCGTGATGGCGCCCAGCACACTGCTAGGCCAGCCCGACCAATCAACAACAATCATAGAGCTATGAGCTCGCTTTATCCCATTCAAACATAACAATTGTAATTTAACAATAATGGATATATCAAAAACGGGGAAACCAAGTCCCAACGCATACCAACTCCCATAGACCGGTCATCAAGAAGGTGACAGGGAGCAATGGTACTAATGAAGGCTGGCTTGCAGACAACATAAACAATGGAAGGCTAGACTTGTTCTACTGGCTTCTTGCTGTGTTGGGAGTTATAAACTTTGTGATTTACTTAATTTGCGCAATTTGGTACAAGCCAAGGAAGGCTAAGTCAGCCATACAGATGGAGAATCCGCACACAAAAAATGCAGCTGAAGAGAAGTGCTAGGATTTATGCTGTTCAAGTTGTCCTTTCCTTAATTTGATGAGCCAATATACAGTGAAAAAGCTGTGTTTCAGTTTAGTTTCTGTTCCCTATATATATATGGTGTTTGAATCAGTCCATATCCATCTCAACTGGGTCCCACACTGACCACATCCTCACTCGTACCACTACAGTGTACGGCCATCTCAATATATAGAGACATATACATTTGTCTATAACACATAAGTATTTACGTATTTATAAGGATATTAATAAGTATAATACCGCTGCGGCGCGCAGCCCGCTCCAATACATATACCGCTGCGGTGCGCAGCCCGCTCCAATACATATACGGCTGCGGCGCGCAGCCCGCTCTATTTAACGTCGACGGCGCTCACTGGGGGTGTATACAGACTTCGGAGGGGCTCCCTAGGCCCAAGAGCTATGGTGCTATGACATGCAGCCAGGTCCACCATATATCACTGCGGCGTGCAGTACGATCCGATATATATATATATATACGTATATAATTATACTGCTGCGGCGTGTAGCCCGATCCCATAATATACCAGCGCTCACTGAGAATGTGTGCAGACTCAGACTCCGAAGGGGCTCCTACAGCCCAAGCGCAATAATACTGCGGCGTGCAGTCCGTCCCACATGTATATTACATGTATATCACATGTATATTACTGCGGCGTGCAGTACGATCCAACATATATACTGCTGCGGCGTGCAGCCCGATCCAATGTAGGTATATATATATACTACCTCATAATGGGTCCTCGACCCTATCCCAGTCAATATATACTTGGCCTCTCATGCCCAATATAATATATCACAGTGGGTCCTTGACCCTGTCTCAGTCAATATAGACTTGGCCTTTCAGGCCCAATATAACATCTCATAGTGGGTCTTTGACCCTGTCTCATCTCAATCGGTATAGACTTGGCCTTTCAGGCCCGCTCAGCTAGAACAGGGAATTCCACCCTAGATAATCTCTCTCAATGTACACATCTAGTACAGGCTCATATTATACTATACAGCTAGAGCTATGGCTGAGTGTATGCTTCCAACACAATATAAGGGTCACCTAGCTCTATAGGTTCCCTAATGCTCTACAGATCGGCACAAGGCCCCAAACATGGCTATCAGCCCAATTGCACAGTTAAAAACTTATTATCAGTCATAACACACAGTATACTATTAGTAGGGAAGGACTAAGTCCGAACCCCCTATCACAATGTCACCACGCCCGTCATAGAACGTGTGTCTCATCTCAATATAGCACTGTGAAGTGCTAGTACGGGGTTTCAAACCCTCGGTACATTATTTACTACTACCACTCACCTCGATCCGATAGAAGCCTTAATCCGCCTTGCGCTCGCCTCGCAATTCAATCACCTTGAATGCCGAATCTGCTCAAAATCAATGAGAATACATCAATATAGGCTAATTAAACACAACCCATTCGAAATAACTCAATTTACATCAAAATTCCCAAAGTTGTCAAAACCCGAGCCCCGGGCCCACATTCCGAAAATTTACGAAATTCACATTTCTGGAACCCTCGTCTCGCCACGAGTCCATACATATAAAATTTACCAAAATCGGAGTTCAAACGACCTCCCAAATCCAAAAATCCCGTTTTTAATACTTGGGCCACATTTCTTCAAGATTTCAACCCAATTTCATGAAGATTGATGTTAATACTACCATAAATTGATGTTTTTGAGTCAAGAATCTTACCTCCAACGATACCCGATGACTTCTCGGTGATTTCCTCGAGTTTTCTTCTCTCTAGGGCTCAAATGTGTGTTTTTGGGTTGAAAACCCGTAACTCTCTGCTTCTGGACTTAAGTTCACTGCCAGAACAGGTTCTTCTACGCGATCGCGATCTTCCTCACGCGATCGCGATGCTCAAATTCTCGGCCTCACGCGATCGCGACTTCCTTCACGCGATCGCGAAGCATAGTCACCCTGCCTCACGCGATCGCGTCCTTCACTCCTGCGATCGCGTAGCATATTTCTCCTGGACCCATTTCTTCCTCTACGCGATCGCGTATATTGGCCTGCGATCGCGATTAACACCCGATAAATTCTACGCGATCGCGACTCTTACCCTGCGATCGCGATGCCTTATCTCCCCACTCTACGCGATCGCATCCCCATCCCCGCGATCGCGGAGAGCAATTGTCTGCTGAGGTTATGACAGCAACCAGATTTTTCTCTTTTCTTTCAACAATGGTCCGTTTGGACCCCCGTATTCATCCCGAGACTCCCGGGACCCCAACGAAAACCACCAACATACTCCAAAACATGATACGAACTTATTCCAACCATAAAAACACCATACTAAACATCAAAATCACCAATTACACACAGATTCAAGCCTAAATTTCTTAAAACTTTCCGAATTACACATTCGATCAAAAACCCGACCAAACGATGTCCGAATGACCTGAAATTTTGCAGGCATATCCAAAATCACCTAGCGGAGCTACAGAAATTGTCGGAATTCCATTCCGACCCCCGGATCAAAATATCACCTACCATCCGGTTTTCGCCAAAATTCAACATTCGCCAATTCAAGCTTAAAGCTACACCGGACCTCCGAATTCGATTCCGATTGCTTTCCTAAGTCATAAATGATCCCCCGGAACTAGTCGAATCATCAGAATCCGGTTCCGAGCACTCTAACTCAATAGTCAACTCTTGGTTGACTTTTCATATTCAAGCTTTCTTCTAACATGCTATTTGTTTCATTTTCAATCCAAATCACTCCTAACTCACCCGATAGGCTCTAACACTGATATAAAATCATCAAACATGCATTTACAACATGACGGGGTGATAATTCTCGTGACGACGGGCCGGGTCGTTACATTCTCCCCAACTTAAACAAACGCTCGTCCTCGAGCGGACTCAGAGTTGTACCAGAAGCAACCCAATAGCTGAATGACCTTACCACCCATATATTCGGGCGATCATACGTCACCCTATCTCACGCAAGTCCGAAAACACCATATAATCAAAATTTCACAGCCCATCTGAACCATAAATCACATTGCACTTTCCGAAATCATACACCAAATCTGAATCCCACATCTATACTCAACGTACACACGATCCAACTGTAATAGCCAAACTCGCCATTCCGGGTGAGATCACATGATGTATCAAACAACCCAATCACTCGAGACGATAGTCTCAATCGCAACAACTGGCCACAATAATCAAATACTAGCAGAAAGAACCTTTCTCATTAGATAGAGTTTTATTCCAACACCTTCATATCCTGCCCACGGCAACCGCACACGCGATATATCGAACCCATCTCTCAGGTCAACCATTCATGAATCCATTTCCCTTTTAATTGATACTACAACAGAATTCAAGCCAAAACTCGATATTACCCTTCTAACCAACTGAATTTATACATGCTCGCACTCGTTAATGACTCAATGATCATTTAGGTCGTAACACACCTTACTGGTGATATGATGCCTCAACACCGGCCTAAGCCGCGACAAGTACAACACAAGCTCTAATAGGAAACGTCTGAACATACTCAAATAATGACAACTGACTCCAACAACAGAGCTGTAATTCAATTCTTCAATACCATCACAACACATAACTGAGATTTCGTCTCACATCATAGAATTAGAGTACCTGAATCCTCCTCGAAAGGTCATAACATCATGTGGCCTTGCCACGACTCATGATTCTATCCAAACACTATTACTCATGGATCACCTCAAGTCACCATGCTCTAAACGGTCAGCCACACACATATCTAGGTCTGAACTCAAGCAATCAATCACACCTGCGGTGATACAATGATAATATACGCTATCAAATCCTGAAAGGACACAACCGATGTGCTATTCCCCGAGCGATGCCTAATACGGACTATTCCTCAGAAGCTAGGAAATACTGTATACCAGGTAACATATAACTAACTATATTTTCACAATATTCTGTTGCGGCGTGCAACCCGTTCCAACAACTTACATGTGGCGGCGTGCCACCCGATCCAGATACCATACATGTGGCGGCGTGCCACCCGACCCAAATACTATACCTGTGGCGGCGTGCCACCCGATCCACGAATACACCTAGCAAAGGGAATGCACATCGAAACAAGTCGCTCATCGCAACAACATATACATAGCCTCAAGCTCGGCCACCTGCATTGCATCCGACAAAGTTCCCCAATACTGGAACTGAAACAATGGTAGATACCTCTACACTGACAGCCGCCCCTAAGGTCCAATTAACAAAGCAATGCCTACCAGCTGTCCGCTGGTCCTGGGTACAACTACTCTATTGGAGCATATTTTGATGTTTTTCTGCTACGCAATTTGTGCCATTTTCCGACATAGTCCATATCACATTAGTCTGGACAAACTAGCCCAATGACGACCAATAAGCAATCAAGTATCATAATCCAAGTTGTCATATCAAGTTGAGAGAAAAAGCCATTAGAGCTTCTGATTTTTGATAATCACAAAACGGTGTCGATACCCATGACATACAACCACTGCATAGGCGGACTAACGAGAACTTCAAGTCTCCTTCACATATATAACATATGAATTACTATGCCTGATTCCGTATTTCACCGTACATATACATAACGCACATCAAGCGTCCATTCATACCACGACGACCATTCAGAAATTTCACTATGCCATCAACGACTCAGTTATTATAGTCGATCCAACAAGAGAATACCACCATACCACTGGATATCATCAGTTTACATTACCTTGTCCTTTTTGGATCATATTCCCTGCCAAGTTAATAGAATAGCAGTACCGTTTTCTTAAATCATCAGAAAGATCGATTCTTAATTCATCTGCAGCTGTTCGCGCCGCTCAATAATTTTATTGACTTCCCATATATTATGAACTGTTCTCAAAACCTAGAATATACCATTATCAACTTTCCATAACACATCGCGTATACCATACTAAGATAACATGGAAATTCTCATCCCTTTCCTACGCCGCAAACATCGACGCAATCAACTAGTCAAGGACTTTTATGATCTCATATAGAGAAAACTCATTACACATTCCAAGCTTTGCATACCAACAGGAAATACACTTATTTTTCAAACCACATTAAAACACATCATAAACTCTTTCTCCCAATCACATTGCATAAGTTAAACTGCCAGGACTGAGTCCTTATACCCATATTATACCCATATTGGGTTACACGACTGCCAACACTCAAAAGCTTTATTGCACAATATCTGCAAGACTCCTTACTTCAACCACATACCAGGAATTAGTCGTATTCTTTATCATACCACTTCGGTTTATTAACAAGTCATTCCATTTACCCAGTTTCCTTTCTGATTCATCTTTGATTTAATATTAGCCACTACTGTAGCACCATAACACATGAACTCATTCCACACGAGACTCGTACATAAGACCACACGGTCTGAGACATATAGGCCACTGAATACTCTCTCAATATTTCCAGAAGGATCACATCCTACAATACTTTATTTTGAAGAACTTCTTGCGATTTGAATTCGTTATCATTACCTTCCAATACAGATTACATAGAATCCCATCATTCACATAATATAACATAAGTACCGATCTCTTCTAACGAAACCACCATCTTTAGCCACATGCACAAATTTGAGACACCTGACTGTTACAAGTAAAATCTTGAACACCGTAAACAATTCTCGGGCGTCAGTCATCCTTATTCAACTGTAATTCCACTGTCTTATTGAACAGAACCACTCGTGCCTTATTAGAATTTTGACACTGCAGATCATGATTACATACAGATACTATTAGCTATCACTCTTTTCTATACACCAAGCATTCCTTACCAACCTCGGTTCAAAATACCCTAGTATTTCTTCACATCTACGAAGCACCATAACCTTTATCAGAATTTTCCCAACATACTTAGAGACAGAATCAACATAGCACACAATAGTGCAATCAGTTAATCAATAGCAACCTCCCCAACTTATCTCGAAGCCATTCATCAAAGCACTTTCAACCACTCATATCAGTATTACTCAAGTGATGCCGAAATGTTAGTATGATATTAAACTCAAGTCATTTACAAGCTTCGGCGGAGATTCGAATCATCGGAAATATTAACTCTTTTGCAATTCTTGCATTCATTCACACACAACAGTTACGCCCCCTCTTTAGGTGACAAAATCTTTTCTAAGTCCCGAATTTTCCAAAAATTCCGGCAGAGTTTCCTTTGTAAATTGGCCTATCCACCTGCCAGAGAATCACCAAACCATCCTAGATATACTTCCACAACTCAACAAGATATCACAATGTATTTCAACAACATTAAACATCAATACTACACGAATTATATCATCACAATTTATACTTGAACCTGCGATGTACCTGCTCGAATCATAACACATATAAAAATCACTTTAGTCTTCCTGAGTTTAAACTCGTTCCACTACACATAAGGAACTTTACCATCCAATTACGAGATATGATAATTATTTCTCACGCCCATAGCTAGGGCTACATATCAAATCACAATAAGAACTGAATACCTTACAGCTCTCCCATTATCAAACTGCCATTTGCACAATAAGGATCAGTACCGATCGTATGAACTTCATAATACCGACTCGTGAAATTTGCACCTTGGTGCTCAAGCCATAGACAAGGATTTCGCCTCAATTCCTCCAGACAGGCCCAACATGAACTCATAGAGATTATATCTCGTCCCTCGATCGGGGAATTGCAAGCCATAAGACAATTATATTACTGAGCGCTCGATGCGTACACAGACGTGTGGAAGGAATTTCAAAAATGTATCTCAAGCTGAATCAAGTACGCACGATAAGAATTCCAAGAAATGTGAAGTGTTTCCTAAAGGTTCGCAGCCTCCCGAGGATAAGTACGGGCGTCCCCGTACCGATCCACAAGACTCTACTAACCGGCTCAAGACTCATGAGGCCTAGTAAACCTAGGCTCTGATACCAACTTGTCACGACCCCGAATCCGGTCGTGATGGCGCCCAGCACACTGCTACGCCAGCCCGACCAATCAACAACAATCATAGAGCTATGAGCTCGCTTTATCCCATTCAAACATAACAATTGTAATTTAACAGTAATGGATATATCAAAAACGGGGAAACCAAGTCCCAACGCATACCAACTCCCATAGACCGAAGGGTCAAGAGTCATGAGCCTCTACAGAACATAAGTGTAATACGGTTTACAACCAAAGCTCAAAGCGGAAAGAAATAACAATTCATAATCAAAGACAGTAGGAAGGGATATCGGGTCCTGCGGACGTCGGCAGCTACCTCGAAGTCTCCACAGAACGGGGATAATAAAGCAGTTGCGACAGCTCAACTGCCCTTCTGAACCTGTATATCTGCACACAAAAAATGCAGGGGAGTGGGGTGAGTATATTTCAACTCAGTGAGCAGCAATAATAAATAATAACTGGAAGTAAGAACTCCTGTACTGTCACTAAACAGTTCTAAGGCAAACCCCCACAGGTAAGTCATCACTACAATGAATTCTCTGATCTCCAGTCCATATCCATCTCAACTGGGTCCCACACTGACCACATCCTCACTCGTACCACTACAGTGTACAACCATCTCAATATATAGAGACATATACATTTGTCTATAACACATAAGTATTTACGTATTTATAAGGATATTAGTAAGTATAATGCTGCGGCGTGCAGCCCGCTCCAATACATATACCGCTGCGGCGTGCAGCCCGCTCCATTACATATACCGCTGCGGCGTGCAGCCCGCTCCATTTAACGTCGACGGCGCTCACTGGGGGTGTATACAGACTTCGGAGGGGCTCCCTAGGCCCAAGCGCTATGGTGCTATGGCGTGCAGCCAGGTCCACCATATATCACTGCGGCGTGCAGTCCTATCCCAATATATATATATATACATATATAATTATACTGCTGCGGCGTGCAGCCCGATCCCATAATATACCAGCGCTCACTGGAATGTGTGCAGACTCAGACTCCGAAGGGGCTCCTACAGCCCAAGCGCAATAATACTGCGGCGTGCAGTCCGTCCCACATGTATATTACATGTATATCACATGTATATTACTGCGGCGTGCAGTACGATCCAACATATATACTGCTGCGGCGTGCAGCCCGATCCAATGTAGGTATATATATACTACCTCATAATGGGTCCTCGACCCTATCCCGGTCAATATATACTTGGCCTCTCAGGCCCAATATAATATATCACAGTGGGTCCTTGACCCTGTCTCAGTCAATATAGACTTGGCCTTTCAGGCCCAATATAACATCTCATAGTGGGTCCTTGACCCTATCTCATCTCAATCGGTATAGACTTGGCCTTTCAGGTCTGCTCAGCCTAGAACAGGGAATTCCACCCTAGATAATCTCTCTCAATGTACACATCTAGTACGGGCTCATATTATGCTATACAGCTAGAGCTGCGGCTGAGTTTTTGTTTCCAACACAATATAAGGGTCACCTAGCTCTATAGGTTCCCTAATGCTCTACAGATCGGCACAAGGCCCCAAACATGGCTATCAGCCCAATTGCACAGTTAAAAACTTATTATCAGTCATAACACACAGTATACTATTAGTAGGGAAGGACTAAGTCCGAACCCCCTATCACAATGTCACCACGCCCGTCATAGAACGTGTGTCTCATCTCAATATAGCACTGTGAAGTGCTAGTACGGGGTTTCAAACCCTCGGTACATTATTTACTACTACCACTCACCTCGATCCGATAGAAGCCTTAATCCGCCTTGCGCTCGCCTCGCAATTCAATCACCTTGAATGCCGAATCTGCTCAAAATCAATGAGAATACATCAATATAGGCTAATTAAACACAACCCATTCGAAATAACTCAATTTACATCAAAATTCCCAAAGTTGTCAAAACCCGAGCCCCGGGCCCACATTCCGAAAATTTACGAAATTCACATTTCTGGAACCCTCGTCTCGCCACGAGTCCATACATATAAAATTTACCAAAATCGGAGTTCAAACGACCTCCCAAATCCAAAAATCCCGTTTTTAATACTTGGGCCACATTTCTTCAAGATTTCAACCCAATTTCATGAAGATTGATGTTAATACTACCATAAATTGATGTTTTTGAGTCAAGAATCTTACCTCCAACGATACCCGATGACTTCTCAGTGATTTCCTCGAGTTTTTTTCTCTCTAGGGCTTGAAATTGAGTTTTGGGGGTGTAAACCCGTAACTCTCTGTTTCTGGACTTAAGTTCACTGCCAGAACAGGTTCTTCTACGCGATCGCGATCTTCCTCACGCGATCGCGATGCTCAAATTCTCGGCCTCACGCGATCGCGACTTCCTTCACGTGATCGCGAAGCACAGTCACCCTGCCTCACGCGATCGCGTCCTTCACTCCTGCGATCGCGTAGCATATTTCTCCTGGACCCATTTCTTCCTCTACGCGATCGCGTATATTGGCCTGCGATCGCGATTAACACCCGATAAATTCTACGTGATCGCGACTCTTACCCTGCGATCGCGATGCCTTATCTCCCCACTCTACGCGATCGCATCCCCATCCCCGCGATCGCGGAGAGCAATTGTCTGCTGAGGTTATGACAGCAACCAGATTTTTCTCTTTTCTTTCAACAATGGTCCGTTTGGACCCCCGTATTCATCCCGAGACTCCCGGGACCCCAACGAAAACCACCAACATACTCCAAAACATGATACGAACTTATTCCAACCATAAAAACACCATACTAAACATCAAAATCACCAATTACACACAGATTCAAGCCTAAATTTCTTAAAACTTTCCGAATTACACATTCGATCAAAAACCCGACCAAACGATGTCCGAATGACCTGAAATTTTGCAGGCATATCCAAAATCACCTAGCGGAGCTACAGAAATTGTCGGAATTCCATTCCGACCCCCGGATCAAAATATCACCTACCATCCGGTTTTCGCCAAAATTCAACATTCGCCAATTCAAGCTTAAAGCTACACCGGACCTCCGAATTCGATTCCGATTGCTTTCCTAAGTCATAAATGATCCCCCGGAACTAGTCGAATCATCAGAATCCGGTTCCGAGCACTCTAACTCAATAGTCAACTCTTGGTTGACTTTTCATATTCAAGCTTTCTTCTAACATGCTATTTGTTTCATTTTCAATCCAAATCACTCCTAACTCACCCGATAGGCTCTAACACTGATATAAAATCATCAAACATGCATTTACAACATGACGGGGTGATAATTCTCGTGACGACGGGCCGGGTCGTTACAGTAGTGCAAGACCAAGGTGATTTAGAAGGTTCTATCAAATTTTTTTGTAAAAGATTATCAATCTCTTTTTTACAAAATTCTACTAACTCTGCATTTAGTATGAATTTTTTAGTATGAATTTTTTCTTCTGAAAAATCGTCTTCATAAGGAAGAGTGACAATATGTTTCTTTCTATTCCAAAAAGCACTTGGATGATTAGAACAAATATCAACAACATTCTTTTCAGAAATCAATTTAATTTTTTCCTGAATTTTTACCGATTGAAGAGAATTTGTAATATTAAGACTATAAATTCGAGTTGTAAGGAATTTACAAATCGTTCTTTATTCAAAATCATAGAGTTTATATCTCTGGTAATAGGATCAGTTATAAACTGGAATGAAATCGGGTTGCCATTAAAAGTAGCTGTAAAACCTTTTGCATCAATGTGAGTAAAAGGGTAGATTGCATTTATGAAAGGCGTTCCTAAAATAATTTGAGGACTCATGCAATCTTTTACTAGGAAAAAGAAATGGGGAATACAAACCTTGTCTTGGCAAATATGGGCTTTACTTAATTTATAACGAATTGACAAAGAGTGATTAGAAGCAGATTTAACTACATGAGTAGTTTTTTCAAATAATCTAGAAGTAATTAATCCTTCTTGAATACAACTAACATCAGCACCACTATCAACAAGAGCAGTACCAGTTATAGTAAATTCTATGTTAACTAAAATCGTACACTGAACATGCCATTTATGCGCAGTTACAACCTGTAACATTCCTAAAAAATATCTTTTTTAGAAAGATCAAGTTTTTTATTTAAAAAATCTGTGTTAGAAGAATTATTTTCTTCAAAGAGAATTTTTTCTTTTCCTTTATTAGAAACAAAAGTTGAAGCTTCAGAATCGAATGAGCTCTCATTTCTCTCTAACTGAGAAATCATGTGATGGTGAACTGCTTGATTCTGTTTCAGAGATTTAATCTCTTGCTTCAGTTTTTCAACTTCAAATTTTAAATCATCGAGTGAAGAATCGCGAGTTTCAATAATTTCATGCTTCTTTTGTAATCTGTCAAAAACTTCTTTCATAGAATAAATTTCAGGAATAAAGTTTTTCGACTTATTCTTTTGAAAAGATTTTGAAGAAGATGAAGCTTTTGAAGTCATTTCTAAAATTTTGTTACGAATATCATCGTCTTTAACTTCTTTCAAAAGTTCTATAACATTTTCAGAATTAATCATGTTGAAATCAAGATTATCAAATTGAGATTGTAGTTTGTAAAACTCATCATTTTCACAAGTACATTTATCTCCTGCACAATTTAAGCAATTATTCTGATCGTCTGAATCAGTATTGTAATCAGGACTATCTTCCTGATCACTGGTTGAAGAGGGATATACATCAGATCGATCTGACTCTTCAGCATAAGCTTCATAAATCATGGTTGAAATCTTGTCTTGGACTTCGTCATCGAGTCCTAAACCTTTAAGCTTATCAGCTTTACAATTCGGAGCAATGTGACCATATTGACCACATTTGTAGCACTTAATTGTGCGAAGTTCTCGTTTAGAGAAATTCTTTGCGAATCTTGTAGACTTACGGTGTGCCTTTTTAGCTTGTCGTTTTTCCTTATAGTGTTCGGAACGTCTACGATATTTCTTACGGCGAGGTTTATCACCAGAATAATTTTCTCTATTGAGTCTAGACCTAGAAGGTCCTTAAATACCGAATTGAGTATAGAAATCTCCTAATTGAGATCTTTTTGTGGCCTTTTGGCACTTAAGTTGTTGATTCAACTTTAACTCGTTACACAGTTTCAATCCTTCTTGTGTACAAGTGCCAATGATATGGCCATAGGTTAGATTATCATAAGGGATGGAATTATTTGCTCCTCAAAGCGTATTTCTAATACGTTCAGCAAATAGAGGGGGAAGGCCATCAACTAATCTGGCTTTCGAATGAAATTGGCCGCTGTCAGGTAGATCCATAACACGGCTAAGGAAAGTATCCTTATACCAACGAAATTCTCAGAGATGTTTACATCGTAAACCATTTAGGAGAGTTCGAAGGTTCTCATAACCTTTGGTAATTCTACCATTGAATTGTTCTAGAATAGTAAGAATCAAAGTATAGACTGAATCATGTACTAAAACATCAGTTTTAGTCTCATCCTGAATTATTTTGGTAGCTGTAAGAATATGATTCTTAGCGTCAATACTTAGGAAATTATCCCACCAGCCTTTAAGTTGACCTGTGAATCCATTATTAATTATTTTTGCAACAGCTAAATCATTATTAGAATTTGCGCAAATAGAAGCATACATCATCATACGATGGCACATAATAGAAATTTGTCTTTCAGTAAAACCGTCAATACACCATTCATAAACGGAATCTCCGTTGTAAGAAGTGTTAGTTTGGTTCCAGTCTCTTTCCTCAATTAAGACATCCTGAGGCGTTGGCTGGGGTAATAATAAGTCATAAGAGACGGGATTGAAGCATAAGTTTTCTTTTTGTTGTAATTAGTCCTCTTTCTATTAGGTCTTTCTAGTCCTCCTCGAGACATCCTAGCTTGAACCTCAGAAAATAGGGGTTGGTCTTCATCTAACCAGTTATCAGGTTGTTTATGAATACCCTGAGCTTTTAAAACCCGAAAATTTTTCATTAAGCAAATCAGCTAGATCAGTTATAGATGAATGTTTTCTAAATTTAAAATCTGAAACATCAAGGGGTCTTTTCAAATGAGTTTCTTTCAAAACATCTTTTTTCGTTGAAACCTTTTCAAAAGAATTGGTAGATGTTGAAGCTATATCTGAAGAATTTAAAGATTTGACAAGCTTCGTTAATTCATCTAATTTTTTATCTAAAGAACTAATTTGTTCTCCCAAAATTTTTGAATAAAGGTTTTGGTAATTATGTTGTAAAATTAACCCATTAAATTCATTAATGGTAACAGCCGCAACCTCATCGTTAATCAATTTTTGACAAGCCAAAAAAGCAATTCCTGTATTGTTTTGCAATTTGAAAGTCTTTTGAGAAGTTGAAGGGTAAATAGCTTTTACCGATCCTTCAGTAGTTATAAAACATCTTTTAATTACCTTAACATACAAAGACAAATAAGTGGTAAACCAAGGAACGAAATCTATTATTTTTTATGCAAAGCACATCTTATAGAATTCTTTGGAATTTTTTTTTTAAATCAGTTCGGCTATAAGTTTCAAAAAACCAAGTTCGAAACGTATTCCACCGTTTTTTATAAAATCTTTTTTGAATATATTTATGTGCCGGTGATCCCGGGCTAAAATCAATTTGGACACAATCCATAAAATCAGAGTGAGTCAGTGTCTACACCTATATCAGATGGTGTAGGTTCTAAGTCAGACAAATTATCAACTGTCTGGACTACATTAGTCTTAGAATCAATTTTAACCTTACTCTTAGTATCACTAAGGGTATGCAAAGAAAGAGGTCTATCTCTTGCTGGTCCATAAATAGGGGCATCAGGGGTTATATGAGAAATATGATGAATAGCAGGAAGAGATCTATAACCAGAGAATGATTTCCTATTATAAACAGGATTCTTTAAAGAATGTAAAGAAGCAGAAGGTTTTTCTGCAAATTGAATACAAATCCTTCCGTCAGGATCTTGAGTAATATGTGAAGTCTCGTTATTCGTGACTTTATTTGTAAGTTGGTGAGGGGCTATCACCGACTCAAGAGTCCAAGTAGTTCGAAAGTTAATTTCATCCCATCTTATAGGTCTCCGAGTAGTGACCTTAGACTTTGTGAAATTAGTTTCTACCGAAATAGTTTGGTCAGATGTATCATATAATTTACATATAGGATTTAGCGTAGAAAGAAGTTTATAATAAATCCTATAAGATAAACATATCAGTTCAAATCCAAGAATATAATTATAACCATGCGTCTTAACATTCAATGTTAACGCATCTAGAATATTAACATCAGATAAAGATAGATGCAAGTTAGGCTGAGTGTTAAAATAAACAGGGCCATAAGCAACTATAGATTCAATATAACCCATCAAAGATTGTCGAAAATTTAAATTTCGTGCATCTATTAAAGCTGCAAGAAAAGTTTCACGTAATCCCTTTAGAGTTAAAGGTTTGAATGCAATTTGAACCATACCAATATGCATAAAATTGTATTTATAGCGATAATGAGTAATATCATTTTTATTTAGTAAACAAATAGTTTGTTCATCAGAATTAAGCACCAAAGATTGTTCAGTTGTTTTAACAAGCTGTTTGGTTGAGAATCGATCAAAAAATCCGTAATCATAATGTGACGACCCGGTCCTGTCGTCACGGGAATTACCACCCCGTTATGTTGAAATTACATGTTTCATTCTTTTATATCAGTGTTAGAGTCTATCGGGGGAGTTAGGAGTGAATTGGATTGAAAATAAGGCATATAGCCTTTTTGAAGGAAACTTGAATAAGAAAAGTCAACCCGGAGTTGAGTATTTAGTTAGAGGGCTCGGAATCGGATTCTGATGATTCGGTTAGTTCCGGGAGGTGATTTGTGACTTAGGTGAGCAATCGGAATTGAATTTGGAGGTCCGGTGTAGAAATAGGCTTGAATTGGCTAAGGTTGAATTTTGGCGAAATCCGACTGGTAGGTGAGATTTTGATCTGGGAGTCGGAATGGAATTATGACAGTTGCAGTAGCTCCATTAGGTGATTTTGGATGTTCCTGCAAAATTTCAGGTCATTCGGAGGTCGTTTGGTCGGGTTTTTGATCGAATGTCGGTTGTAGAAGTTTGAATGAAAACTTAGCCTTCAATTGCTCAAATTCGATGTTATTCCGTGTTAAAGTACGTGTTTTTATCATTGGAACAAGTTCGTATCGTGTTGTGGAGTATGTTGGTGGTTTTCGTTGGGGTCCCGGGGGCCTCGGGGTGAATCCGGACCATCATCCGGCACTTTTGGAACTTAAAAATCTGCAAAAAAATTGTAGATCACTGGGCAAAATCCAGGCCTTCACGTTCGTGTGGCATGGGCCGCGTTCGCGAAGGCCAAGCGAGTTAAGCATCGCGATCACGAGATAGGGTATCGCGTTCGCGTAGGTCAGGATTCTTGAGCTTCGCGATCGCGTTCAGGATGTCACGTTCGCATAGGTTTGTGAAGGTGTGCATCATGTTCGCGTGAGGGGTATCGCGAACGCGTAGAAGGAAAAATCAGACGGCTGGGAGCTAGTGCATCGCAAACGCGTTGGGGGAGGTCGCGTTCGCGAAGGTTAATCTGGAGCTGGGCATCGCGAATGCGTGGTGAGTAACGCGAACGCGTAGAAGAAAAGTCACAGGCGGTGAATTAAAACTAGAAATATTTCACTTACGGGTTTCATTTCATAAACCTCCATTTTTGAAGCCTAGAGAGAGGAAGTGAAGGGAAATAGCTGGGAGATCTTCGGGATATTGTCGGAGGTAAGTTTCGTGGTTTAATTACACGCTTTTATCTTGAAATCATGGATTATTTCTATGAAAATGGAGGATTAAATGTGGGTTTTAGCCCTTGGCCTAAAATTGTAGAATAATACCAATTTGAGCGGGAAAATAGAGTCCGAATTTGGAAAATTTGATATGCCTAGACTCGTATTGAGACGAGGGTTCCGAATATGTAATTTTTATAATTTTTCGAGAAGCGCACCAAAAGTCGGGTTTTGACAACTTTGTGGGTTTTGATACAATTTGGGTTATTTCGAATGAATTGCGTGAAATTAGAATATATTGATGCATTCTCTATGATTTTGAGCAGATTTGGCATCCGAAGAGATTGATTTGCGAGGCAAGCGCAAGGCGGATTGAAGCTTCTACCGGTTCGAGGTGAGTGGTAGTAGTAAACAATGTACTGAGGGTTTGAAACCCCGTACTAGCACTTTACAGTGCTATGTCGAGATGAGACACGCGTCTTGTGACGAGCGTGGTGACATTGTGATTGGGGACTTGGACTTAGTCCTTCCCGACTTATAGTACACTGTGTGTTATGACTGATAATAAGTTATAATTGTGCAATTGAGCTGACAGCCATGTTTGGGGCCTTGTGCCGATCTGTAGAGAATTAGGGAACCTATATTGCTAGGTGACCCTTATATCGTGTTGGAAACATACACTCAGCCGTAGCTCTAGCTGTATAGCATAACATGAGCCCGTACTATATGTGTACATTGAGAGAGATTATCTAGGGTGGAATTCCCTGTTCTAGCTGAGTGGGCCCGAAAGGCCAAGTCTATACCGATTGAGATGAGATAGGGTCAAGGACCCACTATGAGATGTTATATTGGGCCTGAAAGGCCAAGTCTATATTAACTGAGACAGGGTCAAGGACCCATTGTGATATATTATATTGGGCCCGAGAGGCCAAGTATATATTGATTGGGATAGGGTCGAGGACCCATTATGAGGTATTATATATATACCTATATTGGATCGGGCTGCACGCCGCAACAGTATATATATTGGATCGGACTGCACGCCGCAGTAATATACATGTAATATACATGTGGGACGGACTGCACGCCGCAGTATTATTGCGCTTGGGCTGTAGGAGCCCCTTCGGAGTCTGAGTCTGCACACATTCTCAGTGAGCGCTGGTGTATATTATGGGATCGGGCTGCACGCCGCAGCAGTATAGTTATATATACATATATATATTGGATCGGACTGCACGCTGCAGTAATACATGTATGGATCAGGCTGCACGCCGCAATATCATAGCGCTTGGGCCTAGGGAGCCCCTCCGAAGTCTGTATACACCCCCAGTGAGCGCCGTCGATGTTAAATGGAGCGGGCTGCGCGCCGTAGCGGTATATGTATTGGAGCGGACTGCACGCCGCAGCATTATACTTATTCATATCCTATTACCTACTTAAATACTTATACATTATAGACATAGGAATGTGTCTTCATATATTAAGATGGCCGTACACCGTAGGGGCACGAGTGATGGTTTGATCAGTGTGGGATCTTGTAGAGATAGATGTGGATTGGAGATTAGAGTACTTACCACAATAATGACGTACCTGTGACGGTTGCCTTAGAACTGTTTAGTAATAGTACAGGAGTTCTTACTTTCGGTTATTGTTTATTATTGTTACTCACTGAGTTGAAATATACTCACCCCACTCCCCTGCACTTTCTGTGCAGATCCACAGGTGCCCGAGAGCAGTTGAGACATTGTAGCTGGTGATCCTTGTCTACTTTTGCAGAGATTACGAGGTAGCTGCCAGCGTCCGCAGAGCCTATTTTCTCCTTCTTTATCATCTGTTGATTTCCTTTTGCCTAGACTATTTGTATTAGGATGTTATTCTGTAGAGGCTCAGTCTCGTGACACCACGATATGGTTGGGACCGTATTTTGTATACTTTTACTATCTTGCTCACCACCTGATATGATCATTTGCTGTTTAAGTTTAATTTGATTAATTGGAATTAATAACTGACTGGTTTAAGGGATAATATGGTCGGGCTTTCCTAGCATTGTTTTGGGCGCCATCACGACCAGGGTTTGGGTCGTGACAAGTTGGTATCAGAGCCTAGGTTAACAGGTCTCGCGAGTCATGAGCTGGTTTAGTAGAGTCTCGTGGATCGGTACGTGGACGCCTGTACTTATCCTCGGGAGGCTGCAAACCTTTTTAGGAAAAGTTTCAATTCTTGGAATTCTTGTCGTGCGATTACTTTTGACTTGAACTGAACTTTGACATTCTATTCTCTCGCGGATGGCGAGAACTCGATCATCCGGACGTGGAGGACGACCACCACTACCACCTGCTAGAGGCCGTGAACGCGGCCGTGGTCGTGGCGGAGGTCGGGCGGCTGATGCAGTACCAGCTAACCCACAGCCCCCAGTTGCAGAGGTACCAGCAGCACCAGATCAGGCACCGGCTGTGCCCATTGTCATTCCGGGTCTACAGGAGACCCTGGCTCAGATACTAGCAGTCTGCACTGGCCTAGCACAGGCGGTTTCAGTTACTACTGCAGCAGCTGCATCGGGGATCGGGGGTGGTCATCGGACCCCCGCGGTACGCACTCCAGAGCCAGCAGTGCAGGGCTTACAGACACTAGAGGCTCCTCCAGTTCAGCCTGTGGTACCGGTTCAGCCAGCAGATCAGATTCAGGGGGACAGGGTCCCAGCTATGACTGACGATGAGTAGCGTCGTCTCGAGAGGTTCAGCAGATTATCTCCTTCTGTGTTCACCGGTGCTCCGGGTGAGGATGCCCAAGGTTTTCCGGACAAGTGCCGCCAGATGCTCCGTACGGCAGGGATCTTGGAGTCCAGTGGTGTATCCTTCACTACCTTTTAGTGTCAGATGCCAGCCTTCGCTTGGTGGGAGGCTTATGAGCGCGCAGACTAGTAGGAGCAGCACCACTATCATGGCCGGAGTTCTCCACTATGTTCTTGGAGAAATGGGTGCCTCGATCTCAGAGAGAGGAGATGCGTAGGCAGTTTGAGGGTCTCCGTCAGGGGGACATGTCAGTGTTAGAGTATGAGATCAGGTTTACAGAGTTGTCCAGATATGCACCGTGGTTAGTTCATTCCGACAAAGAGAGGATTGGATGCTTCGTGGACGGCCTCATTTATCCCATTTGTATTCTGATGACTCGGGAGAGGGTTTTGAGCCGTACATTTGAGGATGTTGTGGATACTGCTCGCGACATAGAGACAAATCGTCGTAGAGAGCGGGATGGGAGGGAGGCCAAGAGGCCTCGAGGTTCAGCTAGTTCCAGTGGCACTCAGACCAGAGGCTAGAGTCAGCAGAGCCGAGGTCGCTCTTTTAGATCTTCGCAGTCAGGTCGCTCTGATCGTCGCAGATGGTCTTCTAGACAAGGTTATCAGGGTTTGCACCAGATCCAGCCGTCTCTCAGTGCCATGCCAGCTCAGAGTTCTTCACACGCCCCATCTACTCAGGGTTCATCTCGGCCTAGTTCATCAGCTGGCCACTCCAGTGCCAGAGGTCTTTATCAGTCTCAGTCCCTAGCACCGGGGAGTTGCTACGAGTGTGGAGAGTTTGGGCACCACCGTAGGGAGTGTCCCCATGTTGTTTCCAGATCTTATCAGCAGATGGGGCAGCCCTCGTCATCTGGTCCTTCTACTTCAACACCCGCCCCACCAGCTAGGGGTGAGGGTCAGGCAGCTAGGGGTCGCCCTCGAGGGGGAGGCCGATCCGGCGGACAGGCTAGATGCTATGCTCTTCAGGGCTGATCTGAGGCCGTTGCTTCTGATGCTGTCATTACAGGTATTATTTCAGTCTGCCACAGAGATACCTCAGTATTGTTTGATCCCAGTTCTACTTATTCTTATGTGTCTACATATTTTGCTCCTCATTTGAGCATGACCCGAGGGTCTCTTGAGCTGCAAGTGTATGTATCTACCCCGGTAGGGGATACTATTATTGTGGACCATGTATACTGGTCCTATTTGGTCACTATTTAGGGTCGGGAGACCCGAGTGGACCTGTTGCTTCTCAGCATGAATGATTTTGATGTTATATTGGGCATGGACTGGCTATCTCCGTGTCATGCTATTCTGGACTGTCATGCTAAGACAGTCACCTTGGCTATGCCAGGTATTCAGAGGATCGAGTGGCGAGGCACGACTGAGTATGTACCTAGTAGGGTAATATCTTTCCTCAAGGCCCAACGAATGGTTGGGAAGGGATGTCTCTCTTATTTAGCATTTGTGCGGGAGGTCGAGGCCCAGACTCCCAGTATTGATTCTGTTTCCATTGTGCGAGACTTTCCTGATGTGTTTCACTCAGACCTGCCGGCCATGCCACCGGACATGGATATTGACTTTGGGATTGATTTGGTGTCAGGCACTCAGCCTATTTCTATTCCTCCGTATCGGATGGCACTAGCCGAGCTGAAGGAATTGAAAGAGCAGCTCCAGGAACTCCTAGATAAGGGGTTCACTCGGCCGAGTCTGTCACCGTGGGGTGCACCGGTCCTGTTCGTTAAGAAGAAGGATGGATCCATGAGGATGTGTATTGACTAAAGGCAACTGAACAAAGTTACAGTGAAGAATAAGTATCCTTTGCCTCGGATTGATGATTTATTTGATCAGCTCCAAGGAGCTAGGGTGTTCTCGAAGATTGATCTTCGTTTAGGCTACCATCAGCTAAAGATTAGGGACTCTGATATTATGAAGACTGCATTCAGGACTAGATATGGTCACTATGAGTTCCTTGTGATGTCTTTTGGGCTAACCAACGCCCGAGCAGCATTCATGCATTTAATGAACGTCGTGTTCAGGCCACACTTGGATTCATTTGTGATCATGTTCATTGAGGACATTCTAGTCTACTCCCGTAGTCAGGAGGAGCACGCTCGACACTGAGCATTGTATTGCAGAGATTGAGAGAGGAGAAGTTGTACGCCAAGTTCTCCAAATGTGAGTTCTGGCTTGAGTCCGTGGCATTCTTAGGACACGTGGTGTCCCGTGATGGTATTTAAGTAGATCCGAGGAAGGTCGAGGCAGTGCAGAGTTGGCCCAGACCGACATCAGTTACTGAGATCCGTAGCTTTCTGGGATTGGCAGGATATTATCACCGATTCGTTTAGGGATTCTCTTCTATTGCTTTACCCTTGACTAGATTGACTCGGAAGGGTGTTCCTTTCATATGGTCCGAGGAGTGCGATGAGAGCTTTCAGAAGCTCAAGACAGCACTGACCACAGCACCAGTCTTGATACAGCCGTCAGCTTCAGATCCTTATACTGTGTATTGTGATGTCTTGGGATTTGGCATTGGATGTGTAGTAGGATGCAGGAGGGTAGGGTCATTGCTTATGCTTCTCGTCAGTTGAAGCCCCACGAGAAGAACTACCCTGTTCATGATTTGGAGCTAGCAGCCATAGTTCATGCTTTGAAGATTTGGAGGCATTACCTGTATGGTGTCTCATGTGAGGTGTACACGGATCATCGTAGTCTTCAGCACTTATTCAGATAGAAGGACATTAATTTGAGACAGCGGAGGTAGTTGGAATTGCTTAAAGATTATGACATCACCATCTTGTATCATCTGGGGAAGGCCAATGTGGTGGCCGATGCTTTAAGTCGGAAAGTGGTCAATATGGGCAGCCTAGCTTTCATCCCAGTTGGGGAGAGGCCATTTTCTTATGACGTTCAGACCCTAGCCAATCGGCTAGTGAGGTTGGATATTTCAGAGCCGAGTCGAGTGTTGACTTGTGTTATTTCTCGATCTTCCTTATATGATCGCATCAGGGAGCGACAGTATGATGACCCACATTTGCTTGTCCTTAAGGACAGAGTGCAGCATAATGATGCTAGAGATGTGACTATCGATAGTGATGGTGTTCTGAGGATGCAGGGCCGTATATGCGTGCCCAATGTAGATGGTTTGCGGGAGTTGATACTTGAGGAGGCACACGGTTCGCGGTACTCTATTCACCCAGGTGCCGCAAAGATGTACCAAGACTTGAGACAACACTACTGGTGGAGGAGAATGAAGATGGATATTATTAGGCATGTAGCTAAGTGCCTCAATTGCCAGCAGGTCAAGTATGAGCATCAGAGACCGGACGGTGTTCTTCAGCGTATGATCATTCCCGAGTGGAAATGGGAGAGAATCACCATGGATTTTGTTACTGGACTCCCTCGGACAGCGAGGAGGTTTGATTCTGTATGGGTGATTGTTGATCGGCTGACTAAGTCTGCACATTTCATCCCAATTAGCACTACTTACTCATCGGGGCGGTTGGCAGCAATCTTTATTCGGGAGATTGTCAGGTTGCATGGGGTCCCAGTGTCTATTATATCTGACAGAGGCACTCAGTTCACTTCTCAGTTTTGGAGAGCATTTCAGCGAGAGATGGGTACGTGAGTTGAGTTGAGCACCGCATTTCACCCCAGACAGACGGACAGTCGGAGCGCACTATTCAGATCCTGGAGGATAAGTTGCGGGCATGTGTGATTGACTTTGGTGGTTCGTGGGACGAGTTCTTGACACTTGCTGAGTTTGCCTACAACAACAGCTATTAGTCGAGTATTCAGATGGCCCCGTACGAGGCATTGTATGGCAGACGGTGTAGATCTCCCGTCGGATGGTTTGAGCCTGGTGAGGATAGGTTGATAGGGACTGAGTTAGTTCAGGATGCTCTGGATAGAGCAAAGTTGATCCAGGAGAGGCTTCGCACGGCACAGTCTCGCCAGAAGAGTTATGCAGACCATAGAGTTCGAAAGTTGTCTTTCGTGGTTGGTGACAGAGTATTGTTGAAGTTTTCACCCATGAAGGGTGTCATGAGGTTCGGGAAGAAAGGGAAGTTGAGTCCCAGATACATTGGTCCTTTTGAGATACTCAGAAGAGTTGGAGAGGTGGCATATGAGTTGGCCTTGCCACCCAGCTTATCCAGCATTCATCCAGTATTCCATGTGTCTATGCTCCGGAAATATATCAGGGATCCGTCTCATGTATTAGACTTCAGTACCATTCAGCTTGATGGTGATCTATCATATGATGTGGAGCCTATTGCTATTTTGGGTTGCCAGGTAAGAAAATTGAGGTCGAAGGAGATTGCATCAGTTAAGGTTCAGTGGAGAGGTCGGCCCGTGGAGGAGGCTACTTGGGAGGTTGAGCAAGAGATGCGAAGCCGATATCCTCACTTGTTTGAGACTTCAGGTATGTTTCTTGACCCGCTCGAGGACGAGCGTTTGCTTAAGAGGGGGAGAATGTGACGACCCGACCCATCGTCATGGGAATTACCATCCCGTTATGTTGTAATTACATATTTCATGCTTTTATATCGGTGTTAGAGTCTATCGGGGGAGTTAGGAGTGAATTGGATTGAAAATAAGGCATATAGCCTTTTTGAAGGAAACTTGAATAAGAAAAGTCAACCTGGAGTTGACTATTTAGTTAGAGGGCTCGGAATCGGATTCTAATGATTCGATTAGTTCCGGGAGGTGATTTGTGATTTTGGTGAGCAATCGGAATTGAATTTGGAGGTCCGGTGTCAAAATATGCTTGAATTGGCTAAGGTTGATTTTGGCGAAATCTGAACGGTAGGTGAGATTTTGATCCGGGAGTCGGAATGGAATTTCGACAGTTGCATTAGCTCCGTTTGGTGATTTTGGATGTGCCTGCAAAATTTCAGGTCATTCGGAGGTCGTTTGGTCGGGTTTTTGATCGAATGTCGGTTGTAGAAGTTTGAATGAAAACTTAGCCTTGAATTGCTCGAATTCGATGTTATTCCGTGTTAAAGAATGTGTTTTTATCATTGGAACAAGTTTGTATCGTGTTGTGGAGTATGTTTGTGGTTTTCGTTGGGGTACCGGGGGCCTTGGGGTGAATCCGGACCATCATCCGGCACTTTTGGAACTTAAAAATCTGCAGAAAAATTGTAGATCACTGGGCAAAATCCAGGCCTTCGCGTTCGCGTGGCATTGGCCGCGTTCGCGAAGGCCAGGCGAGTTAAGCATCGCGATCACGAGATAGGGTATCGCGTTCGCGTAGGCCAGGATTCTTGAGCTTCGCGATCGCGTTTAGGATGTCGCGTTCTCGTAGGTTTGTGAAGGTGTGCATCGCGTTCACGTGAGGGGTATCGCGAACGCGTAGAAGGAAAAATCAGACGGCTAGAAGCAAGTGCATCGCGAACGCTGTCACGACCCCAAATCCGGTCGTGATGGCGCCCAGCACACTGCTAGGCCAGCCTGACCAATTAACAACAAACACGGAGCCATAAGCTCACTTTATCCAATTTAAGCATAACGGAATAATTCAACAGTGATAGATACATATTAAAAACAGGGAACCAAGTCCCAACACGTGCCAACTCCCATAGACCAAAGGGTCAAGAGTCATGAGCCTCTACAGAGTATACAAAGTGTAAATAGTGAATATAACCGTACACAAGTGTAGTGTGGTCAGAACAAAAATGTAGACAAACTGGAGAATCAGGTCCTGCGAACGCTGGCAGCTACCTCGACTGTCCAAAAGCACTCCCGAGCTGCAATAGGATCAATCCTGCTGTGATGTACCTGAATCTGCACACAAGGTGCAGGGAGTCGGGTGTGAGTACTTCAAACTCAGCGGTAATAAAAGTAAATAATACTTGAAGGGAAGAAAACCACGATAGGCACTATCTCATGCTACACAATACAGAACTATCTTTTTATCCCTTTCGAGCATATGTGAGTAGATTATTAAAAATCTCAATTTTTAGCTACTTTCTTTCATAATAATATACCAATACCTGGATACAACCTCAAGCAGTGCAAGTCCGCACTCAAATCATCCCCTCGGGCTCAGCACTCCTTATCAATTTACACCAGGAGATCTGGTCAATAAGGCAACTAATGCATGTGTGCCAGTAATGTATGAGTGTTGAATGTTATGCCACGTAGTACACGTAAACCAATGTATGTATGCCATGCAATGCATATGACCACTACGGCGCGTAGCCCGATCCAATTTGGGTACCCGTGCTCACTGTGGGGGTTCAGACTCCGGAGGGGCTCCTACAGCCCAAGCACAATATTAATATCACACCTGCTGCGGCGCGCAGCCCGATCCGTATACCCCTGCGGCGTGCAGTCCGATCCATGCATGTGTATGCATATGCTCACATAAAATGTCATGCCCTAACATATGGCCCTCGGCCCCAATCAGTCTAACAAATAATCAAGAAAGCCCTACGGGCAACAATATCATATTTGCTCACAGCTAAAAAATGTTATTAAGACATGGTTCAAGTTTTTCATAACCTTATAAAAATGCTAAATAGCAAAATACCATTTTAAACCTTAAATTTAGAATAAAATATGCACAGTGTTATCAAAACGGTGATACCAATCCCTGAAGGATTCAAATAATTGGCACGAAGCCCAAACATGATAATTAGTCCAATTCATTTCAACAATTAGGTGTTATTATTTATTACGCGGGACGGACCAAGTCACGATCCCCAATGGTGCTCTACCCCACGCCCGTTATCCGGCGTGCAAGTCACCTCGACACAGCACTAAGATGTGCAAGTCCGGGGTTTACCAACCCTCAGGACATCATTTACAAGTATTACCCACCTCAAACCGACGAAATCTCATGCCCGCGACGCCTTAGCTCCTCGAACCGGCATCCACGCACGTCAAAACTAGCACAAATGTATCAAAATAGGCTAATGGAATGCTACCCAGTCAAAACAACTCAATTTACACTGAAATTCACAAAGTTGCCAAAACTCGACTTTCGGTACACTTCTCGAAAAATTACAAAAGTTACATATTCGGAATCCTTATCTTGATACGAGTCTAGGCGTATAAAATTTACCAAAATCGAACTCCATTTGCCCACTCAAATCAGTGTTTTTCTTCAATTTAGGCCTAGGGCTCAACCCCCCCCCCCCCTTAATCTTCCATTTACAGGGAATTAACCAAGGATTTCATGATAAAATGATGTAATTATGCCACAAAACTTACCTCCGATGAAACCTCGATGATTTCCCAACAATCTCCCGTCAATACCTTCTCTTGGAACTCAAAAATGGAGGTTTGGGGTATGAAACCCGCGACTGGTTATTTTCTGGTTTTAACTTCACTGCCAGCCTAATTTCTTCATCGCGTTCGCGATGCCTCTCACGCGAACGCAATGCCTTATTCCAGTCCATCATCACGAACGCGACACACAGTCACGCGTTCGCGAAGATCATTCTCCCCAGCCCGGATTTTTCCTCTACGCGAACGCGACATACCTCACGCGTTCGCGATGCCTTATGAATTTCTTATACGCGAACGCGACTCAAACCATCGCGAACGCGATGCTTCCCAGCTTCCTCTTACGCGAACGCGACACCACCCCTCGCGAACGCGATGACCACTGACCCCGGCCTACGCGAACGCGGAACTTGCCTTCGCGAACGCGAAGGCTTATTTTATGCCCAGTGATCTGCAATTTTACAGCAGACTTCCAAGTTCCAAAAATGCCGGATGATGGTCCGGATTCACCCCGAGGCCCCCGGGACCCCAATGAAAACAACCAACATACTCCAAAACACGATACGAACTTATTCCAAGCATAAAAACACCATCCTAAACATCAAAATCACCAATTACACACGGATTCAAGCCTAAGTTTCTTCAAAATTTCCGAATTGCTCATTCAATCAAAAACCCGACCAAACGACGTCCGAATGACCTAAAAATTTGCAGACATATCCAAAATCACATAACGAAGCTACAGGAATTGTCAGAATTCCATTCCGACCGCCGGATCAAAATCTCACCTACCGTTCGGATTTCATCAAAATTCAACCTTAGCCAATTCAAGCCTATTTCTACACCGGGCGTCCAAATTCAATTTCGATTGCTCTCCTAAGTCATAAATGATCCCCCAAAACTAGTCGAATCATCAGAATCTGATTCCGAGCACTCTAACTCGATAGTCAACTCTAGGTTGACTTTCCATATTCAAACTTCCTTCAAACATGCTATTTGCTTCATTTTCAATTCAACTCACTCCTAACTCACCCGATAGGCTCTAACACTGATATAAAAGCATAAAACATGTAATTGCAACATGACGGGGTGGTAAATTCCCGTAACGACGGGCTGGGTCGTTACATTCTCCCCAACTTAAACAAACGCTCGTCCTCGAGCGTACCAGAGTGGTACTAGAAGCAACTCAATAGCTGAATTACCTTACCCAGCATATATTCGGGCGATCATACGTCACCCTATCTCACATAAGTCCGAAAACACCATATAGTCAAAATTTCACAGACCATCTGAACCATAAATCACATTGTACTTTCCGAAATCATATGCCAAATGCAAATCCCATGCCTATACTCAGGATACACTCGAATCCACTGCAATAACCCATACTCACCACTCCGGGTGAGATCATATGATGTATCAAACAACCCAATCACTCGAGACAATGGTCTCTAATCACACAATTTCCCATGATAACCAAATACCAACTGAAAAACCCTTTTCATTAGATAGTGTCTTGTTCCAACACCTTCATATCATGCCCACGGCAACCGAACATGCGATATATCGAACCCATCTCTCAGGTCAACCATTCATGAATCCATTTCACTTTTAACTGATACCACAACAGATTTCGGACCCAAATCTCGGTATTACCTTTCTAACCAGCTGATATCACATATACTCACACTCACTATTGGCTCCAACGCTCATTTCGATTATAACACACCGCACTGGTGATTTGACACCTCAACACCGACCTAAGCCATGACGAGCACAACATAGGCTCCAATAGAAACGTTTGGACACACTCGAATCATGACAACTCAAATCATGACACTGTCTCCAGCAAAAGAGCTGCAATTCAATTCCTCTGTGCCATCATAACATAGAACTGAGATCGCGTCTCGCATTATAGAAATAGAGTACCTGAATCCTCCTCGAGAGGTCATAACATCACGTGGCCTTGCCACGAGTCGTGATTCTATCCCAACATTATTACTCATGAAGCACCTCAAGCCACTAAGCTCAAAACGGTTAGCCACGCACGGATCTAGGTCTTGAACCCACGCAATCAACCTCACCCACGGTGAAACAATTAACGTATGCTATCAAATCCTGAAAGGACACAACCGACGTGCCATTTGCCAAGCGATACTCAAAACGGACTTTTCCTCAGAAGTGGGGAAGTATTGTATACCAAGTAGCATATAACTAACTATATTTTCACAATATTCCGTTGCGGCGTGCAACCCACTCCAATGACATACCCGTGGCGGCGTGCCACCCGATCCAGATACCGGCGTGCCACCCGATCCACGCATAAATCTCGCAAAAGGAAATGCATATCGAGTCGAATTTTCTCATTACAGCAAACATATATATATATAGCCTCAAGCTCGGCCACATGAAACGCATCCGACAACGTTTCTCAATACTGGAACTGAATCAATGGTAGATACCTCTACACTGACATCCGCCACTAAGGTCCAACTAACAAAGCAATGCCTACCAGCCGTCCGTTGGTCCTGTGTACAACTACTCTGTTGGAGCATACTCTGATGCTCTCTGCTACGCAATTTGTGCCATTTTCCGACATAGTCCATATCACATTTGTCTAGACGACCAGTCTTATGTCAACCAGTCTGAAATAAGGTATCATAACCGAAATTCATCATATCAAGCTAAGAGAGCCACTAGGGCTTCCGATTTCCAATAATCACAAAACGGTGTCGATACACGTGATATACAACCACTGCATAGGCGGATTACGAGAACTTCTAGTCACCAACACATATATAACACATGAATCGTTATACCTGGTTCCACACTCCACCGTACGAATACATAACGCACATCAAGCGCCCATTCGTTCCACGAAAGCCATCCAAAAATTTCACTATGCCATCAACGACTCAATTATTACAGTCGATCCAACAAGAGAATACCACCATGCCATTAGACATTATCAGTTTACATTAACTTGTCCCTTTTGGACCATATTCCCTGCCAAGTTAATAAAATAGCAGTACCATTTTCTTAAATCATCAGAAAGATCGATTCTTAAATTCACCTGCAGCTGTCCGTGCTGCTCAATAATTTTATTGACTTCCCATATATTATGAACTGATCTCAAAACCTAGAATATACCATTATCAACTTTCCATAACACATCGTATATACCATATCACACTAAGACAACATGGAAATTCATATCCCTTTCCTCCGCCTCAACATCGGCGCACTCAACTAGTCAAGGACTTTCATGATCCCATATAGAGAAAACTCATTGCACATTCCAGACCTTACATGCCAACAGGAAAAATACACTCATTTTCAAACCATGGTAGAACACATCATAAACTCTTTCTCCCAATTACATTGCATAAGTTAAACTGCCAGGATTGAGTCCTTATACCCATATCGAGTTACACAACTGCCAGCACTTAAGAGCTTTGCTGCAATGTCTGCAAGACTCATTACTTCAACAACATACCAGGAACCAATCGTATGCCTTTTTATACCATTCTGGTTTATTAACGAGTTGTTCCATTTAACAAGTTTCCTTTCTGATTCATCTCTAATTTCATATCAGTCTTTACTGTAGTACGACAATGCCTCAACCCTTTTTACCACACAAGACTCGTACGCAAGACCACACGGTCTAAGACCCATAGGCCACTGAATACTTTCTCAATGTTTCCCAAAAGTACCACATTGTACCACTTTATTTTGATGAACTTCCCGCGGTTTTTAAATTGTTATCATTACTTCCCAATACGGATACCTAGAATCCCATCATTCACATGATATAACACAAGCCTTGAAACCGCCATCTTTAGCCACATACACAAATCTTAAGGCACCTGACTGTTACAAGCAAAATCTTGAACACTGCAAAACCATTCTCGGGCATCATTCACCCTTATTAAGCTGTAATTCAACTGTCCTATTGATTAGAACCACTCGTGTTTTGTTAGAACTCTGACATCGCAGAACATGATTACTTACGGATACAATCAACTATCTTTCTTTTCTATACGGTGAATATTCTTTACCAACAGCAATTCAAAACACCCTAGTACTTCATCAGATCTACGAAGCACCATAACCTTTACCAGACTTTCCAAATATACTTAGAGACAGAATTAACATAGCATAATGCAATTAGTTAATCAATAGCAACCTCCCCAACTTAGCTCGAAGCCATTCATCAAAGCACTTTCAACCACTCATATCATTATTACTCAAGTGATACCGAAATGTTAAGATGAGATTAAACTCAAGTCATTTACAAGCCTTGACAGAGATTCGAATCATCAGAAATATTAACTCTTTTGCAATTCTTGCATTCATTCACACACAACAGTGACGCCCACTCTTTAAGTGACAAAATCTTTCCTAAGTCCCAAATTTTCTAAAACTTTCGGCAAAGTTTCCTTTGTAAATTGGCCTATCCACCTGCCAGAGAATCACCAAAACCATCCTAGCAATACATTCACAACTCGACAAGACATCACAATGCATATCGACAACATTAGTCTCAATACTACACAAATCATATTATCATAATTGGTACATGAACATGCGTTGTACCTGCTCGAATCATAACACATATCAACTACCTTTCAATTACACATGAGAATCAATCCACCTACCTCGCCTCAATTTAGCATTTCAACACAATACCTTCCACCAGGATACACATAGCATAATCATTTTAGTCTTCCCTGAGTTTGAACGCGTTCCACTACACATAAGGCACTTTACCTTCCAATTAAAAGGTGATGAAAGTATTTCTCACGCCCATAGCTAGGGCTACATGTCAAATCACAATAAAGATCAATACCGATCGTATGAACTTCATAATATCGGCTCGCGAAATTAGTACCTTGGTGCTCAAGCCATAGACAAGGATCTGGCATCGAGTCCTCCCGACTGGCCCAACACGAATTCACGGAGATTATATCTCTGTCAGGACCCAAATCCGGTCGTGATGGCGCCCAACAATCAAGCTAGGCCAGCCAGACCAACAATTTAATTATCACCACGATATCAGTCCCAAATGGACAACCCAAGAAGAATATATGAGTTTAAGAACTCCAATAATACTAATAATGACTGACACTCCCAAAGATCCGGAGTCGCAAGTCTAGAGCCTCTAACAAAACCCAACAGGAATAGAGAGTATTGTATAGAAATACTCAAGTCTAAATACAAAATACAAATAACAACTGGAAAGGAGAGGAGAAGCTAGGTTCTGCGAACGTAGGAAGCTACCTCAGCAACTCGATATGACACTACAAACGCTGGAATTGCCTGTCTACTGCTCCTGAGTACCTGAGTCTGCACACAAAAGGTGCAGGGAGTAGGGGTGAGTACTAAGTACTCGGTGAGTAATAAATATATACAAGTAGCTGAAAATAAGAAATCCACAGAATACCACATAATGAAGCTAAACTACAGTTTGAATATCCTACGAACTAGCATTAACAATACAATACAGCTACCAGAGAGTAATTCAACAAATAAAGATGCAATGCAATGCACATAGCCGCTACGGCGTGTAGCCCGATCCATTTAACGTCGACGGCGCTCACTGGGGGTGTGTACAGACTCCGGAGGGGCTCCTACAGCCCAAACGCAATACTGCTGCGGCGTGCAGCCCGATCCTCATATCAACCACTGCGGCGTGCAACCCGATTCCATACTCAGTCCACAATAAGCAATTAAGTCACAAAACAGTTCATTTTTCTTAATTCCAGTTCATAATTTATGAAAAATACTTTAACTTTATTAAATTTGCAAAAGCCGGTGACTTAGCATTTCAAAAAGGTGATTTCAATTTCCAGGATTGAGATCAGTGATTTAAGCAATTATAGCTATCACATAAATATTGTCCTCTAAGGACGCTACATGATCGGCACAAGGCCCCAAACAAGGCTTACAGCCCACAATTATATCAAATACAGTGTATTTCCAACACTAATAACATATTATTCCTTTCCGGGATGGACCAAGTCTCAATCCCTAGTCAAAATCAATCCCGCACCTGCCACGGTGTGCGAGCCACGCCCTACTAGTGTCACAGTGTGCTAAGCCGGGGTTTCGAACCCTCAGGATACCATATACACAAACTACTCACCTCTAGCCGGTCGTAGACTCGTCCGTGATGCCTTTTCCTTTGAATTTAGCTCCCTCGTGCGTAGAATCTAGTCAAACCACAATAATTATATCAAATACGGGTCAAAGAATCATAACCCATTACAATTTACATGAAATTCGCATAAATACACCAAGTTGGTAAAACCCGACTTTCGGTACGCTTCTCGAAAAATTACGAAAGTCACATATTCGGAACCCTCATCTCAATACGAGTCTAAGCATATCAATTTTACCAAATTCGGACTCCATTTGCTCATTCAAAACCTTGATTTTCTATAGTTCAAGCCTAGGGTTAAATCTTCCATGAATCACCCCAAATCCTTCCATTTTCATGATATAATTGCATAATAATACCAATACTAATCATAGTTTAAGTCCATAGTTGCTTACCTGATGATTTCCTTGAGTTTCTCTTCAAAATTGCCCAAATCGCCTCTAAAGCCGAGACCCAAATGTGTGAAATGTTTCTGAAATTTTCTAACTTCTGATACACTTAACTCACTGCGATTTTCGCTTCTGCGATACACGGACCGCTCCTGCGGATCCGCTTCTGCGGAAAGTCTTCCGCTCCTGCGACCAAGAGTCCGCTCCTGCGGACTCGCCTATGCGGCCAACCACCCGCTTCTGCGGACTTCTCCATTTCGCCTCTTGACCGCTTCTGCGGTCTACCCTTCGCTCCTGCGACGCCGACTCAGTGGACATATTTCCGCTTCTGCGAAAACAAGCGCTCCTGCGCCTCCTCGTCCGCTTCTGCGGACTCGCTCCTGCGCCCCCATTTCCGCAGGAGCGAAAACAATAGAACCCGAACACTTCCCTGCAATTTTTCCACATTTTCTCCCGTTTGGCCATTCGAAAACACCCCGAGGCCCCCGGGACCTCATCCAAACACACCAACACATCCTAATTCCTTATTCGAACTTGTTCCAATCATAAAAACACCATCCTAAACATCAAAATCACCAATTACCCACGGATTCAAGCCTAAATTTCTTAAAACTTTCCGAATTACACATTCGATCAAAAACCCGATCAAACGATGCCCGAATGACCTGAAATTTTGTAGGCACTTCCAAAATCACCTAACGGAGCTACTGCAATTGTCGGAATTCCATTCCGACTCCCGGATTAAAATCTCACCTACCATTCGGATTTCGCCAAAATTCATCCTTAGCCAATTCAAGCCTAATTCTACACCGGACCTCCGAATTCAATTCCGATTGTTCTCCTAAGTCATCAATGATCCCCCGGAACTAGTCGAATCATCAGAATCCAGTTCCGAGCACTCTAACTCAATAGTCAACTCTTGGTTGACTTCCCGTATTCAAGCTTCCTTCAAACATACTATTTGCTTCATTTTCAATCCAAATCACTCCTAACTCACCCGATATATTCTAATACTAATATAAAAGCATAAGATATGTAAATGCAAGGTAACGGGGTGGTAATTCCCGTAACAACGGGCCGGGTCGTTACATTCTCCCCAACTTAAACAAACGCTCGTCCGCGAGCGGGTTAAGAAACATACCTGGAGTATCAAACAAGTGAGGATATCTACTTCGCATTCCCTGCCCGGTCTCCCAAGTTGCTTCCCCCACGGGACGACCTCTCCACTGCACTTTCACTGAAGCTATGTCCTTGGATCTCAGCTTACGAACCTGTCGACCCAAAATGGCTACTGGTTCCACATCATAAGTCAAGTCTTCATCTAGCTGTATCGTGCTGAAGTCTAACACATGAGACGGGTCTCCGACATACTTCCGGAGCATAGATACATGGAACACCGGGTGAACTCCCGACAAACTGGGTGGCAAAGCAAGCATATAAGCCACCTCCCCAACTTTCCTAAGCACCTCAAAAGGTCCAATAAACCTTGGGCTCAACTTCCCTTTCTTTCCAAACCTCATAACACCCTTTATAGGCGAAACCTTCAGCAACACCTTCTCACCTACTGAATAAGACACATCTCGGACCTTCCGGTCCGCATAACTCTTCTGACGCGACTGAGCTGTGCGAATTCTCTCCTAAATCACCTTTACCTTGTCTAAGGCATCTTGGACTAACTCTGTCCCCAACAACCTAGCCTCGCCGGGCTCGAACCAACCAACTGGAGACCTACACCGTCTCCCATATAAAGCTTCATACGGTGCCATCTGAATACTGGACTGATAGCTATTATTATAAGCAAACTTCGCCAAAGGCAAATAATCAGCCCACGAACCACCGAAATCAATGACACAAGCACGCAACATGTCCTCCAATATCTGAATAGTACGCTCAGACTGTCCATCCGTCTGTGGATGAAATGCTGTGCTCAACTCTACCTGTGAACCCAACTCTCGCTGAAATGTCCTCCAGAACTGAGAAGTGAACTGGGTACCTCTGTCCGATATAATAGAAATGGGAACTCCATGCAATCTCACTATCTCACGGATGAATATCTCTGCCAACCGCTCTGAGGAATAAGTAGTACACACTGGGATGAAGTGAGCTGACTTGGTCAACCTATCCACCACCACCCAAACCGAATCAAACTTCCTCGCTGTCCGAGGGAGTCCACTAACAAAGTCCATAGTAATCCTTTCCCACTTCCACTCGGGAATATCAATATGCTGGAATACACCACCAGGTCTCTGATACTCATACTTGACCTGCTGACAGTTTAGACACCGAGCCACATGGCTCACAATATCTTTCTTCATCTTTCTCCACCAGTAATGCTGCTTCAAATCCTGATACATCTTCGCGGCTCCTGGATGAATAGAATACCGCGAGCTGTGGGCCTCCTCCAATATCAATTCACGAAGGCCGTCAACATTGGGCACGCATATCCGGCCCTGCATCCGCAATACACCATCACTATCAATAGTGACATCTCTGGCATCATCATGCTGAACTCTGTCCTTAAGGACAAGTAAGTGTGGATCATCATACTGGCGCTCTCGAATACGATCATATAAAGAAGAACGAGCTACTACACAAGCCATCACCCGACTAGGCTCAGAAATATCGAGCCTCACCATCTGATTAGCTAACGCCTGAACATCAACTGCTAGGGGTCTCTCCCCAACTGGAATATATGCCAAACTACCCATACTAATAGCCTTCCGGCTCAACGCATCAGCCACTACATTGGCTTTCCCGGGATGATACAAGATAGTAATATCATAGTCTTTAAGCAATTCAAGCCATCTCCGCTGCCTCAAATTTAGATCTTTCTGCTTAAACAAATGCTGAAGGCTGCGGTGGTCCGTATATACATCACAAGATACACCATATAGGTAATGCCTCCAAATCTTCAAGGCATGAACAATAGCTGCTAACTCCAAATCATGAACGGGGTAGTTCTTCTCGTGGGGCTTTAGCCGACGAGAAGCATATGCAATAACTCTACCCTCCTGCATCAACACACAACCGAGCCCAACTCTAGAAGCATCACAATACACCGTATATGACCCTGAGGCTGATGGCAGCACAAGTACTGGAGCTGTGGTCAAAGCCTCCTTGAGCTTCTGGAAGCTCTCCTCGCATTCATCAGACCACACAAATGGAGCATTTTTCTGTGTCAACTTAGTCAACGGTGAAGCAATAGATGAGAAACCCTGAACAAACCGGTGATAATAGCCTGCCAAGCCGAGAAAACTCCGAATCTCTGTAGCTGAGGAAGGTCTGGGCCAATTCTGCACTGCCTCGACCTTTTGTGGATCAACTCGAATACCATCACTGGACACTACATGTCCTAGAAAACCGACAGTATCAAGCCAGAACTCACACTTAGTGAATTTTGCATAAAGTTTCCCTTCTCTCAACCTCTGCAATACCACTCTCAAGTGTTGTGCATGCTTCTCTTGACTGTGTGAATATACCAGAATATCATCAATAAACACAATCACAAAAGAATCAAGGTACGGCCGAAATACACTATTCATCAAGTGCATGAATGCAGCTGGGGCATTAGTCAGCCCGAAAGACATCACCAGGAACTTGTAGTGCCCATATCGCGTCCTGAACGCTGTCTTCATAATATCCGAGTCCCTGATCTTCAACTGATGATAGCCCGATCGAAGGTCAATCTTAGAAAATACACTAGCTCCTTGGAGCTGATCAAATAGGTCCTCAATACGAGGCAATGGGTATTTATTCTTCACTGTTACCTTGTTCAGCTGCCTGTAATCAATGCACATTCTCATTGTGCCATCTTTCTTCTTCACGAACAACACCGGTGCACCCCAAGGTGACACACTCGGACGAATGAAACCCTTATCTAAGAGTTCTTGAAGTTGTTCCTTCAATTCTTTTAACTCTGCTGGTGCCATGCGATAGGGAGGAATAGAAATGGGCTGAGTGCCCGGCACCAAGTCAATACCAAAGTCAATATCTCTGTCAGGCGGCATGCCTGGTAGGTCTGCTGGAAATACATCCGGAAACTCCCTCACAATGGGGACCGAATCAAGACTGGGTGTCTCGGCCTCAACATTTCTAATGAAGGCCAAATAAGATAAACAACCCTTGCCAATCATTCGTTGGGCCTTTATATAAGAAATCACCCTGTCGGACACATAATCGGTCAAGCCACGCCACTCGATCCTCGGATTACCTGGAATAGCTAGTGTGACTGTCTTGGCATGACAGTCCAAAATCGCATGGTAAGGAGATAGCCAATCCATGCCTAGAATCACATCAAAATCTACCATGCCCAGTAGTAATAAATCAACTCGGGTCTCCGGACCCCCAATAGTAATAAGACAGGATCGATATACCTAATCCACAACAACGGTATCCCCCCACTGGGGTAGACACATGTATGAGCAAAGGAAGAATACCACGGTTCATACCCCAATGATGTGCAAAATAAGTAGAGACATAAGAATAGGTGGATCCGGGATCAAATAAGACAGAAGCATCCATGTGCCAGACTGAGATAATACCTGAAATGACCGCATCTGAAGCACTAGCATCCTTCATATCCGAAAGAGCATAGAAACGAGCCCGGCCTCCACCAGTACGATCCTCACCCCTAGGGCGACCTCTGGATACCTGGCCACCAGTCCTAGCCGACTGTGCTGGCGCTGATGGAATAGGAGTAGAAGACGATGGCTGATCCCTCTGCTGAGACCGCTTACGAAGCCACTTAGGACACTCTCTCCTGATATGACCCAAATCACCGCACTCAAAACAACGGCCTGAAGATGGAAGAAGGGGCTGCTGAGGACCCCTCGCTACAGATGAACCCTGTGCTGAGGAAGCAGGAGCAGAGCTCTGAGCTGGAAGAGCACTCAGTGCAGGCTGACTCTACTAACGGCTCTGCTGACCCTGATAACCCTGATGGCCCTGACGACCACGATCTGATGAAACCCCACTGGACTCTGCACGTCCAGACTGATGAGACCTGAAAGGACGACCCTTACTATACTAGGGTTGGCCCCTAGACGGAGCACCACTGTAGCTGCCAGTGCCACGAGGCCTCTTAGCCTCTCTCTCCTCCCGCTCTCTGCGGCGATCTGTCTCAATGTGACGGGCAGCATCAACCATTTCCTCAAAGGTAACTGTCGAAACTCTCTCCCTGGTCATCAATATGCGGATGGGATAAATAAAGCCATCAATAAATCTCCAAATCCTCTCTCTGTCTGTAGGAACCATCCACATGGCATGACGGGCCAACTATGTGAATCTCATCTCGTACTGATTAACCGTCATATCTCCCTGCTTCAACCACTCGAACGGACGTCGCAGCTCCTCTCTCTGAGACTGAGGCACGTACTTCTCCAAAAATACCGTGGAGAACTCCTGCCAAGTGAGGGGCAGTGCCCCAGCGGGCCTACACCTCTCGAAATCATCCCACCACTGAAATGCTCCACCTGTGAACTGAAAAGTGGTGAATGAAACACCGCTGGACTGTAGAATACCCGCGGTGCGAAGCATGCGCTGACATCTGTCAAGAAAACCCTGGGCGTCCTCGCCCTCAGCACCACTGAAAGTCGGAGGCTGTAGCCTCTCAAATCTCTCCAAACGACGCTGCTCATCGTTGGGCATAGCTGGAACCATATAAGCATGAGCTGGTGCAACAGGCGCAACTGGCTGAACTGGCTCGGGTGTGCGGGCCACGGGGGTCTGATTCCCTCCCCCTGCCTGTGAAGAAGATACTGCAGCAGTAGCTGCAACTACCTGAGCCAAGCTTGTGCACACTAATAAGATCTGAGCCAAGGTCTCCTGAAGACTCGGTATCACAATGGGCACTGTCGGTGCCTGAACCTGAGTTGCCGGAGCGTTTGCCGCTGGAATCTGGTCTTGAGCCTAGGCCACTGGTGCACGAATCCGACCCTGAGTCTGGTCAGCTGGTGGGTCAGCAGGTGCTGGCACTGTTGCCCTACCTCTACCACGACCACGGCCTCTGGTTGCCAATGGTGGTCGTCCGCCACATCCGTTAGCTCGTGTTCTCGCCATCTGCGAGAGAATAGAATATGGAAAAATTTAATTTCATGGCAACACAATTCGCGCGATATGAATCCAAGAAAATGAGGTTTTTCCTAAAGTTTCTGTAGCCCTCCGAGGATAGATACGGACGTCTACGTACCGATCCGCGAAAGCCAACTAAACCGGCTCATGACTCGCGAGTCCTAATAACCTAGGCTTTGATACCAACTTGTCACGACCTAAATCCGGTCGTGATGGCGCCCAACAATCAAGCTAAGCCAGCCAGACCAACAATTTAATTATCACCACGATATCAGTCCCAAATGGACAACCCAAGAAGAATATATGAGTTTAAGAACTCCAATAATACTAATAATGAACAAAATACTGACACTCCCAAAGATCCGGAGTCGCAAGTCTAGAGCCTCTAACAAAACCCAACAGGAATAGAGAGTATTGTATAGAAATACTCAAGTCTGAATACAAAATACAAATATAACAACTGAAAATGAGAGAAGCTAGGTTCTGCGAACGTAGGCAGCTACCTCAGCAACCCGATATGACACTGCAACCGCTGGAATTGCCTGTCTACCGCTCCTGAGTACCCGAGTCTGCACACAAAAGGTGCAGGGAGTAGGGGTGAGTACTAAGTACTCAGTGAGTAATAAATATATACAAGTAGCTGAAAATAAGAAATCCACCGAATACCACAATATGAAGCTACACTACAGTCCGAATCTCCTACGAACTAGCATCAACAGTACAATTCAGCTACCACAGAGTAATTCAACAAATAAAGATGCAATACAATGCACATAACCGCTACGGCGTATAGCCCGATCCAATTTAACGTCGACGACGCTCACTGGGGGTGTGTACAGACTCCGGAGGGGCTCCTACAGCCCAAGCGCAATACTGCTGCGGCGTGCGGCCCGATCCTCATATCAACCACTGCGGCGTGCAGCCCGATCCCATACTCAGTCCACAATAAGCAATTAAGTCACAAAACAATTCATTTTCCTTAATTCCAGTTCATAATTTATGAAAAATACTTTAACTTTATTAAATTTGCAAAAGTTGGTGACTTAGCATTTCAAAAAGGTGATTTCAATTTCCAGGACTGAGATCAGTGATTTAAGCAATTATAGCTATCACATAAATATTGTCCTCTAAGGACGCTACAGATCGGCACAAGGCCCCAAACAAGGCTTACAGCCCACAATTATATCAAATACAGTGTATTTCCAACACTAATAACATATTATTCCTTTCCGGGATGGACCAAGTCTCAATCCCTAGTCACAATCAATCCCGCACCTGCCACGGTGTGTGAGCCACGCCCTACTAGCGTCACAATGTGCTAAGCCGGGGTTTCGAACCCTCGGGCTACCATATACACAAACTACTCACCTCTAGCCGGTCGTAGACTCGTCCGCGATGCCTTTTCCTTTGAATTTAGCTCCCTCGTGCGTAGAATCTAGTCAAACCACAATAATTATATCAAATACGGGTCAAAGAATCATAACCCATTACAATTTACATGAAATTCGCATAAATACACCAAGTTGGTAAAACCCGAGTTTCGATACGCTTCTCGAAAAATTACGAAAGTCACATATTTGGAACCCTCATCTCAATACGAGTCTAAGCATATCAATTTTACCAAATTCGGACTCCATTTGCTCATTCAAAACCTTGATTTTCTAAAGTTCAAGCCTAGGGTTAAATCTTCCATGAATCACCCCAAATTCTTTCATTTTCATGATATAATTGCATAATAATACCAATACTAATCATAGTTTAAGTCCATAGTTGCTTACCTGATGATTTCCCTTGAGTTTCTCTTCAAAATCGCCCAAATCGCCTCTAAAGCCGAGACCCAAATGTGTGAAATGTTTCTGAAATTTTCTAACTTCTGATACACTTAACTCACTGCGATTTTCGCTTCTGCGATACACGGACCGCTCCTACGGATCCGCTTCTGCGGAAAGTCTTCCGCTCCTGCGACCAAGAGTCCGCTCCTGCGGACTCGCCTATGCGGCCAACCACCCGCTTCTGCGGACTTCTCCATTTCGCCTCTTGACCGCTTCTGCGGTCTACCCTTCGCTCCTGCGACGCCGCCTCAGCGGACATATTTCCGCTTCTGCGAAAACAAGCGATCCTGCGCCTCCTCGTCCGCTTCTGCGGACTCGCTCCTGCGCCCCCATTTCCGCAAGAGCGAAAACAACAGAACCAGAACACTTCCCTGCATTTTTTCCATATTTTCTCTCGTTTGGCCATCCGAAAACATCCGAGGCCCCCGGGACCTCATCCAAACACCAACACATCCTAATTCCTTATTCGAACTTGTTCCAATCATAAAAACACCATCCTAAACATCAAAATCACCAATTCCCCATGGATTCAAGCCTAAATTTCTTAAAACTTTCCGAATTACACATTCGATCAAAAACCCGATCAAACGACGCCCGAATGACCTGAAATTTTGCAGGCACATCCAAAATCACCTAACGGAGCTACTGCAACTGTCGGAATTCCATTCCGACTCCCGGATCAAAATCTCACCTACCGTTCGGATTTCGCCAAAATTCATCCTTAGCCAATTCAAGCCTATTTCTACACCGGACCTCCGAATTCAATTCCGATTGTTCTCCTAAGTCATAAATGATCCCCCGGAACTAGTCGAATCATCAGAATCCAGTTCCGAGCACTCTAACTCAATAGTCAACTCTTGGTTGACTTCCCATATTCAAGCTTCCTTCAAACATACTATTTTCTTCATTTTCAATCCAAATCACTCCTAACTCACCCGATATATTCTAATACTGATATAAAATCATAAGATATGTAAATGCAAGGTAACAGGGTGGTAATTCCCATAACGACGGGTCGGGTCGTTACAATCTCGCCCCTAGTGCATCGCGAAAGCTGTCACGATCCCAAATCCGGTCGTGATGGCGCCCAGCACACTGCTAGGCCAGCCTGACCAATTAACAACAAACACGGAGCCATAAGCTCACTTTATCCAATTTAAGCATAACGGAATAATTCAACAGTGATAGATACATATTAAAAACAAGGGAACCAAGTCCCAACACGTGCCAACTCCCATAGACCGAAGGGTCAAGAGTCATGAGCCTCTACAGAGTATACAAAGTGTAAATAGTGAATATAACCGTACACAAGTGTGGGGTGGTCAGAACAAAAATATAGACAAACTGGAGAATCAGGTCCTGCGAACGCTGGCAGCTACCTCGACTGTCCAAAAGCACTCCCGAGCTGCAATAGGATCAACCCTGCTGTGATGTACCTGAATCTGCACACAAGGTGCAGGGAGTCGGGTGTGAGTACTTGCAACTCAGCGATAATAAAAGTAAATAATGCTGAAGGGAAGAAAACCACGCAAGGCACTATCTCATGCTACACAATACAGAACTATCTTTTTTTTCCTTTCCAGCATATGTGAGTAGATTATTAAAAATCTCAATTTTTAGCTACTTTCTTTCATAATAATATACCAATACCTGGATACAATCTCAAGCAGTGCAAGTCCGCACTCAAATCAGTCCCTCGGGCTCAGCACTCCTTATCAATTTACACCAGGAGATCTGGTCAATAAGGCAACTAATGCATGTGTGCCAGTAATGTATGAGTGTTGAATGTTATGCCACGTAGTACACGTAAACCAATGTATGTATGCTATGCAATGCATATGACCACTACGGCGCGTAGCCCGATCCAATTTAGGTACCCGTGCTCACTGTGGGGGTTCAGACTCCGGAGGGGCTCCTACAGCCCAAGCACAATATTAATATCACACCTGCTGCGGCGCGCAGCCCGATCCGTATACCATTGCGGCATGCAGTCCGATCCATGCATGTGTATGCATATGCTCACATAAAATGTCATGCCCTAACATATGGCCCTCGGCCCCAATCAGTCTAACAAATAATCAAGAAAGCCCTACGGGCAACAATATCATATTTGCTCACAGCTAAAAAATGTTATTAAGACATGGTTCAAGTTTTTCATAACCTTATAAAAATGCTGAATAGCAAAATACCATTTTAAACCTTAAATTTAGAATAAAATATGCACAGTGTTATCAAAACAGTGATACCAATCCCCGAAGGATTCAAATAATTGGCACGAAGCCCAAACATGATAATTAGTCCAATTCATTTCAACAATTAGGTGTTATTATTTATTACGCGGGACGGACCAAGTCACGATCCCCAATGGTGCTCTACCCCACGCCCGTTATTCGGCGTGCAAGTCACCTTAACACAGCACTAAGATGTGCAAGTCCGGGGTTTACCAACCCTCAGGACATCATTTACAAGTATTACCCACCTCGAACCGACGAAAGCTCATGCTCGCGACGCCTTAGCTCCTCGAACCGGCATCCACGCACGTCAAAACTAGCACAAATCAGCACAAATATATCAAAATATGCTAATGGAACGCTACCCAGTCAAAACAACTCAATTTACAGCGAAATTCGCAAAGTTGCCAAAACTCGACTTTCGGTACGCTTCTCGAAAAATTACAAAAGTTACATATTCGGAATCCTTATCTCGATACGAGTCTAGGCGTATAAGATTTACCAAAATCGGACTCCATTTGCCCACTCAAATCAGTGTTTTTCTTCAATTTAGGCCTAGGGCTCAAACCCCCCCCCCCCCTTTAATCTTCCATTTACAGGGAATTAACCAAGGATTTCATGATAAAATGATGTAATTAAGCCACAAAACTTACCTCCGACGAAACCCCGATGATTTCCCAGCAATCTCCCGTCAATACCTTCTCTTGGAACTCAAAAATGGAGGTTTGGGGTATGAAACCCGCGACTAGTTATGTTCTGGTTTTAACTTCACTGCCAACCTAATTTCTTCATCGCGTTCGCGACGCCTCTCACGCGAATGCGATGCCTTATACCAGTTCTTCATCGCGAACGCGACACACAGTCACGCGTTCGCGAGGACCATTCTCCCCAGCCCGGATTTTTCCTCTACGCGAACGCGACATACCTCACGCGTTTGCGATGCCTTATGAATTCCTTATACGCGAACGCGACCCAAACCATCGCGAATGCGATGCTTCCCAGCTTCCTCTTACGCGAACGTGACACCACCCCTCGCGAACGCGATGACCACTGACCCCGGCCTACGCGAACGCGGAACTTGCCTTCGTGAATGCGAAGGCTTATTTTATGCCAGTGATCTGCAATTTTACAGCAGACTTCCAAGTTCCAAAAATGCCGGATGATGGTCCGGATTCACCCCGAGGCCCCCGGGACCCCAACGAAAACCACCAACATACTCCAAAACACGATACGAACTTATTCCAAGCATAAAAACACCATCCTAAACATCAAAATCACCAATTACACACGGATTCAAGCCTAAGTTTCTTCAAAATTTCCGAATTTCTCAATCAATCAAAAACCCGACCAAACGACGTCTGAATGACCTGAAATTTGCAGACATATCCAAAATCACATAACGAAGCTACAGGAATTGTCAGAATTCCATTCCGACCCCCGTATCAAAATCTCACCTACCGTTCGGATTTCGCCAAAATTCAACCTTAGCCAATTCAAGCATATTTCTACATGGGGCCTCCAAATTTAATTCCGATTGCTCTCCTAAGTCATAAATGATCCCCCGAAACTAGTCGAAATAGTCAACTCTAGGTTGACTTTCTATATTCAAACTTCCTTCAAACATGCTATTTGCTTCATTTTCAATTCAATTCACTCCTACCTCACCCGATAGGCTCTAACACTGATATAAAAGCATAAAACATGTAATTGCAACATGACGGGGTGGTAAATTCCCGTAACGACGGGCCAGGTCGTTACAAACGCGTTGGGGGAGGTCGTGTTCGTGAAGGTTAATCCGAAGCTGGGCATCGCGAACGCATGGTGAGGAACGCGAACGCGTAGAAGAAAAGTCCCAGGCAGTGAATTAAAACCAAAAATATTTCACTTACGGTTTTCATTCATAAACCCCCATTTTTAAGCCTAGAGAGAGGAAGTGAAGGGAAATAGCTGGGAGATCTTCGGGATATTGTCGGAGGTAAGTTTCGTGGTTTAATTACACGTTTTTATCTTGAAATCATGGATTATTTCTATGAAAATGGAGGATTAAATGTGGGTTTTAGCCCTTGGCCTAAAACTGTAGAATAATACCGATTTGAGCGGGCAAATGGAGTCCGAATTTGGTAAATTTGATATGCCTAGACTCGTATTGAGACGAGGGTTCCGGATATGTAATTTTTATAATTTTTCGAGAAGCGCACCAAAAGTCGGGTTTTGACAACTTTGTGGGTTTTGATACAATTTGGGTTATTTCGAATGAATTGCGTGAAATTAGCATATATTGATGCATTCTCTATGATTTTGAGCAGATTTGGCATCCGAGGAGATTGATTTGCGAGGCAAGCGCAAGGCGGATTGAAGCTTCTACCGGTTCGAGGTGAGTGGTAGTAGTAAACAATATACTGAGGGTTTGAAACCTCGTACTAGCACTTCACAGTGCTATGTTGAGATGAGACACGCGTCTTGTGACGAGCGTGGTGACATTGTGATTGGGGACTTGGACTTAGTCCTTCCCGACTAATAGTACACTGTGTGTTATGACTGATAATAAGTTTATAACTGTGCAATTGAGCTGACAGTCATGTTTGGGGCCTTATGCCGATCTGTAGAGCATTAGGGAACCTATATTGCTAGGTGACCCTTATATCGTGTTGGAAACATACACTCAGCCGTAGCTCTAGCTGTATAGTATAATATGAGCCTGTACTAGTACATTGAGAGAGATTATCTAGGGTGGAATTCCCTGTTCTAGCTTAGCGGGCCTAAAAGGCCAAGTCTATACCGATTGAGATGAGATAGGGTCAAGGACCCACTATAAGACGTTATATTGTGCCTGAAAGGCCAAGTTTATATTGACTGAGACAGGGTCAAGGACCCCTTGTGATATATTATATTGGGCCTGAGAGGCCAAGTATATACTGATTGGGATAAGGTCGAGGACCCGTTATGAGGTATTATATATATACCTATATTGGATCGGGCTGCACGCCGAAGCAGTATATATATTGGATCGGACTGCACGCCGCAGTAATATACATGTGGGACGGACTGCACGCCGCAGTATTATTGCGCTTGGGCTGTAGGAGCCCCTTCGGAGTCTGAGTCTGCACACATTCTCGGTGAGCGCCGGTGTATATTATGGGATCGGGCCGCACGCCGCAGCAGTATGGTTACATATAGGTACATATATTGGATCGGACTGCACGCCGCAGTAATACATGTGTGGATCGGGCTGCACGCCGCAGTATCATAGCGCTTGGGCCTAGGGAGCCCCTCCGAAGTCTGTATACACCCCCAGTGAGCGTCGTCGACGTTAAATGGAGCGGGCTGCGCGCCGTAGCGGTATATGTATTGGAGCGGGCTGCACGCCGCAGCATTATACTTATTCATATCCTATTACCTACTTAAATACTTATACATTATAGACATAGGAATGTGTCTTCATATATTGAGATGGCTGTACACCGTAGGGGTACGAGTGAGGGTTTGATCAGTGTGGGATCTTGTAGAGATAGATGTGGATTGGAGATTAGAGTACTTACCACAGTGATGACATACCTGTGAGGGTTGCCTTAGAACTGCTAAGTGATAGCACAAGAGTTCTTACTTTCAGTTATTGTTTATTATTATTACTCACTGAGTTGAAATATACTCACCCCACTCCCCTGCACTTTCTGTGCAGATCCACAGGTGCCCGAGAGCAGTTGAGACATTGTAGCTGCTGATCCTTGTCTACTTTTACGGAGATTACGAGGTAGCTGCCAGCGTCCGCAGAGCCTGTTTTCTCCTTCTTTATCATCCGTTGATTTCCTTTTGCCTAGACTGTTTGTATTAGGATGTTATTCTGTAGAGGCTCAGTCTCGTGACACCACGATATGGTTGGGACCGTATTTTGTATGATTTTACTATCTCGCTCACCACCTGATATGATCATTTGTTGTTTAAGTTTAATTTGATTAATTAGAATTAATAACTGACTAGTTTAAGGGATAATATGGTCGGGCTTGCCTAGCATTGTGTTGGGCGCCATTACGACCAGGGTTTGGGTCATGACACATAAATGGTTTTAAGAGTTGACTTGGTTCAAAGGTGGTGGAACAGTCGATTCCGGCACAGTCTACAGTATAACGAGCAGTGGTGTATTGTAAGTCCCCGCTTAGCTGTGTTGCGTTTAGGGGCAATAATTTATACCACAGTTAGAACTATTATTACTATAGACGATATCGGAAAACGGACAGGCCCCAAGCTTTGGTAATGGCTTTCTAGTCTTCCATACAGTCGACCTAAATTAAAAGAATAAAGCTAGATTTAAATAAGCAACTAAAGTATTTTGATGAAATCAATACTTTGTATCCCAGTCTAGATGGCCGTGCGGACTACCGCCAGCCTTGTAGATCTTGGATCGAACTTGGTGTATACATATATATATATATACATATATATATATATATATATATATGTATGTATGTATAGAAGAGCATGTTTAATTGGTCCAAAAATTTAAGTGAAGAGCATGGTGCAAGTGAAGAACATGGTGCAAGTGAAGATATTATCCTTAATTTAAAATTTACTTTAATCGGCTATCTAAAAATTTAAATAATTCGTTTGCCGAATTTATTTCAGTATAATTCTACTTCAAGTTTATCGATATCATACTCTGCATAACCTTAATGAAAACTACTCAAATTGTATTTCAGTTCAAATTGGAATACCATATCTGTTTATTAGTAATAGTAATTTTTTTTTAAATGCCACATAATGTAAATTAAAAAAAATATTCGAAGATATCCTTATCTTATAATCTATGTATTTGAGTTGAAAAAATATATATTTGAAATAGATGAGATTAACTTTCAAATTTTTTATACTCAACAAAGATGAAAAATAAGAATAAATTTATTTTCATCTTTTATTTTTCGTTTTTAGATCTTTCTAGCATTTTTTCAATATTTATTTTCTTTTATCTTATTTTTATGCCATTATTTCACGTGTTAAAAAAATTAATTTATTTCACTAGAAAGATGAGTTTTAATAAAAATTGTCTAGATATTTTTAGTCTTGCTTTATCTAATCAGCCTAAATAGATGCTCACCCGACCACTTAAATTAAAAAATTAAATAATATTTAATTTATATAAAATCCATATATAATATATATATATAATCATGTGTTGTAGGTATATCATCTATTTATATTAGTTATAAAATATAAATAATAAATATTGTCGGGTATTATGTATATATTCCTTAAGATTTAAGTTTTTTGAGTTTATCCATGACATAACTTCTATTATAATAATTTTAAAAACTCTTTAGTAATGTTCAAAAATATCTTGTACTTTTATTATCTTTGAATAAAAAAAGTAAAGAGTTTTTTTCGAAATAATTTGTTTACATTTTAAAAAAAATATTTCACGTCATACCAATTTTTTCTTGTGTGAAGTAGAGGCTCGTTTCTGGTGTCTTGTATGATAAAAATGTGTCGTTGAGACTTAAGGGTAGCGAAATGAGGATGTTGAGATGGATGTGTGGGCATACTAGGTTGGATAGAATTATGTTGGTCTTTGCGAACGCGTAGTGAGTGTCGTGTTTGCATAGAGTAAAATGGACCTGGGGGTCTTGGATGGTTTTGTTCATTGCGAACGTGGAGGAGTGTCCGCGATCGCGTAGAGTAAGAAGCCTGGGCATTGCTTTCGCATGCTATTTATTGTGATCGCGTAGAGTGAATTTTGGGAGTTGGAATTTTTGTTCTTTGCGATGGCGAGGGATTTTCCGTGATCGCATAGAAGGAAATGAGGTCTAGGCAGAATCTTTTTAAACCACATGTTCCCATATCCAACAAATCATGACGCCTTACAACACAGAAAGTAACTCATAGATCTCCCCAAATCACCAACAAATTCAAGAACAATCGAATCAACCTATCCCTAAACAATACGACTTGGGACTGTCACACTTCCTTTTTTTTACTACATCCCGTAAAGGAGTAAAGGAGTATTTCCAATTAAAAGACAATCGAAACGGGATTTATTATTAAAATTCAGAGTCGCCACTTGGGAGATTAATGATGTCCCAAGTCACCGGTTGAATCTCGAATTGAGAAAAAATGACTCTGTTAACAGTTCGCTAATCAGAAATTCGAGTAAGGAATTCTGTTAACCCGGGAGAAGGTGTTAGGCATTCCTGGATTCCGTGGTTCTAGCATGGTCGCTCAACTGTTGTATTTAATTTTATCTGATTTCATAACATGTTCTAACTTATGTGCCTTTTATTAATAAATCAGTTTTATTTTTATTTTTAATAAAAATTACAACGTCGTGAAAATGCATCTCGAACCACGTTGCACTAGTGCACCCGTGGTTGTCAACACGTTTCGACTTTATTGGAATTTGGATTTGAGTAACATAAATATGCACCCGAGTTTAGAAAGGTAAAATTATTAAAGAACGTGCCCAAAGCAACTAACGCATTGTTAACTTTGTGGGAGGCCATGAAAATTCGTTAAATGGTAAGTCCCGAGTTCTAAGGAAAAGCATTCAACTAAATGAACAACAAATATCCATATTTAACTAATTAGGGATTAAATGTCACAACTACGTCACAGGAGCCGTGCAAATAATCGCGGTAATTTAATTACGGGCCTAAAAGTTTACCTACCCAACTGTTAGCGGTTAAAAAGACTTTGCTTTACATTCTTGATGCCCAACTCCCATGGCCCGTTTCACACAAAAATCATAAACAATAATCAAAAGGAACAAACAACGAAGGAAAATAAAAATAAACGTTCCATCAAACAAACACTCCATCCATTCAAAAGATCTAATAGGCAAATAACCAAAACATACAAAAGCACTAAACAAAACATGAACCATGAAGACTAAACCCAGCTAATCTTAATAGATATCCCAGCATATCCATTATTACTAGTTTCTTTATCATTTCATATTTTGACAAACATCAACGTTAGCCGAAAAAGTTACGTTCCCTTCTTAAATCAAATTGAAATATATATTGTTACTTTCCACCAGAATCTCATTCACCTGAGTACTACACTAGTTTGACCAGCATGAACTCAAGGTAACGAAATTTTGTAGCAAACCAAATTAAATAAACGAAAAGTAAAACCACAAACAATTTACACCATTCATCAAGTACTATAATGAAATAGATATAAATAAGTGTAAGAAATGGACCTTCAATAGAACTTGAAATTTAAAACTCGTTCTGTTTTGAAGCTTTCAAACAGTAAGATCGCAACGGAACCTCGGTAAGCAACGGACTGACCGAACTTCACCGGAAAAACTCGAATCTGACTGTAGCTCGGACGGAATCCCAAATCGGCGGCAAATCGGCCTTCTTCGCTTAAATTGGAATACACGATCAACTGATTTCAACGGAGAAACTCAAACCCCACCCTTTCCCGTAATCTTTCGTGAAAACTAAGTTCGAGCTATGATCTTTGAAGCTGTTTCGATGGAGATTTGTTGCTGGTTGGTGTTGAAGAAAAAGATCGGAAATGAAGGTAGGTGGCCTGTATGTCTTGCGGGCGCTTCTTTTTAATTCTCAGGCGTTCTTTTTTTTGTATTTTTTTGAGATAATAAATAAAGTACCCATCAAACTTGTCCGAAAAAATCATTTACACACCTAAATTTTACGAGCGACCTTTTATTCCATTTTTTTAAACTTAAGTGAATTTAATATCCCTCTACGCAAAACGTGTAGTTAACGTAGTAGCTGCGCGTGAAAGTAAAAAAAAAATTAAAACTAATTTACAGGTCCATGTGTCACTTTTTAATAGGATATTATAACTAATTAACTTAATATTATTTTTTTCTCTTTTATTTTTCATTTTTTCTTCTTTAACATGAAAATATTATGTTAAAAAACAATTTTTTTTCTAGTTTTACAAAATTTATTTTTGTAGTTTTTACACACAAAAAATCTTTAAAAAGAATTGAAACACTAAAGAAAAAAAACATATTTCAAAAACATAAATATTTTTTTGGAAACATTTTCTTCATTTTTTTTAAAAACGAAAAATATTTTGTTAAAACTATTTTTTTCCGTTTTTACTATTTTTTTCAAATTTTACAAAAAACAAGTTTTTACAATTTGTTAAAAAATAGTTTTTTTAATAAAATATTTTTGTTTTTGAAAAACTGAAGAAAAAAATTCAAGCAAAGTATTTTCGTTTTTGAAAAATGTTATTTTTTCTGTTTTTAAATATTTTATTTTTGTAAAAACTGATTTTTGTTTTGTATAAATTGAATTTTTTTCTAAAAACAGAAAAAATAAATTTCATTTTTTACAAAATATTTTTGTTTTTAAAAACTGAAAAGATTATTGTCAACAAAATACTTTCTTTTTTTAAAAGTATATATTTTTATTTTTTTTAGTTTTCTAAAATAAAAATTATTCTGATAAAACTGGGAACACAAATTTGTAAAAACATTTTTTTTTTGTTTTTTAACATAAAATTTTCATTTTTTAAAAACTAAAATTTAAAAAAAATGAAAAACTGAAAATAGGGGACTGGTGCGTGTAACACACAGCCATCATAAGACTTGGTTCAGTTTTTTGAAGGGGGTATTAAATTCACTTAAGTTTAGAATAGTGGGGTAAAAGGTCGTCCGTAAACTTTAAGTGTGTAAATAATTTTTTCGGACAAGTTTAATGGGTATTTTATGTATTGTCTCTTTTTTTTAACTCCCCCACTTTTGTATTTTTGTGGATGTATTTAATGTCATGGGTTGTGTGTGGAGGAAAGTTTTGGGGGAAAAATATTTTGGAGAAGGTCCTTTTGGGGGGGGTGGGGGGGGGGAATTTGGGCTTTTCAAATGTTTGGTCAATTTAAATTATAAACCAAGCCTTTTCACTTCCATCTTCTTTTTGTTGTTCTTTTCTTTCTTTATAATTAAAAACCTAAACTAAATTTCTAAACTAATTCAAATTGTAAAATTTAACCTTATTATTTAATTATGTAAAATTATTTTTTTTTGTGATTTTTGATTAATAGCACAATTAACTCAATTTAATTAATTCCTAAATACAAAATAAGCCTAAGGTGGCATGAAATTAAAATGTGATATTTTTATATGGTTTTTCAATGATTTTAAAAAATATTAAAAATGTACGAAATGCAACTAAATAAAGAAAAACACCTAAAATCAATTAAAATTATTTTGGTCTATTTTTAGGAGTTATTTTCATGTAGGACAAAAATGTCACGACCCGGATTTCCCACCATCGGGAGTCATGATGGCGCCTACTAGTGGAAGCTAGGCAAGCCAACTATTACTTACATTTTTCATTAGTTACCAAATTCCTCTTAAGACTTTAAATTAAAAACATATAATTACAGCGGAATAATTAAACTTAGCGGAAGACTTAGTCAATTTTTATTAAATATGACACAGAAAACCCAAACAATGATACACTACCCAAGACTGGTGTCACAATACTCACGAACTTCTAAGAATAATACACATAATTGTTTGAAAGAAATATAAGCTGTTTATCTCGAATACATGAGATAACAGAATGAAATACATAGATAGAAGAGACAACGGGGTCCTGCGGACGCCTGCAAGGCTACCTCGTAGTCTCAGTAGTCGGAATATACACAATTGTGCCACTGCCGCTGCTGCTGTCTGTAACCTGTATCTGCGCAAAAAGAGCGCAGAGTGTAGTATCAGCACAACCGACCCCATGTGCTGGTAAGTGCATGGCCTATCCCGGCGAAGTAGTGACGAGACTAAGGCCAGTCACCCACATAAACCTGTACAGTTGAAATATATATATACATATACAATAGTAGAAAACATTATCGAACGTTTATAAGGAAAGACTCTGCTCTTGAAATAACAGTCAATAACTCATAATATCCAGAGTAATCGAGTCAACGGAATAAATCTTACTTTCATGTCTCAATTCATTTTTTTCATTTCATTTCTTGTGGTAGGCGTACCACCCGCTCCCAAATTTATCAATAGACTTTTAATATCTTGTGGTAGGCGTACCACCCGCTCCCAAATATATCAATAAATTATACCTTGTGGTAGGCGTACCACCCGCTCCCAAATATATCAATAAATTATACCTTGTGGTAGGCGTACCACCCGCTCCCAAATATATCAATAGGCTACCGGCAACTATGGTCAATGCCAAGATTTAAATCATTTTGTGGTCGGCGTGCCACACGATCCCATTTCTTATCATATAAGTGGTCGGCGTGCCACACGGTCCCAATTCATTAATATATAAGTGGTCGGCGCGCCACACGATCCCAATTCATAAATATATAAGTGGTCGGCGTGCCACACGATCCCAATTCATAAATATATATATTACCGGCATTTAACCAATAATCGATAATAAATCAATAATTTATCTTCGTTACCGGTGTGACACCAATAACTCTTAATCAACAATTCATACATAATTAAATTCTTATTCCTTTAAGCTAGGATAGAACAAACACTTACCTCGAAAGTTTATGAACGATTCAATCCGTAGCAATGCCTTTTCCTTTCGAATTTGGCTCCAATCCAATCGTATCTATACACAATTGATCTAACATCATCAATTCTACTTAACAGACTAGTTCATATTGCTAAATATGATTTTTACAACATTCTGCCCGGAATAGTAAAAATCGACCCCGAGCCCACATAATCGAAACTCAAGTTTCGAACCAAAATAAGTTCACCCAATCATCCATGAGTTCAAATATACAATTTGTTCTTAAGTTCGACTCCAAAACGAAGTCTAGATCGCAAATTCTTTGAAAACCCTTACTATACTCAATTCTCTAGTTTCTCTACCCATTTACACCTATTTAGGCTTAGGAATTCAAATAATATTGATGGAAAATGAAGAAAAAGAGTTAAGAATCACTTACCCAAGAGTTTGATGAAGAATCGCTCAAAATCGCCCCAAGAAGTTGTGGAGAAGAGAGAGTTTTGTGAAAATGGGATAAAATCCCGTAAGTGTTCTGTTTTTGAGCTGAAGAATTCACTGGGCGAAATTACCCTACGCGATCGCGTGAATTGGGCTGCGATCGCGTAGAGGAAAGACTGGCCTATTATGCGATCGCGTGAATATGGCTGCGATCGCGTAGAGAAAAGACTGGAAGCTACGCGATCGCGTGAGGGATGTTGCGATCGCGTAGAGGAAATTCACCAGGCAGCCTATTTGGCCTATGCGATCGCGTAGGGGAAAAACTGGAAGCTACGCAAATCGCGTGAGGGATGCTGCGATCGCGTAGAAGGACTGGACAATGCAGTGCGATCGCGTGGATGAGGCCGCGATCGCGTAGAACAAAATCCATGTGCAGAAGTTGCAGAATTTCTGCTGTGCTTTCAAATCCAAAAACACACTGAACCACCTCCGAAACACTCCCGAGCCCTCGGGGCTCCAAACCAAATATGCACACTAACTCAAAAACATCATACGAACTTGCTCGCGCGGTCAAATCGCTAAAATAACATCAAAATCAATGAATTGAGCCTTAAAACTCAAGAATTCTTTCAAAATTTCATAACTTCCAAAATTTCCAATTTAAGGCCGAAACACGTCAAACGACTTCCGTTTTCAACCAAACTTTACAGGAAGTGCTTAACCAATATATATGACTTGTACCAGGCGTTGGAACCAAAATACGAGCCCGATACCAGTACTTTTTAATCAAATTTCAGTTTCAATTTCCTTAAACATTTTCAGAAAACAATTTCACAAAAAATTCTTTTACCGGGGTTCTAGACCTCGGATTTCAATTCCGGGCAAACGCCCAAGTTCCATATTTTTCTACGGATTTTCTGAGACCGCCAAATCACGGGTCCGGGTCCGTTTACCAAAAATGTTGACCAAAGTCAACCATATCAATATTAATATCAATATTCTTCAAAATTTTCACATATTTCACATATTTCAACATAAAAATTTTCCAGCTTCGCGCCCGAACCGTGCACGCAAATCGAGGCAACTATAAATGAGGTTTTCAAGACCTCACAAGCTCGAAATGATTAATAAAACAAGTGATGACCCTTTGGGTCGTCACATTCTCCACCTCTAAAACAACTGTTCGTCCTCGAACGGACAAAAGAAAGAAGTACGTGAGTCATGGAATAGATGATGATATCGGCACCACATGTCAGACTCGGACTCCCAGGTCGATGCCTCAGGAGGCTGACCCCTCCACTGAACTCGCACAGAAGGAAAACTCTCCGACCTCAACTGTCGAACCTGCCGATCTAGAATAGTTACCGTCTCCTCCTCATAGGACAGATCTTTGTCCAATTGGACTGTGCTGAAATCTAACATGTGCGATGGATTGCCGTGATATTTTCGAAGCATGGATACATGAAACACTAGATGCACAGCTGCTAAGCTAGGTGGCAAAGCAAGTTTATATGCTACCTCTCCCACACGATCAAGAATCTCGAATGGGCCAATAAACCTATGGCTAAGTTTGCCCTTCTTTCCAAATCTCATCACGCCCTTCATAGGCGACACTCGGAGCAATACTCGCTCCCCAATCATGAAAGCTATATCTCGAACCTTGCGATCTGCATAGCTCTTTTGCCTAGACTGATCTGTGTGAAGCCTATCTTGAATAATCTTGACCTTATCTAAGGCCTCCCGAACTAAATCCGTACCCAATAACCGAGCTTCTCCCGGTTCAAACCATTCAACCGGAGAACGACACCGCCTACCATACAAGGCTTCATAAGGAGCCATCTGGATGCTCGATTGATCACTACTATTATAAGCAAACTCTGCCAAAGGCAGGAATTGATCCTACGAACCTCCAAAATCAATAACACACGCCCGTAGCATATCTTCCAGTATCTGAATAGTTCTCTCGGACTGACCATCCGTCTGGGGATGAAAGGTTGTACTTAGCTGAACTTGCGTGCCTAACTCTTGTTGAACCGCCTTCCAGAAATATGAGGTAAACTGTGCACCTCGATCCGAAATAATAGAGATTGGCACGCCATGAAGGCGAACGATCTCCCTAATATAAATCCCAGCTAACCTTCAGATGAATAGGTAGTGGCAATAGGAACAAAATGAGCTGACTTGGTCAGCCTATCAACAATGACCCAAACAACATCAAATTTCTTCCGAGTCTTCGGAAGTCCAGAAACGAAATCCATCGTGATTCGCTCCCACTTCCATTCAGGAAGTTCAATTCTCTGAAATAAACCGCCAGGTCTCTCATGTTCATACTTAACCTGCTGACAATTAAGACACTGTGCCACATATGCCACAATATCCTTTTTCATTCTGCGCTACCAATAATGTTGATGCAAATCTCGATACATTTTTCGCTGCGCCTTGATGAATAAAATACTGTGAACTGTGAGCTTCTTCTAGAATCAATTCTCTAAGCCCATCAACATTTGGCACACAAATGCGTCCTTGCATCCTCAGGATCTCATCAGCATCTAAGGTGACCTGTTTAGCACCTCCTCGTTGAACCGTATCTCTAAGGTCACATAAATAAGAATCATTATATTGTTGATCGCGGATACGCTCCAATAATGAAGAGCGAGCGATCGTGCAAGCTAGTACTCGACTAGGCTCAGAAATATCCAACCTCACAAATCGGTTGGCCAATTAAAGTTGAAAAGTATTTATCTTTTTCTGTGCATGCATCTTTTTTTGTCACGACCCGGATTTTCCCCCAACATCGGGATCGTGATGGCGCCTACTCGTGGTAGCTAGGCAAGCCACTATATTCATACTATCCCGTTTTTAATACAATTTCATAATTTATTTATCAACAAACCATAACTTTAATTAAATAAGTGCGGAATACTTTATCGAATTAGAAACGACTAGTTACAAGGTAAAAATCATACTGAAATTCTCTACCCAAGACGTGGAGTCACCAACTCACGAACTACTATGGAATACTACACATAAAAGTTTGAAAGAAATATAACATAATTCTGTTTGTCTCGGAACAATGAGACTACAACTAATAACATAAATAAAGAGAGAGACGCCGGGCTTGCGGACGTCTGCAAGCTACCTTGGTCTCAAATGTGATCAACTCCCACGCAATCGATTTACTGCTGCTGCTCCTGATCGTAACCTGGACCTGTGCAAAAACGCACAGAAGTGTAGTATCAGCACAACCGACCCCATGTGCTGGTAAGTGCCCGGCCTATCCCGCGAAGTAGTGACAAGCCTAGGACCAGACACCCACATAAACCTGTAGAATTCAATATACATATGTGTACCACAATATAACAAGAAATAATCAAGTATTAATATATACACATTTATAAGGAAATACTCTGCTCTGCAATAACAGCCAATAACTCATAATATCCAGATTAATCTAATCAACATAATTAAGTCTTACTTTCGTGTCTCAATTCTTTACTTTTCTTTTCTTATCTCGTGGTAGGCGTACCACCCGCTCCCAAATATATCAATAGGCTATCGGCAACTATGGCCAATGCCAAGATTCAAATCACTTTGTGGTCGGCGTGACACACGATCTCATTTCTTATCATAAAAGTGGTCGGCGCGCCACACGATCCCAATTCTTTAATATATATATATATATAACCACAATTAACAAGAATTAATC
>JASVEL010012310.1:0-27691 GCA_032618575.1 Nicotiana noctiflora
GAGATTGTTCGGTTGCATGGGGTCCCAGTGTCTATCAAATCCGACATGGGTACCCAGTTCAATTCTCAGTTTTGGAGAGCATTTCAGCGAGAGATGGGTGCGCGGGTTGAGTTGAGTACAGCATTTCACCCCCAGACAGACGGGCAGTCTGCGTACTATTCAGATTCTGGAGGATATGTTGAGAGCTTGTGTGATTGACTTTGGTGGTTCGTGGGATGAGTTCCTACCACTTGCTGAGTTTGCCTACAACAATAGTTATCAGTCGAGTATTCAGATGGCCGCGTACGAGGCATTGTATGGCAGACGGTGTAGATCCCCTGTAGGATGGTTTGAGCCTGGTGAGGATAGATTGATAGGGATTGAGTTAGTTCAGGATGCTCTGGATAGAGCAAAGTTGATCCAGGAGAGGCTTCGCACAGCACAATCTCGCCAGAAGAGTTATGCGCACCGTAGAGTTCGAGAGTTGTCTTTCATGGTTGGTGATAGGGTGTTGCTGAAGGTTTCGCCCATGAAGGGTGTCATGAGGTTCGGGAAGAAAGGGAAGTTGAGTCCCAGGTACATTGGTCCTTTTGAGATACTCAGGAGGGTTGGAGAGGTGGCATATGAGTTGGCCTTGCCGCCCAGCTTATCCAGCGTTCATCCAGTATTCCATGTGTCTATGCTCCGGAAGTACATTGGAGATCCGTCTCATGTATTAGACTTCAGTACCATTCAGCTTGATGGTGATCTATCCTACGATGTGGAGCCTATTGCTATTTTGGGTCGCCAAGTAAGAAAGTTGAGGTCGAAAAAGATTGCATCAGTTAAGGTTCAGTGGAGGGGTCGACCCGTGGAGGAGGCTACTTGGGAGGTTGAGCAGGAAATGCGGAGCAGATGCCCTCAGCTATTTGAGACTTCAGGTATGTTTTTCGACCCGCTCGAGGACGAGCGTTTGCTTAAGAGGGGGAGAATGTGATGACCCGGCCCGTCGTCACGGTAATTACCACCTCGTTATGTTGTAATTACATAATTCATGCTTTTATATCGGTTTTGAAGGAAACTTGAATAAGGAAAGTCAACCCGGAGTTGACTATTTGGTTAGAGGGCTCGGAATCGGATTCTGATGATTCGGTTAGTTCCGGGAGGTGATTTGTGACTTAGGGAGCGATCGGAATTGAATTTGGAGGCCCGGTGTAGAAATAGGCTTGAATTGGCTAAGGTTAAATTTTGGCGAAATCCGAACGGTAGGTGAGATTTTGATCCGGGGGGTCGGAATGGAATTCCGACAGCTGCAGTAGTTCCGTTAGGTGATTTTGGATGTGCCTGCAAAATTTCAGGTCATTCGGACGTCGTTTGGTCGGGTTTTTGATTGAATGTGTAATTCGGAAAGTTTTAAGGAATTTAGGCTTGAATTCGATGTGAATTATGGATTTTTGATGTTGTTAGACGTGTTTTGAGGATTGGAACAAGTTCGAATAAGGTATTAGGGATGTGTTGGTGTGTTTGGATGAGGTCCCGGGGGCCTCGGGGTGTTTTCTGATGGCTAAACGGGAGAAAATGTGGAAAATTGCAGGTTTGGGATTCTGGTTCTGTTGTTTTCGCTCCTGCGGAAATGGGGGCGCAGGAGCGAGTCCGCAGAAGCGGATGCAGGAGCGCAGAAGCGCTGTTGATCACGGAAGCGGAGTTTCGCCCGCAGGAACGGCACCGCTGGTGCGGAAAGTGAGCCGGAGAAGCGGAATTGGCCGGCTAGGCCTGGAAACGCAGAAGCGACCCTCCGGTCGCGGATACGGGCTCGCAGGAGCGGACTCCTGTACGCAGAAGCGGGAAGGACCGCAGAGGCGGAGGGTATTCCGCAGAAGCGGTTCCGCAGGGGCGGAAAATGGTCCGCAGAAGCGAAAATCGCAGTGAGTTAAGTGTATCAAAAGTTAGAAAATTTCAGAAACATTTCACACATTTGGGTCTCGGCTTTAGAGACGATTTGGGCGATTTTGAAGAGAAACTCAAGGGAAATCATCAGGTAATCAACTATGGACTTAAACTATGATTGGTATTGATAATATTATGCAATTATATCATGAAAATGGAGGAATTTGGGGTAATTTATGGAAGATTTAACCCTAGGCTTGAACTTTAGAAAATCAAGGTATTGAATGGCAAATGGAGTACGAATTTGGTAAAATTGATATGCTTAGACTCGTATGGAGATGAGGATTCCGAATATGTGACTTTTGTAATTTTTTGACAAGTGTACCGAAAGTCGGGTTTTGACAACTTTGGGAATTTTGATGTAAATTGAGTTGTATTGATTGGGTGTCGTCCCATTGGCCTAATTTGTTGTATTTCTACTGTATTTGATCAGATTCTACGCGCGCGGAGCTTGATTCTCGTGGCAAGGGCATTGCGGAGTAGTCGTCGCGCCGTATTGAGGTGAGTAATAGATGTGGGTGATGACCAGCGGGTTCGAAACCCCGGTATACCACTTTGTGACGCTGTATAGCAGCGAGACACGTACTCTCTTGTGAGTGCGGGGTCGATTGTGATTGGGGACTATGGCTTAGTCCAACTTGTTGGCACTGTGTTATGATATTGGCTATTCTTGAGCCGTCGAACCTCCTTCTCGGATGGTTGCATACTATATATTGTGATATTGGCCACTCTTGAGCCGAGGAACCCCCTTCTTGGGTGGTCGAGTATACTTGTGGGCCGTGAGCCAGTTATTGGATCCCGCGAGGATCGTTATCATTGTCTTATCATATTGACATGTTAGTTACTACCAATCCGTAGTTATTTCTGTTATCATGCTATTTCCAATCTCTGGAACTTGGTATTACTGTTTTCCAACTGAAAAATGATAAAAAGAGTTTTCAAAAACTACTTTTGAGCCTCGCGAGGCTGTATCTGCATATTAGCTGACTAGTAGTGGATCGGGCTGCACGCCGCAGCGAGATATATGTTGGATCTGACTGCACGCCGCAGGAATATCTCTATGAGATGTGCTTGGGCTGTAGAAGCCCCTCCGGAGTCCTGAACCCCCACAGTGAGCACGGGTACCCAAATTGGATCGGGCTACGCGCCGTAGCGGTCATATCATGCATTGCATTGCATTTAGCTACATCTGCTAGCTGTTATACTGTTTTGCTGGTACTTGTTGGTACAAGTACAATCGATATTGATTCTGTAACAGGGTATTTGATTACAGCTTTACATAGTGCTTTATTGCGGATTTCTTATCTGCGCTGCCTTACCCTTGTGAGTCTGGCTGTACTCATTTTACTCCCTGCACCTTGTGTGCAAATCCAGGTACCTCTCAGCATTGATCTAGTAGCTGTGCGAGGCGACATTTGTGGATATTCGAGGTAGCTGCAGAGTCCGCAGGACCCGATATTCCTTCTTACTGTCTTTTGATTCTGTATTGACATTTCTTTCCGCACTTGGTATTCTTGTAAACCTTTATACACTTATGTTCAATAGAGGCTCACGACTCTTGACCCTTCGATCTATGGGAGTTGATGTATTATGGGACTTGGTTCCCCGTTTTCGTTATATGTATCGCCGTTACTTCGTGATTTGATATGCTTAAATGGGATAAAGCGAGCTTCTAGCTCCGTTATTGTTATTGATTGGTCAGGCTGGCTTAGCAATGTGTTGGGCGCCATCACGACCGGATTCGGGGTCGTGACAAATATATATATATTACTTACTTATACTTATTTAATAAAAACAGTATTATTTAACTCAAATTGGACCTAAATGCCTAATTTTACGCCAAATAATTAAAATTCATATTTTTTACTGAATTTAACTACATATTTGTAATTTAGCTTATTAAAGACGATATTAAAACATTTATAGCTAATGGCCTTAACAAATTCTAATTAATCCGATTAGTAAAAGAGTAACTCATTCTTCCTTTTAATTACTAAACAATTTGAACATTAATAAACATGTTTATAATTATATATTTAATAACCAATTTTAAGTGAATTATTATTACTACAACAAGAATTAATTATTTAAAGTTATCACAAAAACTTACAGAATATTAATATGGAATTTATTTAAACATAATCTGTAAAAGAAGATAAGAACGGAAACTATTTAAAATTTCAAAATTTTCATCCTTCCCATGTATTCATCTTATAATTTAAACATAATTAGGTATTTACCTGATATTGGAAAGAAAAGAATATCGGGTGATCAACGCAGCAAACAACACAACAATAGCAATCTTAAGCAAAAATACCCCAGTGTCCGGATTTTAACAATGAATATTAATAACCCAGGATTTGAATTTCAGAATAAGACAAAAAATGAAAGACTAACTCTTTTTTTTTTTTAGAATTTTTTTTTCTTTTTCGTTTTTTTGTTGTTGTTTTTTTTTCTTTTCTTGAATATTGATAATACTCTAAATCTCTTTATCTCTTTTGAATTCTTCTTCAGATTTTTTTTTAAAACTCTCTTCAATATTTGTTTTTCTCCTCCTCAAAATAAAATCTGATTCTTACTTATATATGCAAGACCTAAGCTTTTCTTTCAATTAAAAACAAACCACTATGAATTAAAAATTAAAAGTAAGACTTCCACTTTCATTTATTTTAATCCAACTTTTAATTCCACTACATTATGTTTTGCTCCCCATTATACTTATTTTATTAATACTTTAACTACCACTATCTTTTGTTTTGTCGTCCACTTTAATTTAACAATAATCAAATGGCTAATGGACAAAATAACATTAATTCAAATAATTGACTATAAATTAATGACTAAAATACTCCCCAACATTATTAAAATTTACAATTATACTCTTTCATCTATAACCAATATACCTAAAATCAAACAACCAAAATATTGAAAATCTAACAATTTTTGAACAATTATAACAACAATTCTAATAATCATGATGAACAACCAAGAACAATATGATTTTTAACAACAAAAATTTTCAGATTCATAATAACAACAAACAAGTAACTTCAAATCAATTAAACTTAACATATCAAACAAACTATTTTAATTCTGTAATTAAAATCCGAATTTAGAATTAAGCAAAATAATGAACCAAATTTATCTACTAAACTCAATAATCATCTAAAATTCGACTTAAATCTACCAATAGCACAACCAAGATTTATGATGTAAAAATGATTGAACTATAACATTTCTATATTAACAACTTAACAAAACACATGATTAATGTAAGAAAAATGAAGAAATAATCAAGAACATAATGAACAACAAGTAATAAAATTTATATTGCAAGACATTTTTATACAATCGAAAAAAATGGCATAAATAAATAAAAAAAATACAAAAAATAGAAATGCATGAATTAAATTATAAAAACATAATATAATGCATAAATTAAATAAAAAATAGAATATAATGCGAGAAAGAAATAGTAAAAAAATGTGGGAATTAACAAAAATAAAAAAAAATGCATACATGCATGAAATAAATAACAAATGCGTAAATACAATTACAAAATTTAAAGGGTCTAATCGCAAAAGAACCCTCAAGCCAAGACTCCCGTCTTGGATCTAAGATCCTTGATGGAAGATCTTGACCGGAGAATTTTATAACGACTAGAAAAAATGAAAAAAGAAGAAGTAGATCTAAAATTTTGGCATTTTTAGATTCAAGATCTAAGGTTTGTGGTTGGGTTTTTGGGGATTTGGTTGGTAAGATGATGTTTAAAAGGATGAGAGAAGTGTATGGTGTATGTTTGATGGTTTTGTTTGGAGTTTCCACCGCCGGTAGAGATTTCTGGCGGGCGGCGGCGACGGTGAAGGAGGCGGTGACGGCAGTGGAGGGAGAAGAGGGAGATAGAGAGGTTTTTGAGTTTAGAGAGATGTGAGAGATGTGGAAGAATGAAGAGATTAGAAGTGAGGAGGTGATTTGTTTTTGAATAGTTTTCATATTATAATTGGGTGAGTTCCGAGCCGTTGGATCTACTAGAGATCAATGGTCAAGATTGAGTGGGGAGATGGGGGTAAATCAGATTTTTAAGGGTTTGGGCTTTATTTATTGGGTATTTTTTGGTTGGGTAGGTAATGTTTTGGGCCTAGGTTTTAAAATTGAAGAAGAGGCCCAATTTCGATTTTCTATCTATTTTGTTTTCTTTTACTTTCTAATTAATAAAAACTAAAATTCTAAATTAAGTTATAAACTAAATTAGCTCATCAAAATACTAATTAATTCCTAACAATAATTATCATACACAATTAAACACAAATTAAAACAAAATAGTACAATTTTGACATTGACATTGAATGCTAAAAATGCAACATGCATATTTTTGTGATTTTTTATTTTCGCAAAACAAACTTAATTACTCCTAATTGTAAACTTGAATTTTATATTAAAATACAATATATTTTTGTATTTTTATTTATTTGAATAAATAAACATGCACATATAAATGCAAAAAATACAAGAAAAATAACACAAAATTCACAACCATTGCAAACAACACAAAAATGGTTTTATTTTGAATTTTTGGAGTATTTCTCTTACAGGGCAAAAATCATGTGCTCACAGCTGCCCCTCTTTGCGCGTAAAGACGAAGAGTTTTTCATGCAAAGACTAGTGAGCTAATACGAGCAATTTTTGCCCGTTTGAGCACTCCGTGAGAAGTATTTTTTTCAAACTTTTTGACCGAACCTTTGCTTCAAAATGTTTCCTACATATCCCTGGCTAAAAGGGAATCAGGTCAATGTAGTTCGGAAAGTTTTGGTAGCTGGGACGACCATGGAACTGCGACTTTTGTTGTTACTGCTGTTGCGGCTACTACTTGCTGACCTCCTTATTACACCATGCTGAAACGAAATAAGAAACTATAATAAATTATGGTCTATGAACTGTAAACTCTTATCTATATCTTCAATTTGTTCTTCTGTTGGGGATACTGCTTCCTTGATTTAAAGCTTATTGTGCAAGGGGTTCTTGTTTGTAACCCTCGGTATTTATTGAATTCTGCTTCGATCTTGAAATGTATTCCTCTGTTTTGCAGGCGGGCTCCTGATAGTTATAACTTGCAATTAACACCTCCGTTCTACAGGCGGGCTCCTGATCTTCTTCAACTTAAAATAACAACCTCCATTCTACAGGCGGGCTCCTGATCTTCTTTATCTTAAAATAACACCTCTGTTCTACAGGCGGGCTCCTGATCTTTTTTAACTGAAAGTAACACCTCCTTTCTACTGGCGGGCTCCTGATCTTCTTCAACTTTAAAATAACACCTATGTTCTACAGGCGGGCTCCCTATCTTCTTCAACTTTAAAAAAACACCTTTGTTCCACAGGCGGACTCCTGATCTTCTTCAACTTTAAAATAACACCTCTGTTCTACAGGCGGGCTCCTGATCTTCTTTAACTGAAAGTAACACCTCCGTTCTACAGGCGAGCTCCTGATCTTCTTTAACTGAAAGTAACACCTTTGTTCTATAGGCGGGCTCCTAATCTTCTTCAACTTTAAAATAACACCTCTATTCTACAGACGGGTTCCTGATCTTCTTTAACTGAAAGTAACACCTCCGTTCTACTAGCGGACTCCTGATCTTCTTCAACATAAAATAACAACCTCCATTCTACAAGCGGGACTCCTGATCTTCTTTAACTTAAAATAACACATCTGTTCTACAGGCGGGCTCCTGATCTTCTTTAACTGAAAGTAACACCTCCGTTCTACAGGCGGGCTCCTGATCTTCTTCAACTTTAAAATAACACCCTCCATTCTACAGGCGGGCTCCTGATCTTCTTTAATTTAAAATAACACCTCTGTTCTACAGGCGGGCTCCTGATCTTCTTCAACTTTAAAATAACACCTCTAGTATACAGGCGGCCTCCTGATCTTCTTCAACTTTAAAATAACACCTCTGTTCTACAGGCGGGCTCCTGATCTTCTTCAAATGAAAATCACACCTCCGTTCTATAGGCGGGCTCCTGATCTCTTCAATTTGAAATAACAACCTCCATTCTACTGACGGGCTCCCGACTTCTTCAATTTGAAATAACAACCTCCATTCTACAGGCGGGCTCCTGAATTCTTCAATTTGAAAATAACACCTCTGTTCTACAGGCGGGCTCTTGACTTCTTCAATTTGATATAACAACCTCCATTCTACAGGCGGGCTCTTGACTTCTTCATTTTGAAAATAGCACCTATGTTCTACAAGTGGGCTCCTAACTTCTTCAATTTGAAATAACAACCTTCATTCTACAGGCGGGCTCCTGACTTCTTCAATTTGAAATAAAAACCTCCATTCTACAGGCGGGCTCCTGACCTCTTCAATTTGAAAATAATACCTCTGTTCTACAGGCGGGCTCCTGACTTCTTCAATTTGAAATAACAACCTCCATTCTACAGGCGGACTCCTGACTTCTTCAATTTGAAAATAACACCTCTGTTCTACAGGCGAGCTCCTGATCTTCTTTAACTGAAAGTAACACCTCCGTTCTACAAGTGGGCTCCTAATCTTCTTTAACTTAAAATAACACCTATGTTCTACAGGTGGGCTCTTGATCTTCTTTAACTGAAAGTAACACCTCCGTTCTACAGGCGGGCTCCTGATCTTCTTCAACTTTGAAATAACACCCTCCATTCTACATGCGGGCTCCTGATCTTCTTTAACTTAAAATAACACCTCTGTTCTACAGGCGGGCTCCTGATCTTCTTCAACTGAAAATAACACCTCCGTGCTACAGGCGGGCTCCTGATCTCTTCAATTTGAAATAACAACCTCCATTCTACAGGCGGGCTCCTGACTTCTTCAATTTGAAATAACAACCTCCATTCTACAGGCGGGCTCTTGACTTCTTCAATTTGAAAATAACACCTCTGTTCTATAGGCGTGCTCCTGACTTCTTTTCAACTTAAAATAACACCTCTGTTCTATAGTCGGGCTCCTGATCTTCTTCAACTTGAAAATAACACCTCCATTCTACAGGCGGGCTCCTGATCTTCTTCAACTTAAAAATAACACCTCCATTCTACAGGCGGGCTCCTGATCTTCAACTAAAAAAATATCTTTAATTGATTTCCTTGTTTTCTTTGAGAAAATTTTCGACAATGGCGATAATTTTATGCCCCAGTTTTGGTAATATTCCTTGTGGCATGTCTTTCTTCTATCATCGAGCTTTTCTTTCACCTGTTTCAAATCAAAGAAAATTTGTTAGTTTAAAATGCGGTGAATGGTCGTGCCACTCCTGCCGGGGATGGCTTTTCCTTCTCCCTCTTCTAAGTTCCCGAAACTTGTCGGGGATGATGTTATTTGCTGGGAATGATATTTCTGCTGGGGGTGGTTTTTCCATTTATCCCTTCCTTTTTTTGTGTTTCAAAACTTGCTGGTGATACTCAAAAATCACTTTCTTTAAAAGGTTTCATTTTCCTTCAATACTGCTGGAGATAGAAATGTTATCAGCTGGGGATGGATTTTCCATTTTCCTTCCCCGCTTGGTGTTGTCCGATCTTCTTGGGACTCAGTTGATAATTTGTCGGAGTTATTCGCGTATCTTGAAAATCCGTTGGGGATTCTTTTGGAACTTGGTCCGTGATTTGCTCGACTGCATCTTTCAGGTCTTCTCCATTTCCTGACATTCCAGACCAATTTGGCCTGTCCTACCCTCATTTTGCTTCGCACCAATTCGGCAACTGATAGTAAGCTCTGAAAAGTCTTTCTCAAAATAAACTTGGACAAAAATCTTTAAACAAAGAAAATGAATAGATAGAAAAAGAAGGAAGCTTTCTGAACGAATGTTGAGAAAAAAAAAGAACTTATCTCAATGGTATAACCGGTCCCAACGATCACGTCGTGCATTCCGGATTAATCAACCCAGTCTATTTGTATCAATCAATCTTTTTGATGGCCTCATTTGCTGAGGATGAACAGACGACTCTTTGTCAAATGCGGGTCTTTTCTGCCACTCTATCTTGTCACCTCATAACGCCCTTCGTGGGGTTTTCACTAATGAGACTCTCTCATTTCTCTCAACTCCCGTCGCCTTATGGTGTCCATGAAGGTTTTCACCGATAAGACTCTCTCATTTTTATTTCTTCCCAGCTTTCATCGCCTTATGGTGCCTGTGAAGGTTTTCACCGATAAGACTCTCTCATTTTATTTTTTCTTCGCTGGAGATTGGAACGGCACCGATAAGATTCTCTTCACTGGGGATTCTTTTTGCTATTAATTCCTTCAGCTTATTCCCTTTCTGTTGGGGATCAGCGTGTTACTCTTGGTCTTTTCTTTCCTGACTGGGCATTTCCCGGATACTGATCGGGAGGTCTTTTTCTGACATCTCATATGGGTTTTTGTGTGAGTCTTAAAAAGAAAAGAGTATCAAAAATTCAAAATAACTCTGAATGGGTGAAATATTACAACTCTCGGAATCAAAACTCTTTTCATAAAAACAACATAACTTCTGCCCCAGTTTCTTGTTTGGGGAAGGATTAACTTTTATTTACACTATGACCGAGCCGTGAGGCGCCTACGTATCCTTTTGAGGAATCAGGCCAAACGTAGTTCATTTGATTCATTTAAATCTCTTGTGACTTTCTTTTATTTATTTATTTTTTCTTTTCTTTTCTCTTTCCGTTATTGATTCTAAGAGAGGGATATGAAAGAATAAATAAGGCTCAAAGGGGGAAACTAGGGTTAAAAGTGTTTGGATAGAAGAAAGAATTGCCTCCTTCATTTCATTATCCGATAAACACCAAGTACAAATAAACAAAATGAACCAAAATTATAAAGAAATTACACGTAATATCTCTTGACCGCATTAGAATTGATAGACATGTCGGTGCATCTTCCCTTAATATAGCTCAAACATAGAGCTCCATTGGATAATACTTTGGTCACAATAAGCGGCCCTTGCCAATTCGGGGCGAACTTGCCCTTTGCTTCGGCCTGCAGTGGGAGGATCTGTTTCAGTACTTGTTGCCCTACTTCAAATTTTTTGGGGCGTACCTTTTTATCGTAAGCTCTTGCCATTCTCCTCTGATACAATTGGCCATGACATACTGCTGCCAATCTCTTTTCATCAATTAAGCTCAGCTGCTCCAATCGAGTTTTGACCCATTCGTCATCATCAATCTCAGCTTCAACGACAATTCGGAGGGATGGAATCTCAACTTCTACTGGTATTACTGCTTCAGTTCCATACACCAGCAAGTAATGAGTTGCACCTACTGAAGTGCGGACAGTAGTGCAATAACCCAACAATGCAAATGGTAGCTTTTCATTCCAATGCCTAGATCCTTCTACCATTTTTCTCAATATCTTCTTTATATTCTTGTTCGCTGCCTCAACCGCGCCATTTACTTTGGGGCGATATGGGGTGGAATTACGGTGTGTAATCTTGAACTGTTGACATACTTTTTTCATCAAACCACTATTAAGATTAGTATAGTTATCCGTGATGATCATTTTTGGAATCCCAAATCTACAGATGATATGGGAATGCACAAAATCCACAACTGCCTTCTTGGTCACCGACTTGAAAGTTTTAGCTTCAACCCATTTGGTAAAATAGTCAATGGCTACCAGAATGAACCTGTGACCGTTTGAAGCTGCCGGTGCGATAGGTCCAATGACATCCATACCCCAAGCAACAAATGGCCATGGTGCTGACATTTTGTGCAATTTTGTTGGCGGAGAATGAATCAGATCTCCATGAATTTGACACTGATGGAATTTTCGTACGAAACTTATACAATCACGCTCCATAGTTAGCCAATAATATCCTGCTCGAAGAATCTTCTACGCCAATACATATCCGCTCATATGTGGCCCACAAACTCCGACGTGCACCTCTGTCATCACTGTTATGGCTTGACCTGCATCTATACATCTCAGCAAACCCAAATCCGGGGTTCTTTTGTACAACACACCTCCACTAAGGAAAAATCCATTTGCCAATCGCCGAATAGCTCTCTTTTGATCTCCAGTTGCCTGCTCTGGGTATATTCCCATCTTGAGGTATTCTTTGACATCATGAAACCATGGCTCGCCATCCATTTCTTCCTCCACCACATTGCAATAAGCATGTTGATCCCGAACTTGAATATGTAACGGATCAACATGAATCTTGTCCAGGTGATACAACATCGATGCTAGAGTAGCCAAAGCATCGGCAACCTCATTATGCATTCTTGGGATATGTCTGAATTCTCTGACCGGAAATGCTTAGTCAGGTCATGCAAACATTGACGATATGGGATAAGCTTCAAATCTCTTGTTTCCCATTCACCTTGAACCTGATGTACCAGAAGGTCCGAGTCTCCCAAGACCAAGACGTCCTGGACATCCATGTCCACAGCTAATCATAACCCCAAAATGCATGCTTCGTACTCAGCCATGTTGTTGGCACAATAGAAGCGCAGCTGAGCCGTAACAGGATAATGATGTCCTGTTTCAGAAATAAGTACTGCTCCTATTCCAACTCCCTTTGCATTTGCAGCTCCATCAAAGAAAATCTTCCACCCGGGCTCCTTGGTTAGTTCTAACTCATCAATTTGCAACACTTCTTCATCTGGAAAATACATCCTTAAAGGTTCGTATTCATCATCAACAGGATTCTCAGCTAAGTGATCGGCTAGTGCTTGGGCTTTCATAGCCGTCCTCGTCACATAGATGATGTCAAATTCTGTAAGTAATATTTTCCATTTTGCTAACCTTCCTGTAGGCATAGGTTTCTGGAAAATATACTTCAATCGATCCAAACGTGAAATGAGATAAGTAGTGTAGGAAGACAAATAATGCTTCAACTTCTGTGCCACCCAAGTTAGGGCACAACATGTCTTCTCAAGATGAGTGTACTTAACTTCATATGCTGTGAACTTATTACTGAGATAATAGATGGCTTGTTCCTTTCTGTCGGTGATGTCATGTTGCCCCAATATGCAGCCGAAAGAATTTTCCAAAACTGTTAGATAAAGAATCAGAGGCCTCCAGGGTTCATGTGGAACCAACACAGGTGGGTTTGATAAATACTCCTTTATCTTATCAAAAGCCTCTTGGCATTCATCAGTCCATTTGACTGCAGCATCCTTCTTTAATAGCCTAAAAATAGGTTCACGTGTTGATATGAGCTGAGCAATGAATCGGCTGATGTAGTTCAATCTTCCCAAAAGACTCATTATTTCAGTTTTGTTCTTTGGTGCTGGCAATTCTTGTATGGATTTGATCTTTGATGGATCCAACTCAATACCTCGCCGACTGACAATGAATCCTAACATTTTTCCCGAGGGAACTCCAAATGCACATTTGGCTGGGTTGAGCTTAATGTCATACCTCCGAAGTCTCTGAAAAAACTTCCTCAGATCTGCTACATAGTCCTCCTGACGCCTGGATTTTACGATCACATCGTCTACATACACCTCAATCTCTTTATGTATCATGTCATGAAACACAGTAGTCATTGTTCTCATGTATGTTGCCCCAGCGTTCTTCAAACCAAACGGCATTACCCTGTAGCAATAAGTTCCCCAAGGAGTGATGAAAGCTGTCTTTTCTGCATCTTCTTCATCCATTAGGATCTGATGGTATCCTGCATAGCAATCCACAAAGGATCCAATCTCACGCCCCGCGCAGTTGTCTATCAAGATATGGATGTTAGGTAGTGGGAAGTTATCTTTCGGGCTTGCCCTATTCAGATTACGATGATCAACACATACCCGAATTTTCCCATCATTCTTCGGCACTGGCACCACATCGGCAAACCATTCGGTATATCGAGTAACCCGAATAACCTTTGCTAGTAACTGCTTGGTTACTTTTTCTTTAATCTTTACACTCATATCCGTTTTGAACTTTCTCAATTTCTGCTTGACGGGAGGACATGCCGGATCAGTGGGCAATTTATGAACCACTAGATCTGTACTTAAACCTGGCATGTCATCATACGACCATGCAAAAATATCTTTAAATTCAATGAGTTTATTGATTAGCTCTTTCCTGATACTCGGCTTAATGTGAATGCTGATTTTAGTTTCCCTAACATTATCCTCATCTGCTAAGTTGACAGCTTCAGTATCGTTTAAATTAGGCTTAGGTTTTTCTTCAAAATGAGTTAATTCCCTGTTTATCTCTTCAAAAGTCCCATCTTCTTCATATTCAGATTCATCTTCATCATCGACCTCGCGCACAATTAATTCGGATTCAGATTGACTTCTTAGACTAGGTTGAAGATCTGTTGTGCATGCCATGTCATTTGAACCGGCAAAAAGAGAACTGTTCAAAAACAAAAATCAAAAATCAAGAAAAGAAAGGAAACTTTCGTTTTTATTGAAAATGAGGAATAACAAAGTTTCACACTACAAATAAAATCAAAAACTGGATTACAACTCTGGAATAATCCACGAAACAAAAAGAAAATCCAGAGCCTACTACCAAGACTCCTTCCAGGTGGGAAGAAGAGTAGCCGTCCAATTGTTGGTTTTGGCCTTGGGCCCCACATACTGTATGTCTGCCTTACTGGAACCTTCTCCAACTTCGATCATGTTGACATCATCAAACAACCTTTCAAAACTCTTATCCAGATCTCCATCTGGTCCAATTGACGGTCCGAGAATCTTTGGGTTCGACATCCTCCTGAAACCTGCTTTAACAAAAGACCAGGAGAGGCGTGGAACTGGCTTGGGAAGGACCCAGACTTTCTTCTTCATTTTTCGAGCTCTCTTCACATCCGCTACCTTCGGCTTGAACCCTAACCCGAATGTCTCCAAATTCTCAGGCAAAGAAACGGGTTGAATGATACCTTGGAGTTTGCCCCCCAAACCTTTTCGTGGTATAAACCTACAGTTCATCATTTCTGAGGCGATCATGAAGGTTGAAGTTGAGATCCTGGGAAATGCGAGGTTCTCGCCTTCGGAAACCTTGTCTACTGAAACCCCTTCGAAGACTTGGTATACCCATGGTCCCTTCTCATTCTCTGTTTCTATGAATGGCACCACGTCACCACTCATAATGCATGTGCCATCATCCCCGTGCATTACTATTTCCTGTCTATCCCACTCGAACTTAACCATCTGGTGCAGCATAGAAGGCACTGCTTTGGCATCATGAATCCAGGGTCCCCCCAATAGCAGAGTGTATGATACGGCCACATCCACCACTTGGAATTCCATGGTGAAATCGACTGGGCCAATGGTCAGTTCCAATATGATATCACCCACTGAGCTAGTACTCCCTCCATCAAATACTCTGATGCAGACGCCATTCTTACGGACTCTGTCATGATCAATCTTTAGTTTGTTTAGAGTATCCAAAGTACAAATGTTGGCATTTGAACCATTATACACCAATACTCGGGTGACCACCAAGTCTTCACACTTCACAATCAAGTATAAGGCTTTGTTATGCTCCGTACCCTCTTTTGGCAATTCATCATCAGAGAATGTCACTCAGTTGACTTCGAAGATTTTATGCACTATCTTCTCCAAGTGATTTACAGAGAGTTTTTCTGGAACATGGGCTTCATTTAGGATCTTCAACAAAACCTGGCAATGATCACCGGAATGGATTAACAAGGATAGTAATGAAATTTGAGCTGGGGTTTTCCTCAACTGCTCTACAATAGAGTAGTCTTGGGCTTTCATCTTCTTCAAGAACTCCTCAGCTTCCTCTTCTGTTACTGGCTTCTTCACCACTGCGAGATTAGATCTCCTCAACTCTACGGGAGCAAAACACCGTCCCGATCGAGTCAAACCCTAGGCCCCACAACTAACTTCCTCCACTGACTTCCCTTTGTACATCACCGTTGCCTTTTCATACTTCCAAGGCACGACCTTGCTATCCGTTACTGGCAACTGAGCTACCGGCTTTATGATGACCGGTTCCCTACAGACTCCTTTCACGATCACTACTGGCTCAGTCAACGCTCCAGACACAACCAATTTTGTTGTTTCTGGTTTCTCCATAGTGGCAGATGGGATTTTCCCCAATATTACTATTGGCTTGACAACCTCCCTCTTAGTTTGTACCTCCACTTCCACACTGGTCGATTTCTCTTTTGTACTGTCCCTGATCATCATCACCGTCTGTGATGGCTTCTTGGTTTCTCCCTCTCCTTGTACAATCTCGATCTTACGGGTTTCATGGTGGGTTGGTAGTGGGTTTTGGTTAATGTTGGGTACTTCGGGTGCCTGAACCTCAATCTTATTATCATCGATAAGATCTTGGATTGCATGCTTCAGTTTCCAACATCTCTCAGTAGTATGTCCGGGAGCCCCCGAACAATATTCACATTTTACTGAGTGATCCAAATTCTGAGGTAAGGGATTTGGTAATCTGGACTCAATAGGACTCAACAAACCTATCTGCTTCAATTTGTGGAATAAAGCAGTATAAGCTTCTCTTAATTCTGTGAATGTCCTCTGCCTTTGAGCCCTTTCGTTCCTGAAAGTCGGATTCCCCCGGATACTTGGCCCTGTGGGATTTCTGTAGGCCATTGGTGGTGGGTAGTTGTTATGGGGAGCTGGGTAGGTTATGTGGGGTTGGCGCGCGCCATTGTGGGCGCGCTGGAGGTTGGGTGTATGCTTGTGCTTGATGGACAGAAAAATGTTGTTCTTGAGGGGGTAATAGGATTGTGGAGGATAATTCAAAATGTGGGGGTAATTTGGGTGAGGGGCCTGAATTGGTGATGGGGGGGAGGACATGTTTCTTAGGGGAAAAGCCGTAACTACAACGATAGGATGACATTGGAAATAAGGTCTTAGCTTCCTAGATGCCACAATTAGTGCTAATGCTAGCTTTTCTAACTGTGGATACCTGGTTTACACATCTAATAAAGTTTTACTTACGTAATAAATAGGAGATTTCTTACATTGGTCTTCACGAACTAAAACAGCACTTATCGCTACTTCTGAGACTGCAATATAAATAAGCAGCTTTTCACCTTCTCTTGTTTTGCCAATATGGGCGGATTTGACAGGTAGGTTTTCAAGTCTTTAAGAGCTTGTTGACAATCTTCGTTCCACTCGAAATGATCTTGTTTCTTTAGTGCAGAGAAAAAATTAAAGCATTTTTCAGAGGATTTAGAAATAAATCTCCCTAAAGCTGCGATTCTTCCAGTCAACCTTTGAACCTCCTTTTTATTTGTAAGGATATCATGTATTTCTTCGATTGCTTTAATCTGTGAAGGGTTCACCTCAATGCTACGGTTAGAAACAAGAAAACCCAAAAACTTACCTGAGGCAACTCCAAATGCACATTTTTCTGGGTTAAGTTTCATATTGTACTTACGTAAAATTTCAAATGCAACAGATAAATGAGAGATGTGATCACTGGAGTGTTGAGTTTTAACAAGCATATCGTCTATATATACTTCCATGGTTTTCCCTAAATGTTCTTGAAACATTTTGGTGACTAAGCTTTGATAGGTTGCACCATCATTTTTAAGACCAAAGGGCATTACTTCATAGCGGTAAGTCCCCCGGTCAGTGACGAAGGAAGTCTTTTCCTCATCGTCGGGGTGCATTTTAATTTGATTGTACCCCGAATATGCATCTAAAAAACTTATAAGCTCGTGACCTGCCGTGGGGTCTATCATCTGATCTATATGAGGTAAGGGAAAAGAATCTTTTGGACAAGCCTTATTGAGATCAGTATAATCTACACAAACTCGCCACTTACCATTTTTCTTAGGTACGACCACCGTGTTGGCTAACCAATCGGGATACTTTTGTCACGACCCTAGTTCACCAATCGTGAACATGCCGTGATGGCACCCAGTCCCCACGACTAGGTAAGCCTAACACGTTGCGAAATATACAAGCTATGAACACTTAAATAAGAAACAACACAAAAATAGGATAAAAGATATGTAATCCGTGCCGCTTGGCACATACATCCGTCAACACCTTGAATAAAACACTACCAAGATCCTGAATCCCACGGTAACACAGACTAAAAGAGAATATACAACTGTGGCTCTATGTGTAAAGAGTGTCTAACAACGAAATGAAGGAAAAATGTCAACTAGTACTATTAGAATAGAAGGAAAGCCTCCGGATCCGCGGACGTAGCAGATCATACCTCGAGGTCTCCCAGAAAGCTGCGGAATCACCTAGCACGGGCCTGCTCTGATGTACCTGGATCTGCACAACAAAAGTGTGCATAAGAGTAGCATGAGTACACCACGGCGGTACTCAGTAAGTGCCAAGCCTAACCTCGATGGAGTAGTGACGAGGAAGGTCAGGGCCCTACTGAGAAGCAATAATATAATGATAATAACAATAATAAGCAATTTAAATGATAATAATTTCCGAAATTAACAACAATAAATTTTTACTGCAATCGTCTACAATTAAGCTAACAACAAATAGTCAACTCACTAAAACAAGTCCAGGACCTGTGGGAATCGAACCCACAGTCCCACTGACAGTACCTCTGGGTCTCCGGGAATCGAACCCGTAGCCCATGTCTCAATAAATAATCAATAACTCAGGATCTCCGAGGAATCGAACCCGTAGTCCCTACCAATAACTCAGGATCTCGGGAATCGAACCCGTAGTCCCTACCAATAACTCGAGATCTCGGGAATCGAACCCGTAGTCCCTACCAATAACTCAGGATCTCGGGAATCGAACCCGTAGTCCTTACCAATAACTCAGGATCTCGGGAATCGAACCCGTAGTCCCTACCAATATCACTCCGGGTCTCTGGGAATCGAACCCACAGCCCTGGGTCTCCGGGAATCGAACCCGCAATCCACAAGCACAACAAATAAAGGAATCCACTGAGAGAAGAATTATGCTTAACTATAACTTCACCGAAAAATGGTGCCAACAATTATCAAGAAGTTCAAATAAGACAATTAGGCAACTAAACAGTTAAGTACTACCTAATCATGATGTTCTAACTACTACCGGGTAAAATATCAAATTAACAGCTAAAAGACAGGAATATCACTCACGAACATTTCAAATAAAGTATATGTCCAACAACCAGCGCATGTACACGCCCGTCACCTCGCGTACAAGGCATTTAAACTATCACATAATATCCTAGGGGTGAAAATTTCCCCCACACGAGGTTAGACAAGCCACTTACCTCGACTCCGGTACAAAACAGCTATGCAACAACTCTCTTTCCGCGAATGTCGGCATCCACAAGTGTAGTATCTGATAAAAATCAAGAGAATCATATCAAAATAGGTCAATTGGGCATTACCCAATCAAAACAACTCAAATTACGCCAAAACCCACAAGTTGCCAAAACCCGACTTTCGGTACGCTTATCGAAAAATCACGAAAATTATATTTTCGGGTTCCTTATCTCAATACAAGTCCGTGCATATAAAATTTATCGAAATCGGACTCCGTTTGCCCATTCAAATCAAAGATTTTCTAACATTTAGGCCTAGGGCTCAAACCTACCTTTAATCTTCCAATTTCAGTGAAATAATCATGGATTTCATGATAAACCAACGAATTAAGGTCAAGAAACTTACCCCCGATGATTTCCCGATGATAACCCAGCGTTTCCCCTTCAAAATCCTCTCTTGGAGCTCAATAATGGCGGTTTTGGTGTGTTAGGCCGCGACTGAAATGTTCTGGACTTAAAGTCACTGCCAGGCCATTTTACTCTACGCGATCGCAGCACTGGGCTTGCGATCGCGATGCACAAAATATGGGCGGCCTAATTTTCCTCAACGCGATCGCGTGATCCTGGACACGATCGCAGTGAACAACTCAGTGACCCTACGCGATCGCAATGACACGAACGCAACCGCGAAGAACAAACTCAGCCGGCTCCCAAATTAACCTACGCGATCGCGACACTCGCCACGCGATCGCACTACTTCCGACCAAATACCCTATGCGATCGCATAAAACCTCACGTGATCGCAATGCTTCAACCTCCAGACTTACGCGATCGCAGGATTTACTTCGCGATCGCAGAGCTCAGGATTTCTCCCTTACGCGATCGCATGGCCATCTCCGCGATCGCGGAGAGCAAAATTTCTCTCCAATTATTGCAGCAGAACAGCAGTGCCTTTTGGCACAAATTGGTCCGTTTGGACCCCCGAATTCATCCCGAGGCTCCCGGACCCCAACGAAAACCACCAACATACTCCAAAACACGATACGAACTCATTCAAATCATAAAAACACGTCTAACAACATCAAAACCCATAATTCACATCGACTTCAAGCCTAAATTTCTTAAAACTTCCCGAATTGCACATTCGATCTAAAACCCGACCAAACGACGTCCGAATGACCTGAAAATTTGCGGACATATCCAAAATCACATAACGAAGCTACAAAAACTGTAGGAATTCCATTCCGACCCCCGGATCAAAATCTCACCTATCGTTCGGATTCGCCAAAATTTCAACCTTCGGCATTTCAAGCCTAATTGAGCTAAGGACCTCTAAAATACATTCCGAATGCGCTCCCAACCCCGAAATCACCCAACGGAGCTAATGGAACCATCGGATTTCCGTTCTGAGATCTTCTTAACACTGTTCCGGTTACGGACCATTTTCTAACCTTGAAGCTCTCATTTAGGGACTAAGTGTCCCAAAATGCTCCAAATTTCAGAACCGACTCTCCCGGCAAACCACAATAGCAGAAATGAACTTAGTGAACCAGTTAAATTGGGGATTGGGGCATAATTTTCTAATACGACCGGCCGGGTCGTTACATCTTCCCACACTTAAAAGATTCGTTCATCCTCAAACGAGCATAGAAAACATACCTGGAGTAGTGAAAAGATGAGGGTACTGGCTGCGCATATCCTGCTCGGTCTCCCAAGTCGCCTCCTCGACCGGCTGGCCCCGCCACTGAACCTTTACCGAAGCGATGTTCTTCGACCTTAGCTTTCCGACCTGCCTGTCTAGAATGGCTACTGGCTCCTCAACATAAGACAGATCCTTGCCTAGCTGAACAAAAGTGAAATCCAACACATGCAACGGGTCACCATGGTATCTCCGGAGCATGGAGACATGAAATACGGGATGAACTCCGGCTAGACTGGGAGGTAAGGCCAACTCATAAACAACCTCCCCAACACGCCTCAAAATCTTAAAAGGGCCAATAAACCTAGGACTCCGCTTTCCTTTCTTCCCAAACCTCATAACGCCCTTCATGGGCGAGACTCGAAGTAGAACCCGCTCGCCAACCATAAAAGCCACATCGCGAACCTTCTTGTCCGCATAACTCTTCTGTCTAGACTGGGCTGCACGAAGTCTGTCCTGAATCACCTTGACCTTGTCCATTGCATCCTGAACCATATCAGTACCTAGCAGCCTGGCCTCGCCCGGCTCGAACCAACCCACGGGAGACCTGCACCTCCTACCATATAGGGCCTCATACGGTGCCATCTGAATACTAGACTGGTAGCTGTTGTTATAAGCAAACTCCGCCAGTGGCAACAAGTGATCCCATAAACCTCCGAACTCAATCACGCACGCACGGAGCATATCCTCCAAAATCTGAATAGTGCGGTTAGATTGTCCATTCATCTGGGGGTGAAATGCCGTGCTCGGCTCCACCCGAGTACCTAACTCCTACTGCACGGCTCTCCAGAACCGTGAAGTAAACTGAGTGCCTCTGTCTGAAATGATGGAAACTGGAATACCATGCAACCGGACTATCTCCCTGATATAGATCTCCGCCAACCACTTCGATGAGTAAGTAGTGCACACATGTATGAAATGGGCGGACTTGCTCAGCCGATCCACAATGACCCATAGAATAAAACTTCTTCACAGTCTGTGGAAGTCCAGATACAAAGTCCATGGTAATGCGCTCCCATTTCCATTCGGGAATCTCAATTCGCTGCATCAATCCACCCGGACGCTGATGCTCATACTTCACCTGCTGGCAGTTGAGGCATCCGGAAACATAATCAACTATATCCCTCTTCATCCGCCTCCACCAGTAATGCTGTTTCAAGTCCTGATACATTTTCGCGGCACCCGGATGGATGGAATACCGCGAACTATGGGCCTTCGCTAGAATCAGCTCTCGAAGATCATCTACATTGGGCACACAGATACGCCCCCTGCATCCTCATGACTCCATCATCCCCGATGGTAACATCTCGAGCATCACCACGCCGAACTCTATTCTGAAGGACAAGCAAATGAGGGTCATCGAACTGACGCTCCCTGATGCGGTCAAATAGAGAAGACCGAGAAACTACACAAGCCAGAACCCGGCTGGGCTCCGAAAGATCCAGTCTAACAAACTGCCTGGCTAAAGCCTGAACATCCATCGCCATAGGCCTCTCTGAAACTGGTAGATGCGCCAAACTCCCCAAACTCTCTGCCCGACGACTCAAGGCATCGGAAACCACATTAGCCTTGCCCGGATGATAAAGAATAGTAATATCATAGTCCTTCAGTAGCTCCAACCATCTTCTCTGACGCATATTCAGGTCCTTCTGCTTAAGCAAGTGCTGCAAGCTCCGGTGATCAGTGTAGATCTCACAAGGAACCCCATATAAGTAGTGACGCCAAATCTTCAAGGCGTGAACAATGGCAGCTAGCTCCAAATCATGAACAGGGTAATTCTTCTCATGCACCTTCAGCTGTCTCGACGCGTAGGCAATCACCCTACCGTCCCGCATCAATACCGCACCGAGTCCAACTCGTGAGGCATCACAATATACAGTATAGGACCCCGAACCTGTAGGCAACATCAATATAGGGGCCGAAGTCAAAGTCGTCTTGAGCTTCTGAAAGCTCGCCTCACACTCGTCTGTCCACTGGAAAGGGGCACCCTTTTGGGTCAATCTGGTCATAGGTGCTGCAATCGAAGAGAATCCCTCCACGAAACGACGGTAATAGCTTGCCAAACTAAGGAAACTACGAATCTTAGTAGCGGAGGAGGGTCTGGGCCAACTCTGCACGGCCTCCACCTTCCTCGGATCTACTCGAATACCATCACTCGACACCACGTGGCCCAAAAATGCCACTGAACTCAACCAGAACTCACATTTAGAGAACTTGGCATAAAGCTGCTTCTCCCTCAGAATCTGAAGCACTATCCTCAAATGCTGCCCGTGCTCTTCCCGGCTCCGGGAATATACTAGAATATCATCAATGAAGACAATCACGAACAAGTCCAGATAAGGCCTGAACACACTGTGCATCAAATGCATAAAGGCTGCTGGGGCATTAGTCAGCCCAAAAGACATCACGAGGAACTCATAGTGACCATACCGGTTCCTGAAGGCAGTCTTCGGGATATCTGGCTCCCGAATCTTCAGCTGGTGATACCCAGAGCGCAAATCAATCTTAGAAAACACCTGTGCGCCCTATAGCTGGTCAAATAAATCATCAATACGGGGCAAAGGATACCGGTTCTTCACTGTGACCTTGTTCAGCTGACGATAGTCAATACACATACGCATAGAACCGTCCTTTTTCTTCACAAACAACACAGGAGCACCCCAAGGCAATACACTGGGTCGAATGAAACCCTTGACCAATAACTCCTGTAACTGATCTTTCAAATCCTTCAACTCAGGAGGAGCCATACGGTACGGTGGAATAGAAATGGGCTGAGTGCCCGGCAATAATTCAATAGCAAAATCAATATCTCTGTCGGGCGGCATGCCCGGGAGATCAGCTGGAAATACATCAGCAAAGTCACGTACCACAGGAACGGAATCAATAGAGGGAGTGTCAATACTGACATCCCGCACATAGGCTAGATAAGCAGCACACCCCTTCTCAACCATACGCTGGGCTCCGAGAAAGGAAATAACACGGCTAGGGGTATGATCTAGAGTACCACTCCACTCAATACGTGGAATGCCTGGCAGAGCCAGCGTCACGGTCTTGGCGTGACAATCAAGAATAGAATAATGGGGCGACAACCAGTCCATGCCCAAAATAATATCAAAATCGACCATCCCAAGCAGCAATAGATCCGCTCTGGTCTCAAAATCACAAATAGTAATCAAACACGACCAATATACACGGTCCACAACCAAAGAATCAACTGGTCGGCCGGAATAACCCCTGCCAAAACGACCGACTGCTGAAGTACGGGCACCAGAGAAATGGCCCGACTCACGAGACCTCTTGGCCTCTCTATCTCCCCGCTCTCTAGGGAGCATACTCTCGATCCTCCCGGCAATGCTAACTGCCTGCTGATAAGATATATCTGTCTCCAACTCTCTGGCCATGCTGGACCGGATCGGCGGAATCAGGCCCTCAATAAATCTCCGCACTCTCTCCCGAACCGTGGCTACTAAGGCCGGTGCATGCCTGGCTAGACGGGTGAAACTGATGGCATACTCCGATACTGACATGGAGCCCTGTCGCAATCTCTCAAACTCCGAGCGCCAAGAATCCCTAAGGCTCTGGGGAACAAACTCCGTCAAAAACAGATTTGAAAACTGCGTCCAGGTCAACGAAGCGGACTCCTCCGGACTATCCAACTCATACGTGCGCCACCAATCATAAGCGGTCCCACGAAACTGAAACGTAGTGAAGGAAACCCCGCTGGTCTCCACAATCCCCATGGTAGAAAGAATACGATGACACTCCTCCAGAAAACCCAATGCATCATCTGAAGCCAAACCACTGAACACTGGAGGGTCATATTTCTTGAACCTCTCCAATCTACGCTGCTCGTCCTCAGAGGCAGCTGGTCCACCTCTGGGCCGTGCTGGGGCGGCAGGAGGCATAACCAAAATATCTGGAACCTATCCCACTGGTACACGCTGCTCCGGTGTAACGGCTGTAGGAGTCTGGGCCCCTCCCCCGGCCTGAGATGTAGCTGCGACGAGAGGAAGCAGTCCTGCCTGAGCTAGAGTGGTATACATACTCATGAATTAGGCCAGGGTCTCCTGTAGTGCTGGAGTAGTAGCAGCTGTAGTCGGTGTACCAGGTGCCTGCTGTAAGGCCCCGTAAACTTTTTGTGCATAAAACCTAGTAGTTGCGGTGTCATGGTCCGAATAATGTGTTAGGAATGTAGAGGATAAAGTTTTCCAGAAAAGTGTCAAATATGCGGTCAAGAATGCGACCGCAAACCTATTATGCGGACCGCATTCTTGCCGAAAAGCTTAACAGAAGCCTCCCAAAAATCATATTGAAAATGCGGTCGATATGCGATCGCATAGTGAATCTGCGGTGCACTTTACGACCGCAGATCAAGAATGCGGACCGCATATTGGTCGCATTCTGTAACAGAACTTATGTAATTTTGAGGCCATTTTGCGGTCACTATGCGGACCGCATGTTGATTCTGCGGTCGCAAAGTGCACCGCATAATTGACCCGGCCCAGATTTTTGTAACATTTTTACCCGATCTCTTCTTTAATATAACACCCTTCACCCTCATTTTCACATATCATCTTACCAAAATTAGAGAGAGAATAGAGGGGTTTTAGAGAGAGAAGTTCTTCATCTTCAAAGATTGTTCCAACCACTTAATTCCAAGGGATCCTAGGGCAAGGATTCAACTTCCCCAATCTTTTCAAGGTAAAAGCCCTAACTATTTTCTTTGATTTTCAGTTTTAAATTGGGTAAAGAGAGGTTTGCATATAATAGCTTTTGAAAATAGAATTTTTACACTCATGCATGATTATTGAACTTGATTTCTAGTAAAAAGAAGTGAGTAGAAGTAAGAGTCTTCAAGAACAAGGTTGGCAAGAGTAGGATATCTTGGGTAAGCATAAAGTAGGAAGTTAACGGAAGAAAACTCATCACCAGGTATGTATGGCTAATTTTGCTTCTTGTGAAATCGCCTATATGTGTGAAAATTGCTTGGTTAATGTTAATTTGACAAATTGTGTGAAATTCTCAAAGTTGTTGTTGAAATATGAGTGATGTGGTATAGAATATGAACCGAAAGTTAAATGAGAGTCGAAATGGGTAAAGAATTGTGAATAATGATTATGATGGCCTATATGGCACCTTGTGTAAAACAAACGAAACGCTTGAGAATTTGTTTATTGTGGAAAGAGATGAAACACTTGAATTGTGGAAATATTGTAACATGGTTGTGATATTGATTTGAAAAATAATTGAGAACATGAAACAATGTGCAAGTTGCTTATTTGAACTTGTTGAAATTGTGTGTAGTACCTTATCTGCTGTTTGAAATTGTTGTGTTTTAAAATGTAAGGCGGGGTCGTGTTGCGCGCCGCAACGTGGGGAAATAAGGTGTGGGTTGGGGTGATAAGGGTGGCCGAGGTAATAAGGGTGGTCGGGGCAATAAGGATGGAAAGCGATCGAAATCGCTATTGAAAAATTGATACAAAAATCAATAATGTGAAATTGTGAAAGGAGACAGCAGGAGAGTTTGCAACCTGTGGGGCACCGATTGCCCCTTTGTTTGACTACTTGTGCTTTACGTGATTGATTGGTTATTGTTAAATTGGTTGATCGTAGAAAGTGCTTGTGTTGAGAATTATTTGAAATGAGGAAAATGTGGAAACATGGTTGGCTGGCTTAATTAATTGTTGATGTAATTCAATGGCTTGAGTTTACTTGGGACAAAGTTTGTCCATACATGCCAGTACAATTCAAGTGTACCGACGTCCCTTTTTGCCGGGGACGCTACATTCGTGTTATGATTGTAGGTGGATCAGTAGCAGGCACTTCAGCTCATCGGCAGTAGTATCCTTCTCCTTCCATTGCCCGTTTTGGTGAGCCCTTTTTCTTCCTTGGGGCCCTGTGTGGTTCATGCCACTTTTGTTTAGATTTCATTTTGGTTTTGTAAGTTATAGCCAGAGCCTTGTTACCGGCAAGTATTTTATCCCCTTTTTTGTATCCTAGAGGCTCTGTAGACATGTAAACCGTGGGACTCCAGTATTATGTATACATTATGTTATGTCGGGCGTTGTAAAAACCGCAAACTTGTTAATGAATCACTCGTATGGTTTTATTTGTTTAATGTGAAATCATTCATGGTTAGTAAGATATTTGGTTAATGAGAAACAATCAACACAGGGGTAACGCGTGGGAATGAAAGGCACCTAGGTCCGCTTGACTGGGGCAACCCGGTCAGGCGCCGGTCATGTTCCCCGATTTGGGGCGTGACAAACTTGGTATCAAAGCCTATGGTTTTAAAGTGTCCTAGGATGTCTCGGAGCCGTGTCTAGTAGTGCCCTTCTTATAGGTGTGTTGTCGACCACATCATATAAGTAGGGGGCTACATGGGCATTTAGGAATTTACCTATTCTTTGTTAATCTATATCGTGCGGTAAAGTGCAATGTGGAAATATCTGTGTCGAATTCGCGCCTTGTTCCCAAATTTTCAGAATATGGCACCTAAGAAGAAGGCTAGACTCGGCCTTAGGGCCAATGCCGGCCCAAGTGCAAGCTGTTAATCATGTACCCGATGCCGTGGGAGAGAATGACCCACCAGTCCCGAATTTGCTTGGCCCATCTGTTCAAAACCCAAGTGTCCCTATTCCAGCTGCGGCAGAGGATGCCACCATTCCTCCTGCCAGTGTTCCTGACTCAGATACAGTTCCCGCTTCGGGTTCTGGTATCTCTAATGAAGATCTTAGGGGAGCCATTCATATGTTAACACAGTTAGTGGCCGCCCAGGCCCAGAGATCCCATGATGCCCCTGCATCCTCCAGCGGACAGGGAGATTCCTTTGGCTCCAGAGTCCATCAATTCTTGCGATTGGCCCCTCCAGAATTTTCAGGCACCGATCCAGAGGCCGATCCACAGGAATTCCTTGATGAGATATACAAGACCCTCAGAGTGATGAAGGCTACAGATATAGAGGGGGTAGA
>JASVEL010012311.1:0-115989 GCA_032618575.1 Nicotiana noctiflora
GAATTAATGCAAGACTACCCATGCTGGCAGACTTTCTACTCAATGCATTGGCCACCACATTGGCCTTACCTGGGTGATATAGGATAGTAACATCATAGTCTTTCAGCAACTCTAACCATCTCCGTTGTCGTAGATTCAGCTCCTTTTGCTTGAACAAGTACTGTAGGCTTTTGTGATCAATGTACACCTCACACGTCACCCCATATAGATAATGCCTCCAGATCTTTAATGCATGAACCACTGCTGCTAACTCAAGATCATGAACTGGATAATTCTTCTCATGTATTTTTAACCGCCTCGAAGCATAAGCGATAACCTTACCATCCTGCATCAATACCGCTCCAAGCCCTGTACGAGATGCGTCACAATAAACTGTATAAGGCCCTGCACCTATAGGTAGTATCAACACTGGTGCGGTGGTCAAGGCTGTCTTGAGCTTCTGAAAGCTCGCCTCACACTCCTCCGACCACCGAAACTGAACACCCTTCTGGGTCAACCTGGTCATCGGGGCCTGCAATAGAAGAAAACCCCTCTACAAATCGACAGTAGTAACCTGCTAATCCCAAGAAACTCCGGATCTCAGTCACTGAAGCTGGTCGAGGCCAATTTTGGACTGCCTCTATTTTCTTTGGGTCCACCTGAATACCTTCCACTGATACAATGTGACCCAGAAATGCTACCGAACTTAACCAGAACTCACATTTCGAAAATTTGGCATATAGCTGATTATCCTTCAGAGTCTGAAGAACCACTCTGAGGTGCTGCTCGTGCTCTTCCTGGCTGCGGGAGTATACCAGGATGTCATCTATAAAGACTATCACGAACAGATCTAAGTAAGGCCTGAACACTCGATTCATCAACTCCATGAATGTTGCTGGGGCATTGGTCAACCCGAAGGACATGACCAAGAACTCATAATGTCCATATCTAATGCGAAAGGCTGTCTTAGGAATGTCAGCCGCCCTGATCATCAGCTGATGGTAGCCCGACCTCAAGTCTATCTTTGAGAACACCCTCGCTCCCTGGAGATGGTCAAACAAATCATCAATCCTCGGCAGTGGATACTTATTCTTTATTGTCACTTTGTTCAATTGCCGGTAATCAATACACATTCGCATCGAGCCATCTTTCTTATTCACAAACAACACAGGTGCTCCCTAGGGGGAAACACTAGGCCTGATAAAGCCCTTCTCAAGAAGGTCTTGCAACTGATCTTTTAACTCTATTAACTCCGACGGGGCCATAGGATAGGGTGGGATAGAGATGGGCTGAGTGCCCGGTGCCATATCAATACAGAAGTCAATATCCCTGTCGGGTGGCATGCCCGACATGTCTGAAGGGAAAACCTCAGGAAACTCCCGTACAATACGGACTGACTCAATAGAAGGAACTTCTACGCTGGAATCACGAACATAAGCCAGATAAGCTAGATACCCCTTCTCGACCATGCGTCGAGCCTTAACATAAGAAATAATAGTGCGAACAGAGTGGCTTGAGGTACCCTTCCACTCTAGTCGGGGTTATTCTGGCAAGGCCAAGGTCACAGTCTTGGCATGACAATCTAGAATAGCATGGTATGGGGACAACCAGTCAATCCCCAATATGACATCAAAATTCACCATGTCCAAAAGCAACAGATCAACACGGGTCTCAAGATCCCCAAAGATAATTATGCACGGACGATGCACCCGGTCGACTACAATGGAGTCACCCACCGGTGTAGACACATAAACTAGAATATCCAGAGCATAGCGGGGCACGGCCAAATACGGTGCAAAGTAGGAAGACACATATGAATATGTAGACCCAGGGTCAAATAATACTGAAACACCTCTGCCACAAACAATAATGATACCTATAATCACGACATCTGATGCCTCCGCCTCTGGCCTGGCTGGCAAAGCATAGAATCGGGGATCGGCACCTCCCCTCTGAGCTACATCCCTAGGACGGTCATCAACTGGCTGACCTCTGCCTCTGGCTGGATGGTCTCCACCTCTACGGTCTCCACCTCCACCTCTATGATCTCTACCCCCGCCTCTGGCTGGCTGGGCAGGCTGAGGGTCAGCTGGGGCCTGAATCATGGGACGAGGGCCCCGCTGCTGAGTGTTTCCCGTCGCTCGAGGGCAGAACCTGACAAGATGACCTGGATCACCACAACTGTAGCAACTCTTAGGCTGCTGGGGCCGCTGGCCCTGACGACCCGAATGGCCTCCACGAACACTTTGAAGAGGTTGAGCACTAAAGGGGGTTGATTTGAATATTTCTCACGAAACCCACGATCACCTGGTCCACCCTGTGAATCGTGAAGGGCGGAATGGAAAGGCTTGGAAGACTGGCCCCTATCAAAAGATTCACTGCCTCCTGAAGAAGAACCACCAAATCTGCCGGAATAACGAGGCCTCTTGTCTGAAGGATAACCACCTCCACGAGCAAGAGCCATCTTAACTCTACGTGCTTCATTAGCTGCCTTCTGAAAAGATATATCACTTCCCACTCCCATAGCCATCTGAAGTCTAATCGGTTGATTAAGCCCATCTATGAACTTGCGGACCCTCTCCCGCTCTGTGGGGAGTATCACCACCGCATGACGTGCCAAATCAACAAATCTCGTCTCATACTGAGTGACAGTCATAGTACGTTGCTGGAGGGGCTCAAACTGCCTCCGAAGTGCATCCCGCTGAGTAACATGGAGAAACTTCTCCAGAAATAACTCTATAAACTGATCCCATGATAAAGCCGGGGACCCTGCTGGTCGAGTTAAACAATAATCCCTCTACCAAGTCTTGGCGTATCCTAAAAGCCTGAATGTACAGAAGTCAACTCCATTAGACTCCACTATCCCCATAATCTTGAGAATCTCATGGCAACTGAATAAGAAATCACGAGGATCCTCTGACGTGGCACCGCTGAAAGTAGTGGTAAACAGCTTGGAGAACCGATCAAGTCTCCATAAAGAATCAGAAGTCATGGCCACTCCATCTCCGGCCTTAGCTATAGTACCTGACTGAGTGGCTACAGCTGGCTGAACCACTGGTGCCTGAGGCTGAGGAGATACTGGCTCCGGAGTACGAGGCACATGAGTCTGGGCCCCTCCTCCAGCCTGAGAAGCGGCTGGTGCAACTGGTAATAAGCTTGCTCTGGTAACGCTGTCCATAAATCCCGCTATCCTGACCAAAGCATCCCGAAGATCCGGGGTAAATAAAGCCTCTCCTGGGACCTGAGCTGGGCCCACTGGAGCTGCTGGGACTGGAACCTCCTCGCCAGTCTCAATATGGGGCTCCACCTCTGGAATAGCTGCCGGGGGCTAAGCTCTACCCCTACTACGGCCTCCGATACGGCCTCAGCCTCTGCCCCTCACGGGAGCTGCCTGGGGCTCAGGCTGCTAGTCAGCGTATGAAGAAGCGCGTGTCCTCACCATCTGCGAAAGGACGGAGTAGAAGTTCAATCAGTATTTGAAGAAAAAATCGCACGACAAGAAGGAACAAATGAGAGACTCTGGAGGACAAGTACAGACGTCTCCTAACTCAATAGACTCTGGAGGACAAGTATAGACGTCTCCGTAACTACTTCTCAAACTCTAATAAGCTTGTTCGTGAGTGGTGAGACCTATGTAACCTAGAGCTCTGATACCAACTTGTCAGGACCCGGATTTTCCCCCAGCATCGGAATCGTGATGGCGCCTACTCATGGTAGCTAGGCAAGCCACTTTATTCACACTATCCTGTTTTTAGCAATATTTCATATTCAAGTTATCAACCAAAACCATAACCTTAATTAAATAAGTGCGGAAGACTTTATAAAAATAGAGATAAGCAGTTTCAAGGCAAAACAATACTGAAATCCTCTACCCAAGACGTGGAGTCACCAACTCATGAACTACTACTGAATACTACACATAAAGGTCTAAAAGAAATATAACATAATCTGTTTGTCTCCAAACAAGGAGACTACAGCTAATAACATAAGTAAAAAGAAGTGACACCGGGCCTGCGGACGCCTGCAAGCTACCTCGGTCTCAATATGCTCAACTCCCACGCAAAAGATCTACCGCTGCTGCTCCTGATCGAAACCTGGACCTGTGCAAAAACGTACAGAAGTGCAGCATCAGCACAATCCGACCCCATGTGCTGGTAAGAGCCTGGCCTATCCCGGCGAAGTAGTGACAAGCCTAGGACCAGACACCCACATAAACCTGTGCAGTTCTATATATATGTACACCACAAGATAACGAGAAATAATCAAGTAATAACTCAACAAGGAATAACACAAAGGAACTCAATAGTTAACAACAGTTATTAAATCAACAAGGAAAACCAAAGTACAAAGGAAAACAGGTAATATCAAGTCAAGGAATAGCAAATAATTGCACGGCATCACCCTTCGTGCTTTTACTCTCATCCTCACCAAATAAGCAAATAAAGTGTACGACATCACCCTTCATGCTTTTACTCTTATCCTCACATCCATGGTACGGCATGATCCTTCGTACATGGTTCAATAACAAGGCACGACATGATCCTTCGTGCATAATCAATAACATGGCACGGCATTAACCTTTCTTCCTGCAAAATCAATAAATCAAGGCACGACATTAACCTTCGTGCATAATCAATAAATCAAGGCACCGCATCACCCTTCGGGCATTATCACTCTTCCTCACCCAAATAACAATCACAGCTAAGGGCAGATAATGAAAACAATAAATCATGAACCGTCCCGGCAAAGGACATAATAATCATCACAACAAAGTCCCGGCAAGGGAAATCAATATCTCACTTCACAACAAGTCCCGGCAAGGGAGAACAATAACAATTCTACAACCCGGCAAGGGTTCAACAATTTATCTTTAAATATGTCTCATAACAAGTATTAACAACGACTCACGGTCATGCAAGACGCAAGTGTATGGATGCTCGTCACCACAGCCCATACACCGCACTCGATCACATAGCCCATAACACATAATCCTATTCCCTCAAGCTAGGATAGAACAAACACTTACCTCCAGCCTTGAAGTCCAAATTATGCTTCAATTATAGCTTTTTCCCCGAATTTCCGCTTTCAACTAGCTCGAATCTAATCACAATTGATTCCATCATATTAATAAATACTAATTACCTTGGTTTGAATGCTGAAAAATGGTTTTCTCAAAGTTTACCCCAAAGTTTCCCAAAACGCCCCTGGCCCACGTGGTCGGAACTCAGGGTTCAGACCAAAATCCGATTACCTATTCCCCCACGAGTTCAAATATATGATTTGTTTCAAAATCGGACCTCAATTCGAGGTCCAATGCCCAATTCATGAAAACCCTAGGTTCTACCCAAAAAACATGAATTTCTACCATGAAAACTTTTGATTTCTATTGAAAAACATGTTTAATGTTGTTAGGAGTTGAAAGAATTAAGTAAAACGTGACTTACAATTGCTTTGGAGTGAAATTGCTCTTGAGAGGTCGTGTGTGGTGTGTGGGTTTTTGAAAGAATGAAGAATGAGCTTTAAAATTCGTTTAAGTATAAAATTGCACAGCTGAGGATATCGCAATTGCGAACATTTGTTCGCAATTGCGAACACTATGATAACAACTAGGTCGGGAATCCAAACTAGAGTAAGAATTTGAGAAGTAAATGCGGAAGCAATAACAACAGGAATTGAACAACTAGAATTAAATAGACGAAAATAAAGGATATGGGAAAGATTCAAGGAAAGAATTCCGAGAACTTTCAAGAACACAAGCTCTATAGCCTTGACAAGATCAAAGTAACAACGTCTTGATTTATGAAAGAAATCAAACGCCTTTACTTAAAAAGCAAATCAAAACAATAGATTCGGATCTTGACCACTTTACGAGTAACTTGAGACAACAATTAATACTAGTATTAATCGCCTTCTAAGAATACCACAAAGGAATCAAAGATATCACAAAAGAGAAGTAATCTTACTACTTGAACTATGAACTAGTAAAGGTTGAAAGATAAATCTCAAAGCACAAGTAACAAAGGTTCAAAAGAACTCCCAAAGTATGATATACTCAATCAATAATAATCTGTCTTATGAAGGAGAAGAACACCCTATTTATAGGAGTACAAAGGCATAAAAATAACATTAAAAACTAGATGGGTGGTTGTAGTGGAAAACACAATTATTACAATGAGGTAGGTGGTTGTTAAAGTCTAAGAAAAGTCTTTGGTAGGTGAGGGGCGGCCAAGACCCTTTGGGGCAGATTTGGGCCTTAAAACAACTAGTTTTGGGCCATTTGTTTGGACTCCTACTGGGCTATTCTTGTAATACCTCTTTCTCGACTCTTTTAAGCTCATTTTGAGCCCATTTGATGACTCCATGGGCAGATTTGGGTAACCAAATCTTCCTCCTCTTGGACTTCAATTTGAGCAACCAAATAGTTGTAAAACTTCGACATCTCTTCTCCTTTGGGCATGAGCTCTTCCTCCATAGTTAGAAGCTTCTTTATTTGCCATTGAAGTCCAGCAACCTTAGTTTGCAATTCCTTAGCTTGAGATCTTGTAAATGGCCTTCTTGGAGCTTCCAAAACTCTATCCTTATCAGTGATGCTATCATTCCCCTCTTCTTGAAAAGAATTCCTCCCCGAATTCGATCCTACGTCAAACAAAGATAAGTCGGCAACATTGAATGTAGGACTTACTAGAAACTCACCAGGAAGGTCCAACTTGTAAGCATTGTTTCCAATCCTTTCAAGGACTTGAAAGGGGCCATCTCCTCTAGGATGCAACTTTGACTTCCTTTTGGAAGGAAATCTCTCCTTTCTAAAGTGAACCCAAACTAAATCTCCAGGTTTAAAAATAACTTGTTTTCGGCCCTTATTCTTTCTCAAGGCGGTTTGCTCATTTTTCTTCTCAATTGCAAGCCTTGTTTGGTCATGAATTTTTTTTCATCATCTCAGCCTTCGTCCTACCATCAAGACTAGCAATATCATTAGTAGGTAATGGTAATAAATCAAGTGGAGTAAAGGGATTAAAGCCATAAACAACTTCAAAAGGACACATACCTGTAGAAGAATGGATTGTTCTATTGTAAGCAAATTCAATCATAGGTAAGTGATCTTCCCATAAAGTTAATTTACCTTTCAAAACAGCCCTCAACATGTTTCCTAAGGTTCTATTAACTACTTCAGTTTGTCCATCAGGTTGTGGGTGACAAGAAGTGGAAAACAACAATTTAGTGCCTAGCTTCCCCCAAAATACACGCCAGAAGTGACTCAAAAACTTTGCATCCCTATCACTAACAATAGTTCTAGGTATACCATGCAATTTCACAATCTCTTTTACAAAAAGATTAGCAACATGTGAGGCATAATTAGTCTTTAAACAAGGAATAAAACAAGCCATCTTGGAGAACCCATCTACCACAACAAATATACTATCCTTACCATGCCTTGTTCTAGGCAAACCTAACACAAAATCCATAGATATATCAATCCAAGGTGAAGTAGGAACAGGTAATGGCGTGTAAAGACCATGTGGTAACACTTTAGATTTAGCTTGTTTACATTCCAAACACAATGTGCACATTCTTTCAACATCTTTTCTCATTCCAGGCCAAAAGAAATTTTCAGCAAGTATGTCTAATGTCTTTGGAACCCCAAAGTGTCCCATAAGCCCTCCACAATGTGCTTCCCTTACAAATACTTCACGTAAAGAGCAATTAGGGATACACAACTTATTTTCCTTAAAGAGAAACCCATCTTGTAGGTTAAACCTATCAAGAGGACCCAACTTACAATCTGCAAAAGTTTTGCCAAAATCAACATCATTAGCATAAAGTTCCTTGATTTGATCAAAACCCATCAATTTAGAAGTGAGGGTAGAAACTAAGACATACCTCCTTGAAAGTGCATCAGCAACAACATTCTCTTTCCCTTGTTTGTAAGAAATTACATAAGGAAAAGTTTCAATAAATTCAACCCACTAAGCATGCCTTCTACTAAGCTTACCTTGACTTTTCAAGTATTTCAAGGATTCATGGTCAGTTTTAATGACAAACTCCCTTGGACACATGTAATGTTGCCATGTGGCTAAAGCCCTTACCAAAGCATAAAGCTCTTTGTCATAAGTTGAATAGTTCAATGTGGCTCCACTCAACTTCTCACTAAAGTAGGCAATAGGTTTAGAATCTTGCATCAAAACAACACCTATTCCCTTGCCAGAAGCATCACATTCAATTTCAAAAGATTTAGAAAAATCAAGCAATTGTAATAACGGAGCAGAACATAACTTTTCTTTCAACAAGTTAAAAGCATCATCTTGTTCTTTTCCCCATTTAAAAATCCTATCCTTTTTGATAACTTCAGTTAAAGGAGAAGCAATGGTGCTAAAGTCTCTCACAAACCTCCTATAAAAACTAGCAAGTCCATGAAAACTCCTAACTTCAGTTACACTCTTAGGTTTAGGCCTCTTTAATTGCTTTGATTTTCTCTTCATCAACCTCAACACCCTTAGAGCTAACCACAAAACCCAAGAAAATCACACGATCCACATAAAAAGTACACTTTTTAAGATTAGCAAATAACAAGTGCTTTCTAAGAACTTCAAAAACTTGTCTTAGGTGTTCTACATGCTCTTCTAAAGTATTAGAAAAGACCAAGATATCATCGAAGTACACCACAACAAATTTTCCATGAAAATCCTTAAAAATATGATTCATTAATCTCATGAAAGTGCTAGGTGCATTAGTCAAGCCGAAAGGCATAACTAACCACTCATAAAGCCCATATTTGGTCTTAAAAGCAGTTTTCCATTCATCTCCTGGATTCATTCGAATCTCATGGTAACCACTTTTTAGATCAATTTTAGAAAAGATTTTGGATCCATGTAATTGATCCAACATGTCATCAAGACGAGGAATAGGGTGGTGATACTTTACCGTAATCTTGTTGATTGCACTACAATCCACGCACATCCTCCAAGTTCCATCCTTTTTAGGTACCAATAGGACCGGAACAGAGCAAGGGCTCATGCTCTCTCTCACAAAGCCTTTCTCAAGCAACTCCTCAACTTTCCTTTGAAGTTCCTTTGTCTCTTCTGGATTACTCCTATAGGCTGGCCTATTTGGGATTTGTGATCCAGGTACAAAATCAATTTGATGCTCAATGCCACGTAAAGGTGGTAATCCACTAGGAATATCTTCCGGAAAGACATCTTCAAAATCCTGCAAAAGAGAAGAAATACTACTTGGCAAAGAAGAAGTTAGCAACTCGAGTTAATCAAAGCCTCTTTGTAAGTAAGTAGTATTATGGGCAGTCCCTCTTTTCTTGTATTTAAACACTCTTTGGCTTTTATATAGAAACTCTCTCTTTTTCTTTCCTTAGCCTCTTTCCTCTCACCAAGACTGTCTATTTTTTTATTCGAACCCTCTTTTATCTCTTCTCTCAAATTGCTACCCTCTCTCTCTTTCTTTTCTTTTTCCTCATGCTCACTTTTTATCCCTTCCCTTGACTTTCCCATTGTTTCCTTTAATCTCTTCTGATCTTCAAACACTTGAGAAGGAGATAAAGGTGCAAGAGTAAATTTCCTGCCATTTAGTTCAAGCGAATATCTATTCTTTCTCCCATCATGAAAAACATTCCCGTCATACTGCCAAGGACGACCCAGTAATATATGACAAGCTTGCATAGGCACTATGTCACAAAGAACATCATCCTCATATCTACCAACGTTAAATGAAATCATACACTGTTTATTTACCTTTAGTTCACCACTATCATTTAACCATTGGAGTCTATAGGGGTAGGGTGTTTCATGCATGCAAGTCCCAGTTTTTCCACAATGTATGAACTAACCACATTAGCACAACTACCACTATCAATGATCATAGAGCAAGTTTTTCCTTTTATCCCACACCTAGTATGGAATATATTCTCTCTTTGTGCTTCACTATTGCTTCCTAAATTGATAGTCATAATCCTCCTAACTACCCCAACCATTCCATCATTAGGTAGTTCTAAATCACCTTCATCACTCATATCTCCCTCTTCATCTCCCTCACTCTTTTCACTCTCATATCCTCCATCTTCTTTTAGAATGATGTTTCTTCTACTTGGACATTCATGCATCATATGTCCCCTTCCTTTACATTTATGACACTGAATAAAACTAGAAGGTGTAAAAGGTTTAGGGTTGAATGTTTTACCTCCCTCTTTGTTCTCCAGTTTACCTTTTCCCTTGTCTTCTCGAGGCCGAGAAAAATTCTTCATCTCATGATTTGGCCATGGTTTCTTAGGCATGGTGCTTGTTCGACATCTCCATGAGCCAGTTTGCTTTCTTTTATTTTGATTTTTTACCTTTATACACAAATCAACTAACTCATCTATTGTTACATATTGTTGTAATTCAACTACATCAGCTATTTCCTTATTTAAACCATTTAAAAACCTAGCCATTGTAGCCTCTTCTTCCTCCATACAATTAGCTTGGATCATAGCTATATCCATAGCCTTAAAGTAATCATCTACTAACATGGACACTTGATTCAATGTTTGAAGACGTAGTTGTAGCTCTCTTTGAAAGTGTGATGGTACGAATCTCTTCCTCATCACCCTTTTAGCCTCAGTCCAAGTAGCAATTGGTGCTTGTCCTTCTTGCAGTCGATCCCTATTAAGCTTTTTCCACCAAATAGAAGCATAATCAGAAAACTCAACAACAGCAAGTTTAACCTTCTTAACTTCAGAATAGTTGTGAAAGTTAAAGATTGCTTCAACCTTTCTCTCTCAATCAAGATACAAGTCCGGATCCCTTGTTCCCTTGAAAGATGGCATCTGCATCTTTATATTACTTATATTATCATCCTCTATCCTACCTCTTTGTCCCCTCCTATCTCCTCTCACCCTATCAAAATCAATATCATTAAAATCATCAATAAAGTTGGCTTGATTTACAATAGGAGCATGGGGTACATTTCTTCTAGCAGGTGGCCTAACATTATTATCCCTCCTAAGTTCAGCTATTGTATCATTTTGATCCGCAATGGTATCCCTCATTTCTTGGAGTTGGAGATTCAGCCTTTCAAACTGTTGATGCATGGCTTGCAAGGTAAAATCATTCCTTGCTTTGATTTCAGCTTCTTGGAGAACCATTCGTTCATTATCACTACATGTATGTGACATCTTTAAAAATTGTATCACACAAATTAGCTTTTTTTTTCTCTCGGAATAACCTTTGAACAAGTACTTTATAGATTTATAGTTAAACCTAACTTGTATGTAGTTCTTAGTAGTAAAACTCAGATTTTTCTTTTGTTTTTTTGGGAACAATTAAAAGAAGAAAGAACCAAATCCTAGAACTTTTAGGCTCGGTTGAAATAAGACACGAACGAAAAGGAAAGAATATAAATGTGTAGAATACAGAGAGTAACAAAATCAAGGATCCCTTCTTCTTGTTTCCTTTGTAATTTTTGGAAACACTTAGATACAAAAGATATATCCTAGAGAGCAAGCAATTGTATTTCTTCTTGTTTTAAATTGGATTTCGTTTTTTTTTGTTTCTTTTTTTTGTTTTTTTTTGTTTTTTTTTTGTTTTTTTGTTTTCAAAATATACCAAGAATTATCAAGAACGAAATCTTGATAGAACCGCTCTGATACCATTTGATAACAACTAGGTCGGGAATCCAAACTAGAGTAAGAATTTGAGAAGTAAATGCGGAAGCAATAACAACAAGAATTGAACAACTAGAATTAAAGAGACGAAAATAAAGGATATGGGAAAGATTCAAGGTTAGAATTCCGAGAACTTTCAAGAACACAAGTTCTATAGCCTTGACAAGATCAAAGTAACAACGTCTTGATTTATGAAAGAAATCAAACGCCTTTACTTAAAAAGCAAATCAAAACAATAGATTCGGATCTTGACCACTTTACGAGTAACTTGAGACAACAATTAATACTAGTATTAATCGCCTTCTAAGAATACCACAATGGAATCAAAGATATCACAAAAGAAAAGTAATCTTACTACCTTGAACTATGAACTAGTAAAGGTTGAAAGATAAATCTCAAAGCACAAGTAACAAAGGTTCAAAAGAACTCTCAAAGTATGATATACTCAATCAATAATAATCTGTCTTATGAAGGAGAAGAACACCCTATTTATAGGAGTACAAAGGCATAAAAATAACATTAAAAACTAGATGGGGTGGTTGTAGTGGAAAACACAATTATTACAATGAGGTAGGTGGTTGTTAAAGTCTAAGAAAAGTCTTTGGTAGGTGAGGGGCGGCCAAGACCCTTTGGGGCAGATTTGGGCCTTAAAACAACTAGTTTTGGGCCTTTTGTTTGGACTCCAATTGGGCTGTTTTTGTAACACCTCTTTCTGGACTCTTTTAAGCTCATTTTGAGCCCATTTGATGACTCCATGGGCAGATTTGGGTAACCAAATCTTCCTCCTCTTGGACTTCAATTTGAGCAACCAAATAGTTGTAAAACTTCGACAACTCTTCTCCTTTGGGCATGAGCTCTTCCTCCATAGTTAGAAGCTTCTTTATTTGCCATTGAAGTCCAGCAACCTTAGTTTGCAATTCCTTAGCTTGAGATCTTGTAAATGGCCTTCTTGGAGCTTCCAAAACTCTATCCTTATCAGTGATGCTATCACACTACATGTCTGGGGTCTGCTGCTCTCGCAATTGCGAGAAAGAGTTCGCAATTGCGAACTTGGCTGGCAAAGTGGGGCTTCGCATTTGCGACAATGGGTTCGCATTTGCGAACCATGGTGAGATGAGTGAAGGCCTCGCATTTGCGAGGTTTTATTCGCATTTACGAGCCCAAGGACTTCTGGGCATTCATCGCATTGGCGATCACAAGGTTCGCATTTGCGAACACTGGCCTGGCCTGCCCCCTTCGCATTTGCGAAGACACCAGCTGGGTGAAAAACCAGCTGTGTTATTTTTCAGAAATTGCTCCAACGGCCTATCAAATCTTTACCCGTGCCCCCCGGGCTCCAAACCAAACAAGTACACAACATCAAAAACACATTACAAACTTGTTCGTGCAATCACATCGCCAATATATCATCATTTTCATCAAATCAAGCCTCAAGTTCATGATTTTCATACTTTTGGTTTCCAAAGCTTTCAAACTTGGAACTCAAGGTCCAAAACATAACAAACGACAACCAAATGTCACCAAACTTTGCAGAAAGCACATATATAATATTTAAGACTTGTACCGGGCGTCGGAACCAAAGTACGAGCTCGATACCATAGTCATTTAATTTATTTTCCTTTAATAATTACAGCAAAAACAATTTCACAGAAAAATTCATAACTTGGGCTCTAGGCCTCAGAATTTGACTCCGGACGCATGTCCAAGTCCCATATTTTCCTACAGACCTTCCGAGACCGTCCGATCTCGGGTCCGGCTCCGTTTACCAAAAATGTTGACCGAAGTCAACTATTTCAATATTAATATTATTTTTCTTCAAATTTCTCATAGAATTCACATATTCTATCACAAAATCTTTCCGGCTACATGCCCGGATTATGCACGTAAATCGAGGCAACATAGAATGAAGTTTTCAAGGCCTCGGAAGTGCGGAACAAGCGAGGGAAACAAGTGATGACCCCATTGGGTCGTCACATGTGGTCTGTTGGAGAAGACAAAGTCAACAAAAGGAGGATGGCGTGTGCATTTTGTTTTGGTGATTTCAGCCGCTGGTGGGGTGGGGTGGTGGCTGTCTCTTGGTTTCTAATAGAGACTGGCGGCTGGTGTTACTTTTTCTACTAGGATTTGTTTTGGGTATCTTTATTATATTAGGAAGAAGAAAGATTGGGTAGGGTTAGGGGGTATTGGGCTTCTTCATTTTGGGCTCCAAAAATGTGCAAAAATTTAGCCAACAAGGACTGAAAATTCATATTAAATACCTATAAAACTCTACATTAATTTTGATAAACCATTAGTATTAAAAAAAATTAACAATTTAAGTTGGAACCATTTTTGGTATTTTCAAGGAATAAAATAGGTTAAAAGTAATACATCTTTCTAAAAATACCTAATACTGAATTAAATAGAGAAAAAAATGAAACTATTTTTGTATTTTTCAATTTTGTGATAAAATAAAGTAAAAGAGTTAAAATTAGTGGAAATAACTATATGAGAACTAAATTAAATATTCTACGCTAAAATGGGTGAAATTTCGGGGAGGGTAAAAAATTACATAACTACAGCTGCCCCTCTTTGACTGAAAATACAAAGTATTTTCAGACAAAGAACGACTAGACAAGATTTTTGACCTGACCCTTATTTAAAAGATCAAAAGCTATAAGGAAGAAGAATGTGACCGAGCTCTGGTATCTGAGCTGCCTACATATCCTCGGCTATAGAGGAATCAGGCCACATGTAGTTCAGAAGTGAATGAGATGATGGAGTGTACCGAGGTGGAGAGCCAGTCGAGGTCCCGGTCCACGGTCCTGTTATTACCTCAAAATCAGATAATGAAAAAGACTAACTAAACCTGTTAACTATGAGTTACAAGATTCCTATCTATAAGTCTTCTGAAGCTTGATCTTGAGTCTTGAATGGTTCTTTAAGCAGACTTTAGATCTGAACCTTGACGCTCGCTAGATGCAGGTGTTAGTTCATTTTTATTATGCTTTTCGAATCAAAATCGGACATACAATGCTTGTGACTTTAGTCATGTCTTGAGCGATCCACCTCTTGTCTCGGCCTTTGCATTTTGGACTCACCTCCCTTTTTTTTCTCTTTTTTGTTTTTATTTTCTATTCTGGATTGAAATTACTTATGTTGATCACCTCGGATTGTTGACTCGCATTCTTGCCGCGAGCTTCTGCTACTTCTAGCATGAGTTGATTTTTGAAATGATTTCCCTTATTATCCAGGTGGGCACCTGATTGCTAAAACTTGAAACTGTATTCCTTTGTTATCCAGGTGGGCGCCTGATTGCAGAAACTTGAAATGTATTCCCTTGTTATCTAGGTGGGTGCCTGATTGTAAAAACTTGAAATGTATTCCCTTGTTATCCAGGTGGGCGCCTGATTGCAGAAACCTAAAATGTATTCCCTTGTTATCTAGGTGGGCGTCTGATTGCAGAAACTTGAAATGTATTGCCTTGTTATCCAGGTGGGCGCCTGATTGCAAAAACTTGAAATGTATTCCCTTGTTATCCAGGTGGGCGCCTGATTGCAAAAACTTGAAATGTATTCCCTTGTTATCCAGGCGGGCGCCTGATTGTAGAAACTTGAAATGTATTCCCTTGTTATCCAGGTGAGCGCCTAATACCAAACTTGAAATGTATTCTTGTCACGACCCTAGTTCACCAATCGTGAACATGTCGTGATGGCACCAATCTCCACGACTAGGTAAACCTAACACGTTGCGGAATATACAAGCTTATTCACATTTGATAAGAATTAGGGAGAGATAAGATAAAAGTAATGTAATTCGTGCCGCTTGGCACATACACCCGTCAAATACACTGTATAAAACACTACCAAGACCCGGAATCCCACGGGTAACACAGACTAAAAGAGAACATACAACTGTAGCTCTATGTATAAGGGGTATCTAACAACGGAATGAAGGATAAACATCTACTAGCACTAGAATAGAAGGAAGGCCTCCGGATCCGCGGACGTAGCAGATCATACCTCGAGGTCTCCCAAAGCGCTGCTGAATCACCTGGTGTGAGCCTGTCCTGATGTACCTGGATCTGCACAACAAAATGTGCAGAAGAGTATCATGAGTACACCACGGCGGTACTCATTAAGTGCCAAGCCTAACCCCGATGGAGTAGTGACGAGGAAGGTCAGGGCCCTACTGAGAGAAATCAATATTAAAATGACAATAACAATAATGAGCAGTTTAAATGACAATAATCTTTAAACAACAACAATAAAGTGATTACTGCAAACGTCTACAAGGAAACTAACAACAAGTAACAACTCAATTGACAAGTCCAGGACCTGTGGGAATTGAACCCACAGTCCCATTGACGGTACCTCTGGGTCTCCGGGAATCGAACCCGCAGCCCATGTCTCAATAACAAATCAATAACTCAGGATCTCCGGGAATCGAACTTGCAGCCCATGTCTCAATAACAAATCAATAACTCAGGATCTCCGGGGATCGAACCTGCAGTCCCTACAAATAACTCAGGATCTCGGGAATCGAACCCGCAGTACCTACAAATAACTCAGGATCTCGGGAATCGAACCCGCAGTCCCTACCAATATCACTCCGGGCTCTGGGAATCGAACCCACAGCCCTGGGTCTCCGGGAATTGAACCCGCAGTCCACAAACACAACAAATAAAGGAATACACAGAGAGAATATAATATGCTTAACTATAACTTCATCGAAAAATAGTGCCAATAATTATCAAGAAGTTCAAATAAGACAATTAGGCAACTAGACAGTTAAATACTACCTAATCATGCTCTTCTAACTACTAGCGGGTAAAAATATCGAATTAACAGCTAAAAGCAGGAATATCACTCATCGAACATTTTAAGTAAAGTATGTGTTCAACAACCAGCGCATGTACGCGCCCGCCACCTCGCGTACAAGGCATTTAAACTATCACATAATATCCTAGGGGTGAAAATTCCCCCACACGAGATTAGACAAGCCACTTACCTCGACTCCGGTACAAAACCGCTAAAAGTGAACCCTCTTGCCGCTAATGTCGGCCTCCACAGGTATAGTATCTGATAAAAATCAATAGAATCACATCAAAATAGGCCAATTGGGTACAAAACCGCTAAAAGAGAACCCTCTTGCCGCTAATGTCGGCCTCCACAGGTATAGTATCTGATAAAAATCAATAGAATCACATCAAAATAGGCCAATTGGGCATTACCCAATCAAACTAACTCAAAATACACCAAAACCCACAAGTTGCCAAAACCCGACTTCCGGCACACTTGTTGAAAAATCACGAAAGTTATATATTCGGGTTCCTTATCTCAATACGAGTCCGTGCATATAAAATTTATCAAAATCGGACTTCGTTTGCCCATTCAAATCAAAGGTTTTCTAAAATTTAGGCGTAGGGCTCAAACCCACCTTTAATCTTCCATTTTCAGTGAAATAATCACGGATTTCATGATAAACCAACGAATTAAGGTCAAGAAACTTACCCCCGATGATTTCCCGATGATATCCCAGCGTTTCCCCTTCAATTCCCTCTTTTGGAGCTCAACAATAGCGGTTTTGGTGTGTTAGGCCGCGACTGAAATGTTCTGGACTTAAAATCACTACCAGGCCAATTTACTCTACGCGATCGCAGCACTGGGCTTGCGATCGCGATGCACAAAATATGGGCGGCCTATTTTTCCTCTACGCGATCGCGTGGTCCTGGACGCGATCGCAGTGAACAACTCAGCGACCCTACGCGATCGCAATGACACTAATGCGATCGCGAAGAACAAACTCGTCCGGCTCCCCAACTACCCTACGCGATCGCATACTACCTCACGCGATCGCAATGCTTACTCTCCCAGACTTACGCGATCGCACGCCTTACTTCGTGATCGCAGAGGTCAAGGGTTTTCCCTCACGCGATCGCATGGCCATCTCCGCGATCGCGGAGAGCAAAATTGCTCTGCAATAATTGCAGCAGAACAGCAGTGCCTTTGGCACAAATTGGTCCGTTTGGACCCCCGAATTCATCCCGACGCTTCCGGGACCCCAATGAAAACCACCAACATACTCCAAAACACAATTCAAACTTATTCCAATCATAAAAACACGTCTAACAACATAAAAACCCATAATTCACATCGAATTCAAGCCTAAATTTTCTTAAAACTTTCCGAATTGCACATTCGATCTAAAACCCGACCAAACGACGTCCGAATGACCTGAAAATTTGCGAACATATCAAAAATCACATAACAAAGCTACAGAAATTGTCGGAATTCCATTCTGACCCCCGGATCAAAATCCTACCTATCGTTCGGATTCGTCAAAATTTCAAACTTCGGCATTTCAAGCCTAATTGAGCTACGGATCTCCAAAATACTTTCCGAACGCGCTCCCAACCCCGAAATCACCTAACGGAGCTAATGGAACCATCGAATTTCCGTTCTGAGGTTGTCTTAACACGGTTCCGGCTACGGACCATTTTCTAACTTTAAAGCTCTCGTTTAGGGACTAAGTGTCCCAAAATGCTCCAAATCTCAGTACCGACTCTCCCGGCAAACCACAATAGCAGAAATGGACTTAGGGGAACAGTTAAATTGGGGATAGGGGCGTAATCTTCTAAAACGACCAGTCGGGTCGTTACATCTTCCCACCCTTAAAAGATTCGTTCGTCCTCGAACGAGCATAGAAAACATACCTGGAGTAGTGAAAAGGTGAGGGTACTGGCTGCGCATATTCTGCTCGGTCTCCCAAGTCGCCTTCTCGACCGGCTGGCCCCGCCACCGAACCTTTACCGAAGCGATGTTCTTTGACCTTAGCTTTCTGACCTGCCTGTCTAGAATGGCTACTGGCTCCTCAACATAAGACAGATCTTTGTCTAGCTGAACAGAAGTGAAATCCAACACATGCGACGGGTCACCATGGTATCTCCGGAGCATGGAGACATGAAATACGGGGTGAACTCCAGCTAGACTAGGAGGTAAGGCCAACTCATAAGCAACCTCCCCAACACGCCTCAAAATCTCAAAAGGGCCAATACACCTAGGACTCAGCTTTCCTTTCTTCCCAAACCTCATAACGCCCTTCATGGGCGAGACTCGTAGCAGAACTCGCTCACCAACCATAAAAGCCACATCGCGAACCTTCTTATCCGCATAACTCTTTTGTCTAGACTGGGCTGCACGAAGTCTGTCCTGAATCACCTTGACCTTGTCCATAGCATCCCGAACCATATCAGTACCTAGCAACCTGGCCTCGCCCGGCTCAAACCAACCCACGGGAGACCTGCACCTCCTACCATATAGGGCCTCATACGGTGCCATCTGAATACTAGACTGGTAGCTGTTGTTATAAGCAAACTCCGCCAGTGGCAAGAAGTGATCCCATGAACCTCCAAACTCAATCACGCATGCACGGAGCATATCCTCCAAAATCTGAATAGTGCGCTCGGACTGCCCATCAGTCTGGGGGTGAAATGCTGTGCTCAGCTCCACCCGAGTACCTAACTCCTGCTGTACAGCTCTCCAGAACCGTGAAGTGAACTGAGTGCCTCTGTCTGAAATGATGGAAACTGGAATACCATGCAGCCGAACTATCTCCTTGATATAGATCTCCGCCAGTCGCTCCGATGAATAAGTAGTACTCACCGGTATAAAATGGGCGGACTTGGTCAGCCGATCCACAATAACCCAAATGGAATCAAACTTCCTAGCAGTCCATGGAAGCCCAGATACAAAGTCCATGGTGATGCGCTCCCATTTCCACTCTGGAATCTCAATTCGCTGCATCAATCCACCCGGACGCTGATGCTCATACTTCACCTGCTGGCAGTTGAGGCATCCGGAAACATAATCAACTATATCCCTCTTCATCCGCCTCCACCAGTAATGCTGTTTCAAGTCCTGATACATCTTTGCGGCTCCCGGATGGATGGAATACCGCGAGCTATGGGCCTCTGCTAGAATCAGCTCTCGAAGATCATCTACATTGGGCACACAGATACGCCCATGCATCCTCATAACTCCATCATCCCCGATGGTAACATCTCGAGCATCACCACGCCGAACACTATCCTGAAGGACAAGCAAGTGAGGGTCGTCGAACAGACGCTCCCTGATGTGGTCAAATAGAGAAGACCGAGAAACCACACAAGCCAGAACCCGACTGGGCTCCGAAAGGTCCAGTCTAACAAACTGCCTGGCTAAAGCGTGAACATCCATCGCCATAGGTCTCTCCGAAGCTGGTAGATATGCCAAACTCCCCAAACTCTCTGCCCGACGACTCAAGGCGTCGGCAACCACATTAGCCTTGCCCGGATGATATCCTTCAGTAGCTCCAACCATCTTCTCCGTCGCATATTTAGGTCCTTCTGCTTAAGAAAGTGCTGCAAGCTCCGGTGATCAGTGTATATCTCACAAGGGACCCCATATAAGTAATGACGCCAAATCTTCAAGGCGTGAACAATGGCGGCTAGCTCCAAATCATGAACAGGGTAATTCTTCTCATGCACCTTCAGTTGTCTCGACGCGTAGGCAATCACCCTACCGTCCCTGCATCAATACCGCACCGAGTCCAACTCGTGAGGCATCACAATATACGGTATAGGACCCCGAACCTGTAGGCAACATCAATATAGGGGCCGAAGTCAAAGCTCTCTTGAGCTTCTGAAAGCTCGCCTCACACTCGTCTGTCCACTGGAAAGGGGCACCCTTTTGGGTCAATCCGGTCATAGGTGCTGCAATCGAAGAGAACCCTCTACAAAACGACGGTAATAGCCCGCCAAACCAAGGAAACTGCGAAATCTCAGTAGCGGAGGAGGGTCTGGGCCAACTTCGCACGGCCTCCACCTTCCTCGGATCTACTCGAATACCAACACTCGACACCACGTGGCCCAAAAATGCCACTGAACTCAACCGGAATTCACATTTAGAGAACTTGGCATAATGTTGCTTTCCCTCCGAATCCGAAGCACTATCCTCAAATGCTGCTCGTGCTCTTCCCGACTCCGGAGTATACTAGAATATCATCAATGAAGACAATCATGAACGAGTCCGGATAAGGCCTGAATACACCGTGCATCAAATGCATAAAGGCCGCTGGGGCATTAGTCGACCCAAAAGACATCACGAGGAACTCATAGTGACTATACCGAGTCCCGAAGGCAGTCTTCGGGATATCCGGCTCCCGAATCTTTAGCTGGTGATACCCAGAGAGCAAATCAATCTTAGAAAACACATGTGCGCCCCGTAGCTGGTCAAATAAATCATCAATACGGGGCAAAGGATACCGGTTCTTCACCGTAACCTTGTTCAGCTGACGATAGTCAATACACATACGCATAGAACCGTCCTTTTTCTTTACAAACAACACAGGAGCACCCCAAGGCGAAACACTGGGTCGAATGAAACCTTTACCCAATAACTCCTGTAACTGATCCTTCAACTCCTTCAACTCAGCAGGAGCCATACGGTACGGTGGAATAGAAATGGGCTGAGTGCCCGGCAACAAATCAATGGCAAAATCAATATCTATGTCGGGCGGCATGCCCGGGAGATCAGCTGGAAATACATCCGCAAAGTCACGTACCACATGAACAGAATCAATAGAGGGAGTGTCAATACCGACGTCCCGCACATAGGCTAGATAAGCAGCACACCCCTTCTCAACCATACGCTGAGCTCTGAGAAAAGAAATAACACGGCTAGGGGTGTGATCTAGAGTACCACTCCACTCAATACGTGGAATGCCTGGCATAGCCAGCGTCACGGTCTTGGCATGACAATCAAGAATAGCATAATGGGGCGACAACCAGTCCATGCCTAGAATAATATAAAAATCGACCATCCCGAGCAATAATAGATCCACTCTGGTCTCAAAACCACAAATTGTAACCAAACATGACCGATATACACGGTCCACAGCCAAAGAATCACCCACCGGAGTGGAAACATAAATGGGGGCACTCAAAGAATCCCGAGGCACACCCGGATGAGAAGCAAAGTAAGAAGACACATATGAAAAAGTGGAACCAGGGTCGAATAGAACCGATGCCTCCCCGTGACTAACCAGAATAATACCTGTGATAACAGAATCAGATGCAACAGCCGCAGCGCGATCAGGAATAGCATAGAATCTGGCCTGTCCCCCTCTCGAGGGCGGCCTCTGGCACCCTGACCCCCGCCCCTGGCTGGCTGGGCAGGTGGAGTGGCAGCTGGAGCTGGAATGATGGCCTGCAGGCCCTGAGAACTACGCTGAGGCTGCGAAGATTGATGAGGTACTCCCCTCCTACGCCTGGGGCACTCCCTGACCAGATGGCAAGTTTCCCCGCACCCAAAGCAAGCTTTGGGAGGACACGGTGGCTGTGACTAACCGCCCTCAGCCCCACTAGTCTGATCTCTTGAAGTGCTGCTAGATCACCTGAAATGAGCCTGATTCAATGTACCTGGATCTGCACAACAAAAGTGTGAAGAAGAGTAGTATGAGTACACCAAGTCGGTACTCAGTAAGTGCCAAGCCTAACGACCGGCTGCTGAAGTGCGGGCACGAGAGAAATGGCCCGACTCACGAGACCTTTTGGCCTCCATCTCTCCTCGCTCTCTAGGGAGCATACTCTCGATCCTCCCGGCAATGCTCACCGCCTGCTGATACGGTATATCTGTCTTTAATTCCCTAGCCATGCTTGGACCAGATCGGCGGAATAAGGCCCTCAATAAATCTCCGCACTCTGTCCCAGACCGTGGCTACCATGGCCGGTGCATGCCTGGCTATATTGTTGAGGTCAGGAGCCCGCCTGAAGAGAGGAATGACGACTTATTTTCAAAAAGATGTTGTTGAAGTCAGGAGCCCAGCCGAAGAGAGGAATGGCTATTTATTTTCTAAGTTGATGTTGAAATCAGGAGCCCGCCTAAAGAGAGGAATGGCGATTTATTTTCAAAAAGATGTTGTTGTAGTCAAGAACCCACCTGAAGAGAGGAATGGCTATTTATTTTCTAAGTTGATGTTGAAGTCAGGAGCCCGCCTGAAGAGAGGAATGACGATTTATTTTCAAAAGATATCGTTGAGGTCAGGAGCCCGCCTGAAGAGAGGAATGTCAATTTATTTTCAAAAGATATTGTTGAGGTCAGGAGCCCGCCTGAAGAGAGGAATGGCGACTTATTTTCAAAAAGATGTTGTTGAAGTCAGGAGCCCACCCTGAAGAGAGGAATGGCTATTTATTTTCTAAGTTGATGTTGAAATCAGGAGCCCGCCCGAAGAGAGGAATGGCGATTTATTTTCAAAAGATATTGTTGAGGTCAGGAGCCCGCCTGAAGAGAGGAATGGCGATTTATTTTCAAAAAGATGTTGCTGAAGTCAGGAGCCCGCCTGAAGAGAGGAATGGCGTCTTTATTTTCTATGTTGATGTTGAAGTCAGGAGCCCGCCTGAAGAGAGGAATGGCGATTTATTTCAAAAGATGATGTTAAAGTCAGGAGCCCGCCTGAAGAGAGGAATGGCGATTTATTTCATAAGATGTTGTTAAAGTCAGGAGCCCGCCTAAAGAGAGGAATGGCGTCTTTATTTTCTAAGTTGATGTTGAAGTCAGAAGCCCGCCTGAAGAGGGGAATGGCGATTTATTTCAAAAGATGATGTTAAAGTCAGGAGCCCGCCTGAAGAGAGGAATAGCGATTTATTGCATAAGATGTTGTTAAAGTCAGGAGCCCGCCTGAAGAGAGGAATGGCGATTTATTTTCAAAAGATGTTGAAGTCAGGAGCCCGCCTGAAGAGATGAATGGCGTTTTATTTTTTTGAAGTTGTAGTTGAAGTCAGGGAGCCCACCTGAAGAATGGAGTGGCGATTTAGTTTTGAATTTGTAGTTAAAGTCAGGGAGCCCGCCTGAAGAACGGAATGGCGAGTTGTTATTTTGAAGTTGTTGTTGAAATCAGGTGCCCGCCTGAAGAATGGAATGGCGATTTATTATTGGAGTTTGTCGATAAAGTCAGAAGCCCGCCGGAAAAGCAAAACGGCATCTCAATTTCTAAGATTTGATAAGGATAGTGAAGAATCGGAAAGTGACAGAGTATAACAGAAATCCCCAGCATGAATCCAAGTTCATAATCAGAAGGAAGGCAACAAGGGTCAGAAAAGATAGATTCGGACTCCGAAAGAAAATAGTTCGAAGATCACAAGGAAGGGACCAACGGTCAGAGTTCGGCAATCAAGATAGGCCGAAATAACAATTGTCAGAAGAGAAGAAGCATATGAAGAAACATTAGAGCCAGTATGATGGCAAGGAACATAACAAGGATAATAAAAGATAGATTCAGACTTCGAAGGAGAATAGCTCGAAGATCACAAGTAAGAGAATTCACTTCGGAGTGCAATGCAAGTTAGCAACAAAAGAAGCTTGCGACCGGAATGCGAGTCAACAGCCTGAGATGATCAACAGAAGTTAGTCACAATGAAAAAAAGGCAAGGAGTTAATCCAAGTGCAGAAGTTGATGAAAGATGTGGTGTGCTCAAGACATGGCCGAGGTCACAAGCACTGCATACCTGGTCTTGATCCGAAAAGCAGCACCTACAACTAGCAAGTATCAAGGTTCAAATTTAGAGTCCGCATGAAGCACCAACCAATACTCAAGATCAAGCTTCGGAAGACTTATAGATAGGAATCTTGTAACTAGTAGCTGATAGGCTTAGTTAGTCTTTCTCATGTTTTGATTTTTGATGTAATAGCAGGACCACGGACCGGAACTTCGATGGAACGGAACCTTGACGGAACGACACCTCGACTGGCTCTCCACTTCGGTTACTCCATATTCTTACTCACTTCTGAACTACACGTGGCCTGATTCCTTTATAGCCAAGGATATGTAGGCAGCTCGGATACAAGGGCTCGGTCACATCCTCTTCTTTTTAGTTTAGTCTCTCTAAATAAGGGTCGGGTCAAAACACTTGTCTAATCGTTCTTTGTCTGAAAACTCTTTGTGTTTTCAGTCAAAGAGGGGCAGCTGTAGATGCGTGATTTTGCCCCTACCCGAGATTTTTTATATTTTTAGCGTAAAATATTTAGTTTAGGCCTAATATAGCTATCTTAGCTAATTTTGACTCATTTACTTTATTTTTACCTTAAAATAAAAAATAACAAAAATATAGTTTTAATTAATGTTTCGTAGTCATTTTTAAACTTGAAAAATACAAAAAATAGTACTTTATATTTTTATCTTTATATAAAAACGAAAATAATAAAAATAGTTTCATTAATATTTTGTAGTTACTTTAATTTTGAAAAAATATAAAAAATAATTTTGTTTTAGTTATTAGTATTATAGTTATTTTGCTTACGTAGGATTAATTAATAACACCGTGTTCTCATTCTCGGTTCCGGGCAAAGAATAATATTCGGGTTCAAACTACCCGGTTTTATAATTTTCGGACCTAGCCCATAATAATCCGAGCCCACCACACGTGGGGGACACGGACGGAGCACGAGGCGAAACTCATAACCCTTGAAACCCACGTGGAGACCCATGACTCTGGTCTCTCACGTGTGAATCTTTAGAAGCCAATGGACAAAAGATGGGCATGGAATATTTCAAGAGGGGACAATACACGGATGATTGGGATTGGAGGGAGATAGACACAAAGATACGAATATAGTGTATTCATTATTGGAGAGAGGGCCTGGATTTTTTTTGAACAAAAGAAAAGAATACAGAGAGGACAGGACTGTTCATGGTCTTCTTCATTTGCTGAAGAAGACGATCGACGATCCAGCCACCGTCGCCGCCAAACGACCATTCTAATACCACTCCTACCAACGCCGACCACCCTCATCGTCAAACCACCCAACTTTCGTCACCACCCTCACGACCAGTGTCCCAGCTCGTCGAACTAGCTGCTACCCGTCTCCGACCAGTCCGTCGACCACCAGTTTCTGCTTCTTCTTTTTCTTCGTTCCAGCAGCAACCAAACGACCCTCTCAGCCTCTTCTTCTTCATTTGAACTCAAGCAGCACACCCATGGCTGCCTGAAATTCGCCAGAGAAACGAGTTCCAGTAGCTTGTCGGATTAACGAGCTCCAGAACGAGCAGCCCGTCGTTAACCTCCAACAGCCCGTCGCGGTAGCAACCAGTCGACCAGCACCATCACGTCCAATCTCACGTCCAAACGATCCTTTTCGGCTTCATCTTCTCGTATTAATCTGCTGCGTCGCAAAATCCAGCAACAACAGTCATCACCAGCCATCTTCATCTCCAGCCATTTCCATCAGAAAACAATCACGACACACATACACGTTGAAAATAGTGAAGAGTTTAAAGCTCGTTTAACACTTTTTCGGCGAGTCTCAAATTTTCTGGTCGAGTTTTCGATGACTATTCTGTTGGTTCCTTGTCAAGTTTGAATCCATCATGGTGTTCGTTTGCGAGATATGTGCAGCGTTATATATTGAAATGTTGAGTTCGTTGAGGCCCGATGTGTCGAGATCGATTTAATAATCCGTTCGAGGTTCCATCGCCGGTACGATGTTCCAATCAGTAGTTTGCGTCATTTGCTCCTTTGGTGCAGCTCATTTGTATACATACCGAATTCAGCATTAAAGGTTCAAATTCCTTCTTTTTACTTCTATACTGTTACTAGCTCACTTTATTGCTCTTTTTCATTATTCTAATTGTTCTATGGATGATAGCATGATAAAGTTAAACTATGTTAAATTATAAATTATGAATGTTCCCTGGTTTGCGTTGTTTTCTTTGTGTTGTAAGTTGCTAGGTCCAAATGGGTTCATATTTTGTTGCTCGGTGCTTTTCTTTTGATGAGTGTATAATGTTGAGTTTAAGTTATTAAATTTATATAGTTAATGTGGAGTGGTATTAAAGTTTAATAGAACAGTAGCTTCTTGTTAACCAAATTGGCTCCTTTTAGTAATTTATCAAGGTGTACTATTTAGCTAATTTTCATGGCCCTCGCAAAATTAATAAACATGTTAGTTGTTTTAGGTCCGTTACATAATAATGTTATCTCCTTAAACTCTCGTGCACATTTATGTGAATCAAATCCAAATCTCAACGGAGTCGAAATGTGTTGACAACCACGGGTGTACTGGTGCAACGTGGTTCGAGATACATTTTCACAACGTTGCAATTCTTTGTTAATAATAATAATAATAATAATAATAATAATAATAATAATAATAATAATAATAATAATAATAATAATAATAATAATAATCAAAAGTGGCTAAAAGTTAAAATTTGCACATATGTTACATCATGTTATAAAATCAGATAAATAAGCCAAATATGATAATTAAGCGGCCGTGCTAGAACCACGGAACTCGGGAATGCCTAACACCTTCTCCCGGGTTAACAGAATTCCTTATCCGAATTTTTGGGTTCGCGGACTGTAATACAGAGTCTATCTATACCTCGATTCGGGATTCAACCGGTGACTTGGGACACCATAAATCTCCCAAGTGGCGACTCTGAATTAAATATATAAATCCCGTTTCGATTGTCCTTTAATTGGAAAAACTCCCTCGCGCCCTCGGGGTTTGCGAAAAAAGGAGGTGTGACACTTAGAAATTTTAAAAATTAAATCCCATTATCCAGGAGGGTCATGACAACTTTTAAAAATTAAATCCCATTATCCAGGAGGGTCCTGAGAACTTTGAATTAAATCTCATTATTCAGGAGGGTCCTGAGAACTTTTAAAATTAAATCCCATTACCAAAGAGGGTCCTGAGAACTTTTTAAAATGAAATCCCATTATCCAGGAGGGTCCTGAGAATTTTTAAAATTAAATCCCATTGTCCAGGAGGGTCTTGAGAACTTTTAAAATGAAATCCCATTATCCAGGAGGGCCCTGAGAATTCTAAATTAAATCCCATTATCTAGGAGGGCCCTGAGAGCTATAAATTAAATCCCATTATCCAGGAGGGTCCTGATAACTCTAAACTAAATCCTATTATCCAGGAGGGTCCTGAGAACTTTTTACAATTAAATCCCATTATCCAGGAGGGTCATGAGAACTTTTAAAATTAAATCCCATTATCTAGGAGGGTCCTGAGAACTCTAAATTAAATCCTATTATCCAGGAGGGTCGTGAGAATTCTAAATTAAATCCCATTATCCAGGAGGGTCCTGAGAACTTTAAACTAAATCCCATTATCTAGGAGGGTCCTAATAACTCTAAACTAAATCCCATTATCCAGGAGGGTCCTGAGAGTTCTAAATTAAATCCCATTATCCAGGAGGGTCCTGAGAACTTTTTACAATTAAATCCCATTATCCAGGAGGGTCCTGAGAACTTTTAAAATTAAATCCCATTATCCAGGAGGGTCCTGAGAACTCTAAATTAAATCCTATTATCCAGGAGGGTCGTGAGAATTCTAAATTAAATCCCATTATCCAGGAGGGTCCTGAGAACTTTAAACTAAATCCCATTATCTAGGAGGGTCCTGATAACTCTAAACTAAATCCCATTATCCAGGAGGGTCCTGAGAGTTCTAAATTAAATCCCATTATCCAGGAGGGTCCTGAGAACTGAGAATGAACTTACCTGAGCACGCTCCCATCTTGGAGGATTTTGAATAGAATTTTGCTCCTTGAACCATGCTTTTCCATGGGAGGTCCTTGTGGACTTAAAAATTTCTTGCCCCTGCTTTAGATAAATAAAATTTGCTTAGTTTGAAAATGTGGTGGTTAGTTTGTGACATCATTGCTGAGCGTCTACTTCCTCAACTTCCATGCTTCATATTGATTAGCTGCATCAGTCTAGAAAATAGTTGTTTGACCTTTTGATTAGAATTAAACCACAAAACCTCTGACTTGAATCTCTCACATTCACGTGCTGCATTGTGTTTTTATTTTGAGAGTTGCCGAATCTTTGTATTTTGTCAAAATTCAAGATCCACTCAACTGCCTGAACCTCAATTATCACCATACTTCTTACTCTAAATCAAGTCAATTGTGATGTGCATGGCCGAACTCCGCTTTGTGCAATTGGAAAGCTGGTGGCAAATTTTAAAGTCATTTCTCACTTGTTCTGACCAAATAGACTCAAGAAGGGACTCAAACAAAATGAGATGAACAAAATAAGGGACAAGGGAAAGAGATGATACTTAACAAGAAAATTACTAAGTAGAAACTTATCACATGTGGATACCAACTCTAATGACCATGACATGCACCTTTGGACTAAGTGGCCTAATCTCTTAAGCAAGTCTAATATTCAACTCGTGTTGTACCACTTCACCGTGAAACTGGGCTTCAACGCTTCAATTGTTCCATTTGATCCACAATCCTTAGTTGACTTGTAGTGCCCTGAAGGGTTTTCACCATCAAGCCTCTCTCATTTCTCTTTTTCTCAACTCACCGTCGCCTTACGGTGCCCCTGAGGGTTTTCACCGATAAGGCTCTCTCATTTTATCATTTTCTCTTATTGTTTTGAGAACAAAGGTATTACCCATGATGCAGGGAGATCATTCTTTCACCAACACATGATATGGCATCCTCAATAATTGGTCGGAAGGTCTTTCTTTGGACCGTAATGTAGGCTTTTGGACTAGGTTAGAAAGAAAGGGTAGCATGAAGGCTCAAAATAATCCAAGATGAAAGGGTTCAAAATTACAACTTTTGGAATCAAGTCTTTTAACAAAATTAAAACTTCTTCCCCAGTTTCATGAAGTTTGGGGAATTTTTTTTGGATTTTTTTCTTTGATGGGATTTCTTAGAAAATCAACCCCAGTATTGATTTTGTGGGATTATGAAATATTTTATTTGGTGTGACCGAACCGTAAGGCTGACTACGTATCTTGTGGTGACAAGAATCAGGTCGAACGTAGTTCAACAGACTACTTTTTGTTACTATTTCTTTTTCTCTTTTTTTCTTTTTTCTTGTTTTTTTTGTTTTTTTCTTCTTTTTCTCTTTTCCTCTTTTTTTCGTTTTTTTCTCTTTTTCTTTTTATTTTCTAGGTCCTGACTATATTTCTGATTCCAAAAGAGGGGTACGAAACAAAAAATTAGGGCTCAAAATGGGTAGCAAAGGATAAAAGTGTTTGGGTAGTAGAATAAAAAGCCTTCATCATACCAAACTTTGAATGCCAAGTACAAGCGTGCAATTGAAGATAAGCAAACAAATCATGCACAGTATCTATTGATGGCATGAACACAAACAGAAAGCGCCGACAGGCAATACCTTTGTCCCAATGAATGATCCTTGCCAATTCAAAACAAACTTGATTCAATCTTACCTTGCTGTGGAAGAATGTATTTTAGCACAGACCGATTTACCTCAAACTGCTTGAGAAACATTTCCTTGTTGTATGCTTCTTATCAAACTCTTGATTTCCAGTCTTACTGCCTCGGCTTCACTCAGTTCAAACTTTAGTTTATCTCAGAATGCGTGAATCTTTACTTGTTTCCTCAAATGCCTCTTTTGTCATGTTCAATATGTGCCATTGCTTCATAACAGACTACCTTTCAAGATTAGGATGAGAATTATGCATGCATGTCATGTCACTTGAGTTAGGATGAAGAGAACTATAAGAGAAAAAGTAACCTAAACAAAAACTGACCAAAACTAATAGAAAACATGAGATTGCATTAGACTGATGGTGAAAAGGGTTTGCACAAAACAAGCAAAACAGACATGGGTTGCAACCCTAGAACAATCCTAAAGAACATTGGACGAGTTACTACAACTAAACAAACTAGAAAAAATGAGAAGAAGAAGAAGAGTTTGAGCCACATGATAATGTCTAGATTAGAACCATGTATTAACTCGGACAAGCAGAAATGACAATAAAATAAACCACCAAAACTCCTCCCTGGCCAACTAAGAAAGGAGTGTCTTTCCAACTACCAAGCTCAACATATTAGCCACTAGATTGCACAACAAAATTACCGAGACCTTCACCAATTTCAATATCATTAACTTCAGTGAGCAACTTCCCTAGAGGACTTTCATACTCCATGTCACCATGCATCTTTCCCACAAAGCTTGCATCATCATGTGCAGGTAAAGAATTCTGTGCAATGTTTGGGTATCTGGAGCTAGGAATGTGGTTGTTTTGACTGATGGAGCATGGAAAGTTTGGGAGGAAGCGCCAGGGTAATTGTGGTAAAGGGTGAAGCCTGGTGCGTGTTGTGGGGAAAGATCAACAGTAGTAGGAACCTGGACTTGTGATAGTGGTAGAATGGAGGCATGATTTTCTGTATAGTTGGTAGGGAATGAAGGTGGAGGATGTTCCTTAATCCAGGCATGATACATTTCTGCAATCTGTTGTTTTAACCTTTGGACCTCATCTTTCAATTCAGACTCCGACTCCACAAACTCCCTCGGCGGGTCAACAACTCTTGTGTCCAAGTCTTTGCCAGCCATGGTTTCCTTGCTTTTTGACATTGTGTTGTATGGATGAATTGCCAATGTACCACAAACTAACCACCCTCTGTTATGATAACAATGAAAGTAACAAAAAGGAGCAAAACAAAGCCAACATGTCAGCGTTAGAGTATTTATCAGACAGAAATATCATATTGCGTGCAATACCCCTAGTCACAGTTAACGGTTCTAGAATGGCTTTGAGGATACGAAGGTCATTTGGCATCATCCCCACTTTGTTCATTTCAACCTTCTCTTTCTTTCATTTCTAGCACTTCTTGGCTTTCCCGTTTTCCTTCCCCTCCTTTTCTTTTTAATTTGTCACTCTTTTCTTTCCTCTCATTTCTCACATCCACAATTCATTCTCCTTTTTTTTCTTTTTCTTTTTATTTCCTTTTTTTAGTTTTCAGAAAAAATGACTCGATCGAACCCTATGTAGGTTGTCTACGTATCATGCCCCTCATGAATCAGATCAAGCGTAATTCTTGAAAAGTAATGGTTAAAATAAACTAAGAAACAAAAATCTTTTTGGAATTTTTCATTTATAATAATATTTTTTTGGTTTTTCAAATACAATACAAGAAGTACTATAATAAAAGACTAGACAATCTTAACTAGACTGACAGACTTGATACTACTGTACAAGACTAAAATTGTAAAAAACAACATAAGATAGACTAAAATAAATAAAAATTCTCAAGCAGCTCGTGCATTTAATAGTCTTGACTAGAATCATGAGGTATTTATCATGCTCAAACTCTATATAATTGCTCCATACCTGAATGGGAAAAATAAGATTAAATAAAGTTAGTGACTCAAGACACATGCAAGAAATGATTGGACTATTTTTGAAAATTAACCACATGGTTAAGAGTGTCTATTAATGCAAACTCAACTAATGTGACCTCTAAGACATGGAAATATACCTCATTAAGGCTTATTTGAACTCAAACTCCCAATGATCATGGCCCAAAAATTAATTCGAAGAAATAACTCATTTTGCAAAAGTGGCCGATATGGCCAAAAAGTGGCTAAAGATGCAAACTCAAAAAGGACGGACCCTAAAGAAATATGACTCCTAGTTGTAGACTCAAAATCCTAATGTATGAGTAATTGAACCACTTTTGCGAAAATATTCCCATTTTGCAAGAATGGCCGATGGGACCAAAAGTGGCTAAACATGCAAACTCGAAAAGGAAAGACCTTAAATTGATATGATACCTAATTGTGGACTCAAAATCCTAAGACATGGGTTTATTGAACCACTTTCTTAAAAATAGCCCCATTTTGCAAGAATGGCCGATGTGGTCAAAAATGGCTAGACATGCAAGATTTGGCTAAGACCCCGCAAAGCCAAGAACCTAAGACGCTAGGAAGACAGGACCCTATGTGGGTTGCCTACGTATTTCGCCCCGAGAGACGAGAATCGGGTTCGCGTAGTTGGGGAAGATGCAATTATTTTGTAAAAAGCTATATTTTATCTTTTTGAAAAAAGATGGAAAAATGTAAAATCTTTTTGGGTTTTTCATTTTCAATTTTTTTTGAATTTTTGAAAAATAATGGAAAAATGTGAAATCTTTTTTGGATTTTTCATTTTCAATTTTTTTGAATTTTTGAAAAATAATGGAAAAGTGTAAAATCTTTTTGGATTTTCTTTTTCTTCTTTTTTTTTTGGATTTTTCTTGAAAAAGTTTTGAAAGAAAAATGCAACCGGGCCCTATATTCTTCATTTTTTCACCCTTCTTTTCCAAACATCAGTCCGCCAAATGACCTTTTTACCCTCAAAGATGCGACATTTAGCACATAGGATGATTACATGTCATTTTGGGCCACGGGCCCATTTTGACCAAATTTGGGCAAGTTTCCTACAAAAGGGACACGGTACCTGGGACCGAGCCCTGCTAGGTCTAAATGACATGATGCAAAAATGACCTAAAGGGTGACCTAAGTTTGGGGTTCACTAACAAGGCGCTTCGGGGGAGCGTATGGTCGATAGTGGCTGCTTAAGCTTTCCACCCACTCCATATGTCCGACGGCCCCCCTAAATTAAGGGTGACTCAACAAAGAGTTCGTGCATGCGACGCATGCTCCGAGACTTGTTGTAGAAAGAAATGACCGGGTAATGCATATGATGGCAGTTATAAAGCAGTAAACACATAAAGCAAAAACTGTAAATAAATAAGCAACTAGCAAATAAAAAAATATAAAAACATAATAAAAATCAAGTAAAGATAATGAAAAAGCATAAAAACCTCAACCAAATATTCTAAAAGCCAACAAAATCAAGTACTAGCTCGAACCCTCAATCTCCTCAGCAGAGTTGCCAGAGATGTCACACCCCTTTTTTAGCAAATATTCCAGTAAACCCTCTTAAATAAATAAAAGAATTTAGTAAAAGCTTGAAAAGGGTTTTTCAATTTTGAAAGTGACAAAAAATTATGTTTAAAAGGAACTAACTCAGAGTCGCCACCTGACATTGGTTTCGGTGCGCCTGGCCACCGTTCTTAAAATGATTTTCCTTTTAGAACACTTTGGACTCCAAAACATTAAGTCTGCACCAGAGATTTGGGTAAGGGGTTCATTTAACTCGGGGAGAAGGTGTTAGGCACTCCCCAAGTTCCGTGAAGGTCACATTTGCGTGATCAAATTGGCTTTTAGAATATTCATTTGAGGTAAAAATATAGAAAAAGCAAAATAAATACATACGAGGCTCGAGATCGTCCCCACCTAATAAAAGATATATAAAAATATAATGCTACAAGTGTATTGGGAAAAAACTTTTTATGACGTGGCAAGACACGTGGAATATCAAACAAGGAATTTTATTATTTTGAGGAGGAGATACGAAGAAATAAAATAGGCACGGGGTGAAATTTAATTAAAAAGGCCCGTACTTGATTAAGAAGTCCCGTACCTATTTAGAACAGATAAGGACGTAATTATGGAGATGAAGAATATCAACAGAAAATAGACACGAGCTTCGTATCTATTCAAAACATCCAGAAGCAAAGGGTCAAAAAGCATTTGAAGCATGGATCTGAAGGCAGAAAGGAGTCTAAATTCAATCATTAAATACCTTATATGTTAGAGGATCAGCATTTATTGAAAATGATTGTGTAACAACCTATTTAATGTCATTTATTACTCATTAAATCTTATGTTTTATTCCTCCCTCTAGAGTCAGCTATAAGAGGAGGAAGTTAAACCTATTGTAGGATACATCAATCACTGAAATACAATCTTTCTTACTGCTTATTCTGATTATTGAAAGCCTTATTACATTTTTTCGGTCTCTTGATTATCAGTAACCCGATTTTTCTATTATTTTCTAGTTTTAATCGAAGTTCAATATTTTGGTTAAACAAATTGGTTTCGTTACCCGGAATCTGATAATCGATTCTTTTTAGAACTTATACATTTCATTTATCGTAAACATCATGTCACATGATACATTGAATGTTATCAGCGGCGGAAAGGATATCTATGGAATAACGTATACAACTTCACAGAAAATTTCAAAAGTGGTTATTACGCATGGGAAGCGAGTACGCCAAACTTTAGAGAATGAAAGCATGATTTTTGATGATGCAGACACCAAAGGAATGATCACTCCTCACAACGACGCATTGGTTATATCTTTACTCGTGCACGATACTGATGTGAGGCGAGTATTAATCGATTCGGGAAGCTCTGTCAACATCATCTTGCTAAAAGTACTACAAGAAATACAAGCTGAAAATATGATGGTACCTAAGGCACATATATTATTAGGCTTTGATAATACGAATGTGATAACGATGGGAGAAGTGGTCTTAACAACTTACGCAGCGGGGGTTGTTAAAGAAACCAAATTTCAGGTAGTAAATATAGAAATATCTTATAACCTAATCTTGGGGAGGCCATGCATTCATGATATGGATGATGTTCCTTCAACTTTACATCAAGTCATCAAATTTCCATCGCCCTGGGGAGTACGACAAATCCGAGGGGATCAACAAATAGCCAGGAGTATCAACATCGTAGCAGATATGAACTCCGACAAGGCAGTTGAGGGCGATAAAAGTCAAAATTCACTTAAAAAATCAGATTTAGACTCGCGACCCGATGTTATTCAGGAACCCGGAGAAAATAAAAATATGAAAAAAACAATTGAAGAGCTCGAAGCAGTAGTCTTATCTGAACAATGGCCCAAGAGAAAAGTTTATGTAGGGGTCAACCTAAAGTCTGATATGCGAGGTACGTTAATTGAATTTTTGAAAACTAACGGGGACTGTTTTGCTTGGTCTCATGCTGATATGACAGGTATACCACCGGAAGTAATGACTCATAAACTCAACGAGGATCCAACCTACATTCCAATCAAACAGAAGAAAAGAAAGCAAGGAGCCTTCAAGAATCAAGTAATTCAAGATGAAGTCCAAAAATTATTACAAATTGGAACAATTCGAGAGGTAAAGTTGTAACGACCCGGCCGGTCGTTTTAGAAAATTACGCCCCAATCCCCAATTTAAATGGTTCCCTAAGTTCATTCTGCTATTGTGGTTTTCCGGGAGAGTCGGTTCTGAAATTTGGAGTATTTTGGGACACTTAGTCCCTAAATGAGAGCTTCAAGGTTAGAAAATGGTCCGTAACCGGAACAGTGTTAAGACGATCTCAGAACCGAAATCCGATGGTTCCATTAGCTCTGTTGGGTGATTTCGGGGTTGGGAGCGCGCTCGGAATGTATTTTGGAGGTCCTTAGCTCAATTAGGCTTGAAATGCCGAAGGTTGAAATTTTGGCGAATCCGAACGATAGGTGAGATTTTGATCCGGGGGTCAGAATGGAATTTCGACAGTTTTTGTAGCCTCGTTATGTGATTTTCGATATGTCCGCAAATTTTCAGGTCATTCGGACGTCATTTGGTCGGGTATTAGATCGAATGTGCAATTCGGGAAGTTTTAAGAAATTTAGGCTTGAATTCGATGTGAATTATGGGTTTTGATGTTGTTAGACGTGTTTTTATGATTTGAATGAGTTCGTATCGTGTTTTGGATTATGTTGGTGGTTTTCGTTGGGGTCCCGGGAGCCTCGGGATGAATTCGGGGGTCCAAACGGACCAATTTGTGCCAAAAGGCACTGCTGTTTTGCTGCCATAATTGTAGAGAAATTTTGCTCTCCGCGATCGCGGAGATGGCCATGCGATCGCGTAAGGGAGAAATCTTGAGCTCTGCGATCGCGAAGTAAATCCTGCGATCGCGTAAGTCTGGAGGTTGAAGCATTGCGATCGCGTGAGGTTTTATGCGATCGCGTAGGGTATTTGGTCGGAAGCAGTGCGATTGCGTGGCGAGTGTCGCGATCGCGTAGGTTAATCTGGGAGCCGGCTGAGTTTGTTCTTCGCGATCACATTCGTATCATTGCGATCGCGTAGGGTCGCTGAGTTGTTCACTGCGATCGCGTCCAGGATCACGCGATCGCGTAGAGTAAAAATCTGTGGCCCGGACGAGTTTGTTCTTCGCGATCGCGTTAGTACGTTTGCGATCGCGTAGAGTAAAATGGCCTGGCAGTGACTTTAAGTCCAGAACATTTCGGTCGCGGCCTAACACACCAAAACCGCCATTGTTGAGCTCCAAGAGAGGATTTTGAAGGGGAAACGCTGGTTATCATCGGGAAATCATCGGGGGTAAGTTTCTTGACCTTAATTCGTTGGTTTATCATGAAATCCATGATTATTTCACTGAAATTGGAAGATTAAATGTGGGTTTGAGCCCTAGGCCTAAATGTTAGAAAATCTTTGATTTGAATGGGCAAACGGAGTCCGATTTCGATAAATTTTATATGCACGGACTCGTATTGAGATAAGGAACCCGAAAATATAATTTTCTTGATTTTTCGATAAGCGTATCGAAAGTCGGGTTTTGGCAACTTGTGGGTTTTGGCGTAATTTGAGTTGTTTTGATTGGGTAATGCCCAATTGACCTATTTTGATATGATTCTCTCGATTTTTATCAGATACTACACTTGTGGAGGCCGACATTCGCGGCAAGAGAGTTGTTGCATAGCGGTTTTGTACCGGAGTCGAGGTAAGTGGCTTGTCTAACCTCGTGTGGGGGAAATTTTCACCCCTAGGATATTATGTGATAGTTTAAATGCCTTGTACGCGAGATGACGGCATGTACATGCGCTGGTTGTTGGATATATACTTTATTTGAAATGTTCGTGAGTGATATTCCTGTCTTTAGCTGTTAATTTGATATTTTACCCGGTAGTAGTTAGAACATCATGATTAGGTAGTACTTAACTGTTTAGTTGCCTAATTGTCTTATTTGAACTTCTTGATAATTGTTGGCACCATTTTTCGGTGAAGTTATAGTTAAGCATAATTCTTCTCTCAGTGTATTCCTTTAATTGCTGTGCTTGTGGACTGCGGGTTCGATTCCCGGAGACCCAGGGCTGTGGGTTCGATTCCCGGAGACCCGGAGTGATATTGGTAGGGACTACGGGTTCGATTCCCGAGATCCTGAGTTATTGGTAGGGACTACGGGTTCGATTCCCGAGATCCTGAGTTATTGGTAGGGACTACGGGTTCGATTCCCGAGATCCTTAGTTATTGGTAGGGACTACGGGTTCGATTCCCGAGATCCCGAGTTATTGGTAGGGACTGCGGGTTCGATTCCCGGAGATCCTGAGTTATTGATTATTTATTGAGACATGGGCTGCGGGTTCGATTCCCGGAGACCCAGAGGTACTGTCAGTGGGACTGTGGGTTCGATTCCCACAGGTCCTGGACTTGTTTTAGTGAGTACTATTTGTTGTTAGCTTAATTGTAGACGATTGCAGTAAAAATTTATTGTTGTTAATTTCGGAAATTATTATCATTTAAATTGCTTATTATTGTTATTATCATTATATTATTGCTTCTCAGTAGGGCCCTGACCTTCCTCGTCACTACTCCATCGAGGTTAGGCTTGGCACTTACTGAGTACCGCCGTGGTGTACTCATGCTACTCTTCTGCACACTTTTGTTGTGCAGATCCAGGTACATCAGAGCAGGCCCGTGCTAGGTGATTCCGCAGCTTTCTGGGAGACCTCGAGGTATGATCTGCTACGTCCGCGGATCCGGAGGCTTTCCTTCTATTCTAATAGTACTAGTTGACATTTTTCCTTCATTTCGTTGTTAGACACTCTTTACACATAGAGCCACAGTTGTATATTCTCTTTTAGTCTGTGTTACCGTGGGATTCCGGATCTTGGTAGTGTTTTATTCATGGTGTTGACGGATGTATGTGCCAAGCGGCACGGATTACATATCTTTTATCCTATTTTTCCGATGTTTCTTATTTAAGTGTTCATAGCTTGTATATTCCGCAACATGTTAGGTTTACCTAGTCGTGGGGACTGGGTGCCATCACGGCATGTTCACGATTGGTGAACTAGGGTCGTGACAAGTTGGTATCAGAGCTCTAGGTTCATAGGAGTCACGGGACACAGACCGGTTACTTAGAGTCTCGCTGATCGATACGGAGAGGTCTGTATTTATCTACGAGGGGCTATGTAACTGTTTAGGAAACTCTTCATTTCTTTTGGATTCCTTGTCGTGCGACATTGTTGACATCAAAAATCTAAACTATTGCTTTCTATTCTCTCACAGATGGTGAGAACACGAGCTACTCGCGACGATCAGGTACACCCGCCCCCTACTGCCGCCGCCAGAGGCCGGGGCCGTGGTAGAGGACGAGGACGCGCCCGAGGTGCAGCCACAGCACCCGCGCGCGCTACCGCTGAGGTGCCACTGGTGGATCAGGTTGGAGCGCAGGCACCTGGTACACCGACTACGACTGCTACTACTCCAGCACTCCAGGAGACCCTGGCCCAGTTCATGAGCATGTATACTACTTTAGCTCAGGCAGGGTTGCTTCCTCTCGTTGCAGCTACATCTCAGGCTGGGGGAGGGGCCCAGACTCCCACAGCCGCTACACCTGAGCAGTGAGTGCCCGTGGGGTAGGTTCTAGAGATTATTACTATGCCTCCTGCCACCCCAGAGGTGGGCCAGCTGCCTTCGAGGACGAGTAGCGTAGATTAGATAGGTTCAAGAAATATGACCCTCCAGTGTTCAGTGGTTTGGCTTCAGATGATGCATTGGGTTTTCTGGAGGAGTGTCATCGTATTCTTTCTACCATGGGGATTGTGGAGACCAGCGGGGTTTCCTTCACTACGTTTCAGTTTCGTGGGACCGCTTATGATTGGTGGCGCACGTATGAGTTGGATAGTCCGGAGGAGTCCGCTTCGTTGACCTGGACGCAGTTTTCAAATCTGTTTTTGACGGAGTTTGTTCCCCAGAGCCTTAGGGATTCTTGGCGCTCGGAGTTTGAGCGGTTGCGACAGGGTTCCTTGTCAGTATCGGAGTATGCCATCAGTTTCACCCGTCTAGCCAGGCATGCACCGGCCTTAGTAGCCACGGTTCGGGAGAGAGTGCGGAGATTTATTGAGGGCCTGATTCCGCCGATCCGATCCAGCATGGCCAGAGAGTTGGAGACAGATATATCTTATCAGCAGGCAGTGAGCATTGCCAGGAGGATTGAGAGTATGCTCCCTAGAGAGCGGGGAGAGAGAGAGGCCAAGAGGTCTCGTGAGTCGGGCCATTTCTCTGGTGCCCGCACTTCAGCAGCCGGTCGTTTTGGCGGGGGTTATTCCGGTCGTCCAGTTCATTCAGCATTGCCAGCAGCCGGTAGTACTCCGGCTCTTCCAGCACCTCAGGAGCCTTACTATGCTCCCCCCAGTTTCTAGTGTACCTCTTGCGCTGGGTACTTCCGGGGGTCAGACTAGTGGGGGTGAGGCCGGTCAGTCACAGCCACCGCGTCCTCCCAGAGCTTGTTTTGAGTGCGGGGATACTCGCCATCTGGTTAGGGAGTGCCCCAGGCATAGGAGGGGAGCACCTCACCAGTCTTCGCAGCATCAGCGTGGCTCTCAGGGTCAGCAGGCTATCATTCCAGCTCCAGCTGCTATTCCACCTGCCCAGCCAGCCAGGGGCGGGGGTCAGGGTTCTAGAGGCCGCCCTCGAGAGGGGGGACAGGCCAGATTCTATGTTATTCCTGATCGCGCTGCGGCTGTTGCATCTGACTCTGTTATCACAGGTATTATTCTGGTTAGTCACAGGGAGGCATCGGTTCTATTCGATCCTGGTTCCACTTTTTCATATGTGTCTTCTTACTTTGCTTCTCATCTGGGTGTGCCTCGGGATTCTTTGAGTGCCCCCATTTATGTTTCCACTCCGGTGGGTGATTCTTTGGTCGTGGACCGTGTATATCGGTCGTGTTTGGTTACCATTTGTGATTTTGAGACCAGAGCGGATCTATTGTTGCTGGGGATGGTAGATTTTGATATTATTCTGGGCATGGACTGGTTGTCACCCCATTATGCTATTCTTGATTGTCACGCCAAGACCTTGACGCTGGCTATGCCAGGCATTCCACGTATTGAGTGGAGTGGTACCCTAGATCATACCCCTAGCCGTGTTATTTCCTTTCTCAGAGCTCAGCGTATGGTTGAGAAGGGGTGTGCAGCTTATCTAGCCTATGTGCGGGATGTCAGTATTGATACTCCCTCTATTGATTTTGTTCTTGTGGTACGTGACTTTGCTGATGTATTTCCAGCTGATCTCCCGGGCATGCCGCCCGACAGAGATATTGACTTTGCTATTGACTTATTGCCGGGCACTCAGCCCATTTCTATTCCACCGTACCGTATGGCTCCTCCCGAGTTGAAGGAGTTGAAAGATCAGTTACAGGAGTTATTGGGTAAGGGTTTCATTTGACCCAGTGTTTCTCCTTGGGGTACTCCTGTGTTGTTTGTGAAGAAAAAAGACGGTTCTATGCGAATGTGTATTGACTATCGTCAGCTGAACAAGGTTAGAGTGAAGAACCGGTATCCTTTGCCCCGTATTGATGATTTATTTGACCAGCTACAGGGCGCACATGTGTTTTCTAAGATTGATTTGCGCTCTGGGTATCACCAGCTGAAGATTCGGGAGCCAGATATCCCGAAGACTGCCTTCAGGACCTGGTATGGTCACTATGAGTTCCTCGTGATGTCTTTTGGGTTGACTAATGCCCCAGCAGCCTTTATGCATTTGATGCACAGTGTGTTCAGGCCTTATCTGTGCTCGTTCGTGATTGTCTTCATTGATGATATTCTAGTATATTCCGGAGCCGGGAAGAGCACGAGCAGCATTTGAGGATAGTGCTTCAGATTCTGAGGGAGAAGCAGCTTTATGCCAAGTTCTCTAAATCTGAATTCTGGTTGAGTTCAGTGGCATTTTTGGGCCACGTGGTGTCGAGGGATGGTATTCGAGTAGATCCGAGGAAGGTGGAGGCCGTGCAGAGAGTTGGCCCAGACCCTCCTCCGCTACTGAGATTCGCAGTTTCCTTGGTTTGGCAGGCTATTACCATCGTTTCGTGGAGGGATTCTCTTCGATTGCAGCACCTATGACCAGATTGACCCAAAAGGGTGCCCCTTTCCAGTGGACAGACGAGTGTGAAGCGAGCTTCTAGAAGCTCAAGACAGCTTTGACTTCGGCCCCTATATTGATGTTGCCTACAGGTTCGGGGTCCTATACTGTATATTGTGATGCCTCACGAGTTGGACTCGGTGCGGTATTGATGCGGGACGGTAGGGTGATTGCCTACGCGTCGAGACAGCTGAAGGTGCATGAGAAGAATTATCCTGTTCATGATTTGGAGCTAGTTGCCATTGTTCACGCCTTGAAAATTTGGCGTCATTATTTATATGGGGTTCCTTGTGAGATCTACACCGATCACCGGAGCTTGCAGCACTTGCTTAAGCAGAAGGACCTGAATATGCATCAGAGGAGATGGTTGGAGCTACTGAAGGACTATGATATTACTATTCTTTATCATCCGGGCAAGGCTAATGTGGTTGCCGATGCCTTGAGTCGTCGGGCAGAGAGTTTGGGGAGTTTGGTGCATCTACCAGTTTCAGAGAGGCTTATGGCGATGGATGTTCAGGCTTTAGCCAGGCAGTTTGTTAGACTGGATCTTTCGGAGCCCAGCCGGGTTCTGGCTTGTGTAGTTTCTCGGTCTTCTCTATTTGACCGCATCAGGGAGCGTCAGTTCGACGACCCTCATTTGCTTGTCCTTCAGAATAGAGTTCGGCGTGGTGATGCTCGAGATGTTACCATCGGGGATGATGGAGTCATGAGGATGCGGGGGCGTATCTGTGTGCCCAATGTAGATGATCTTCGAGAGCTGATTCTAGCAGAGGCCCATAGTTCGCGGTATTCCATCCATCCGGGTGCCGCGAAAATGTATCAGGACTTGAAACAGCATTACTAGTGGAGGCGGATGAAGAGGGATATAGTTGATTATGTTTCCAGATGCCTCAACTGCCAGCATGTGAAGTATGAACATCGGCGTCCGGGTGGATTGATGCAGCAGATTGAGATTCCAGAGTGGAAATGGGAGCGCATCACCACGGACTTTGTATCGGGGCTTCCACGGAATGTTAGGAAGTTTGATTCCATTTGGGTTATTGTGGATCGGCTGACCAAGTCCGCCCATTTCATACCGGTGAGCACCGCTTATTCATCGGAACGACTGGCGGAGATCTATATCAGGGAGATAGTTCGGCTGCATGGTATTCCAGTTTCCATCATTTCAGATAGAGGCACTCAGTTCACTTCACGGTTCTGGAGAGCCGTACAGCAGGAGTTAGGTACTCGGGTGGAGCTGAGCACAGCGTTTCATCCCCAGACTGATGGTCAGTCCGAGCGCACTATTCGGATTTTGGAGGATATGCTCCGTGCGTGCGTGATTGAGTTTGGAGGTTCATGGGATCACTTCTTGCCACTGGCGGAGTTTGCTTATAACAACAGCTACCAGTCTAGTATTCGGATGGCACCGTATGAGGCCCTATATGGTAGGAGGTGCAGGTCTCCCGTGGGTTGGTTCGAGCCGGGCGAGGCCAGGCTGCTAGGTACTGATATGGTTCAGGATGCAATGGATAAGGTCAAGGTGATTTAGGACAGACTTCGTGCATCCCAGTCTAGACAGAAGAGTTATGCGGACAAGAAGGTTCGCGATGTGGCTTTTATGGTTGGCGAGCGGGTTCTACTTCGAGTCTCGCCCATGAAGGGCGTTATGAGGTTTGGGAAGAAAGGAAAGCGGAGTCCTAGGTTTATTGGCCCTTTTGAGATTTTGAGGCGTGTTGGGGAGGTTGCTTATGAGTTGGCCTTACCTCCCAGTCTAGCCGGAGTTCATCCCGTATTTCATGTCTCCATGCTCCGGAGATACCATGGTGACCCGTCGCATGTGTTGGATTTCACTTCTGTTCAGCTAGACAAGGATCTGTCTTATGTTGAGGAGCCAGTAGCCATTCTAGACAGGCAGGTCAGGAAGCTAAGGTCGAAGAACATCGCTTCGGTAAAGGTTCAGTGGCGGGGCCAGCCGGTCGAGGAGGCGACTTGGGAGACCGAGCAGGATATGCGCAGCCAGTACACTCATCTTTTCACTACTCCGGTATGTTTTCTATGCTCGTTCGAGGACGAACGAATCTTTTAAGTGTTGGAAGATGTAACGACCCGGCCGGTCATTTTAGAAAATTATGCCCCAATCCCCAATTTAACTGGTTCCCTAAGTTCATTTCTGCTATTGTGGTTTGCCGGGAGAGTCGGTTCTGAAATTTGGAGCATTTTGGGACACTTAGTCCCTAAATGAGAGCTTCAAGGTTAGAAAATGGTCCGTAACCGAAACAGTGTTAAGACGATCTCAGAACGGAAATCCGATGGTTCCATTAGCTCCGTTGGGTGATTTCGGGGTTGAGAGCGCGTTCGGAATGTATTTTAGAGGTCCTTAGCTCAATTAGGCTTGAAATGCCGAAGGTTGAAATTTTGGCGAATCCGAACGATAGGTGAGATTTTGATCCGGGGGTCAGAATGGAATTCCGACAGTTTTTGTAGCTTCTTTATGTGATTTTGGATATGTCCGCAAATTTTCAGGTCATTCGAACGTCGTTTGGTTGGGTTTTAGATCGAATGTGCAATTCGGGAAGTTTTAAGAAATTTAGGCTTGAAGTCGATGTGAATTATGGGTTTTGATGTTGTTAGACGTGTTTTTATGATTTGAATGAGTTCGTATCGTGTTTTGGAGTATGTTGGCGGTTTTCGTTGGGGTCCCGGGAGCCTCGGGATGAATTCGGGGGTCCAAAGGGACCAATTTGTGCCAAAAGGCACTGCTGTTCTGCTGCAATAATTGCAGAGAAATTTTGCTCTCCGCGATCGCGGAGATGGCCATGCGATCGCGTAAGGCAGAAATCCTGATCTCTGCGATCGCGAAGTAAATCCTACGATCGCGTAAGTCTGGAGGTTGAAGCATTGCGATCGCGTGAGGTTTTATGCGATCGCGTAGGGTATTTGGTCGGAAGCAGTGCGATCGCGTGGCGAGTGTCGCGATCGCGTAGGTTAATCTGGGAGCCGGCCGAGTTTGTTCTTCGCGATCGCGTTCGTGTCATTGCGATCGCGTAGGGTCGCTGAGTTGTTCACTGCGATCGCGTCCAGGATCACGCGATCGCTTAGAGGAAAATTAGGCCGCCCATATTTTGTGCATCGCGATCGCAAGCCCAGTGCTGCGATCGCGTAGAGTAAAATGGCCTGGCAGTGACTTTAAGTCCAGAACATTTCAGCCGCGGCCTAACACACCAAAACCGCCATTGTTGAGCTCCAAGAGAGGATTTTGAAGGGGAAACGCTGGGTTATCATCGGGAAATCATCGGGGGTAAGTTTCTTGACCTTAATTCGTTGGTTTATCATGAAATCCATGATTATTTAACTGAAATTGGAAGATTAAAGGTGGGTTTGAGCCCTAGGCCTAAATGTTAGAAAATCTTTGATTTGAATGGGCAAACGGAGTCCGATTTCGATAAATTTTATATGCACGGACTCGTATTAAGATAAGGAACCTAAAAATATAATTTTCGTGATTTTTCGATAAGCGTACCGAAAGTCGGGTTTTGGCAACTTGTGGGTTTTGGCGTAATTTGAGTTGTTTTGATTGGGTAATGCCCAATTGACCTATTTTGATATGATTCTCTTGATTTTTATCAGATACTACACTTGTGGAGGCCGACATTCGCGGAAAGAGAGTTGTTGCATAGCTGTTTTGTACCGGAGTCGAGGTAAGTGGCTTGTCTAACCTCGTGTGGGGGAAATTTTCACCTCTAGGATATTATGTGATAGTTTAAATACCTTGTACGCGAGGTGACGGGCGTGTACATGCGCTGGTTGTTGGACATATACTTTATTTGAAATGTTCGTGAGTGATATTCCTGTCTTTAGCTGTTAATTTGATATTTTACCCGGTAGTAGTTAGAACATCATGATTAGGTAGTACTTAATTGTTTAGTTGCCTAATTGTCTTATTTGAACTTCTTGATAATTGTTGGCACCATTTTTCGTTGAAGTTATAGTTAAGCATAATTATTCTCTCAGTGGATTCCTTTATTTGTTGTGCTTGTGGACTGCGGGTTCGATTCCCGGAGACCCAGGGCTGTGGGTTCGATTCCCAGAGACCCGGAGTGATATTGGTAGGGACTACGGGTTCGATTCCCGAGATCCTGAGTTATTGGTAGGGACTGCGGGTTCGATTCCCGAGATCCTGAGTTATTGGTAGGGACTGCGGGTTCAATTCCCGAGATCCTGAGTTATTGGTAGGGACTGCGGGTTCGATTCCCGAGATCCTGAGTTATTTGTAGGGACTGCGGGTTCGATTCCCGGAGATCCCGAGTTATTGATTATTTATCGAGACATGGGCTGCGGGTTCGATTCCCGGAGACCCAGAGGTACTGTCAGTGGGACTGTGGGTTCGATTCCCACAGGTCCTGGACTTGTTTTAGTGAGTTGACTATTTGTTGTTAGCTTAATTGTAGACGATTGCAGTAAAAATTTATTGTTGTTAATTTCGGAAATTATTATCATTTAAATTGCTTATTATTGTTATTATCATTATATTATTGCTTCTCAGTAGGGCCCTGACCTTCCTCGTCACTACTCCATCGAGGTTAGGCTTGGCACTTACTGAGTACCGCCGTGGTGTACTCATGCTACTCTTCTGCACACTTTTGTTGTGCAGATCCAGGTACATCAGAGCAGGCTCATGCTAGGTGATTCTGCAGCTTTCTGGGAGACCTCGAGGTATGATCTGCTACGTCCGCGGATCCGGAGGCTTTCCTTCTATTCTAATAGTACTAATTGACATTTTTCCTTCATTTCGTTGTTAGACACTCTTTACACATAGAGCCACAGTTGTATATTCTCTTTTAGTCCGTGTTACCGTGGGATTCCGGATCTTGGTAGTGTTTTATTCATGGTGTTGACGGATGTATGTGCCAAGCGGCACGGATTACATATCTTTTATCCTATTTTTCCGCTGTTTCTTATTTAAGTGTTCATAGCTTGTATATTTCGCAACGTGTTAGGCTTACCTAGTCGTGGGGCCTGGGTGCCATCACGGCATGTTCACGATTGGTGAACTAGGGTCGTGACAAAAGTATCACGATTGGTTAGCCAACACGGTGGTCGTACCTAAGAAAAATGGTAAGTGGCGAGTTTGTGTAGATTATACTGATCTCAATAAGGCTTGTCCAAAAGATTCTTTTCCCTTACCTCATATAGATCAGATGATAGACCCCACGGCAGGTCACGAGCTTCTAAGTTTTTTAGATGCATATTCGGGGTACAATCAAATTAAAATGCACCCCGACGATGAGGAAAAGACTTCATTCGTCACTGACCGGGGGACTTACTGCTATGAAGTAATGCCCTTTGGTCTTAAAAATGCTGGTACAACCTATCAAAGGTTAGTCACCAAAATGTTTCAACAACATTTAGGGAAAACCATGGAAGTATATATAGACGATATGCTTGTTAAAACTCAACACTCCAGTGATCACATCTCTCATTTATCTGTCGCGTTTGAAATTTTGCGTAAGTACAATATGAAACTTAACCCAGAAAAATGTGCATTTGGAGTAGCCTCAGGTAAGTTTTTGGGTTTTCTTGTTTCTAACCGTGGCATTGAGGTGAACCCTTCACAGATTAAAGCAATCGAAGAAATACCCGATATCCTTACAAATAAAAAGGAGGTTCAAAGGTTGACTGGAAGAATCGCAGCTTTAGGGAGATTTATTTCTAAATCCTCTGAAAAATGCTTTAAATTTTTCTCTGCACTAAAGAAACAAGATCATTTCGAGTGGAACGAAGATTGTCAACAAGCTCTTAAAGACTTGAAAATCTACCTGTCAAATCCGCCCATATTGGCAAAACCAAGAGAAGGTGAAAAGCTACTTATTTATATTGCAGTCTCAAAAGTAGCGATAAGTGCTGTTTTAGTTCGTGAAGACCAATGTAAGCAATCTCCTATTTATTACGTAAGTAAAACTTTATTAGATGTGTAAACCAGGTATCCACAGTTAGAAAAGCTAGCATTAGCATTAATTGTGGCATCTAGGAAGCTAAGACCTTATTTCCAATGTCATCCTATCGTTGTAGTTACGGCTTTTCCCCTAAGAAACATTTTACATAAACATGAATTGTCAGGTAGATTAGCAAAATGGGCTATAGAATTAAGTGAATATGAAATAATTTATCAATCTAGAGCCGCTATCAAATCCCAAGTACTCGCAGATTTCATAGCCGATTTTAGTCAGGGGATGCACCTAGAGGCAGAAAAAGAATTACAGGTTTTTAACGGGGCAAAACAAGGAATTTGGACTTTATTTGTTGATGGCTCATCTAATGTGAAAGGGGCAGGTTTAGGAATTGTTTTAAACCCACCAACAGGAGAAATGATTAGACAAGCTATAAAATGTCCTTCTATCACTAACAATGAAGCAGAGTACGAAGCTGTGATTACAAGTTTGGATTTGGCACTCGAACTCGGCATCAAGCAAATCATAGTCAAAAGTGATTTGCAGCTAGTAGTAAATCAAGTGTTGGGGACTTTTGTAGCCAAAGAAACCAGAATGCAGGAATATCTTGAGAAGGTGCGGGAATTGGTGAGACAATTCGAGACTTGGAAGATAACACAAATTCCAAGGGATGAGAATGCAGAAGCTGACGCTTTATCCAATCTTGCATTTGTGGCGGACATAGAAAACGACTCAAACGCTTCAATTATACATTTATCTCATTCTATTCTCGAGCCTGATGAGAACGAGGTAAATTTTAATCATCTGACATGGGACTGGAGAAATGAAATCATTGCTTTTTTGCAGTATGGAACCGTACCTAATGATAAAACAAAGGCTCATGCACTACGAAAGAAAGCCGCCCGTTACTGTTTACACCAAGGAAATCTTTATCGAAAGATGTTCGGAGGTCCTCTAGCAAGGTGTCTCGGTCCCTCGCAAACTGAGTATGTAATGAAGGAAATACATGAAAGACACTGTGGAAATCACGCGGGGGGGCGATCGTTGGTAAAAACATTGATACGGGCCGTGTACTATTGGCCCAAAATGGAAGAAGAAACAAACAACTTCATATCTAAATGTGATAAATGCCAAAGGTACGGAACAACATGCATAGGCCAGCTGAGCTGTTACATCCAGTCATAGCCCCATGGCCCTTCATGAAGTGGGGGATGGATATTGTGGGTCCACTACCACAAGCAAAGGGTCAGGTAAAATTTCTACTCGTGCTTACTGATTATTTCACCAAATGGGTAGAAGCGGGAGCATTCAAACAGGTACGAGAGAAAGAAGTCATAGACTTTATCTAGAGAAATATAATATGCCATTTTGGAGTTCCAAAGGAAATCGTGTGCGGCAACGGTCCGCAATTCATAGGAGCACAAATCACAGAGTTCTTTCAAAGCTGGCAAATCAAGAGAATAACATCGACTCCATATCATCCCGTCGGTAATGGGCAAGCAGAATCCACGAATAAGATAATCATCAATAATTTAAAAAATAGGTTGCAAGATTCAAAAGGTAATTGGCCTGAAGTGCTTCCAGCTGTATTGTGGGCTTATCGGACAACTACAAAAAAGAGTATGGGCGAAACTCCATTCTCCATGGTTTATGGTGCAGAAGCCTTGATTCCCATTGAAATAGGGGAACCAAGTATAATGTACGATCAAGCAAGGGAGGATGCAAACAATGAGGAGTTACGAATTAACTTGGATCTGATAGAAGGAAGAAGGGAAGCAGCATTGATAAGGATGGCAGCCCAAAAACAAATGATTGAACGATACTATAATCGGAGGGCACGTCTCAGGTTCTTTAAAACTGGGGACTTCGTGCTCAAAAAGGTGTTTCAATCCACGAAGGCTGCTAATTCAGGGAAGTTAAGTCCAATATGGGAAGGGCCATACAAAATTCAGAGTGTGGCAGGCAAAGGAGCGTATGAGTTAGAAACCATGGACGGTGAAACTCTTCCTTCACATTGGAATGCTGTACACCTGAAAAAATACTACTTTTAAGAAATTAAATACGTTCAAGTACTTTCATATAGAATTAATTTTTCTCTTTTATGATTTTACTAATGGTTTTAGATGCTAGGCACGAATCCTAACCCGTACCAAATGATGAGATACAACCTGCATGGCAAAATAGAATACTCGTAAATTCTAAGCCTAAGGTTACAAGAATCTGATGGAAATGCATACGGGTAGGCAGTTTACATCTAAAAGCCATATCTTTGAGTTCCATGTATGTTTTGTTTCAGGGAAAAGGTCAACTTACGAGTAACAACCAAACTGCTCAAGGCCTCGTCTTTACAGCACCTGCATACATGGAGACAACACATTACGGATAGCTTCGTGCAGAAAAGTAGATGCGGGACCATGAAAGACGCGAGACCATAAATCCTTACGGGAGTTCAAAGGAAAACTAAAAACTGTAACATCTACGGACAGCTATGTTATATCCTTACAGGAGTTCAAAGGAGAACTAAAAGCTGCAATAGCTGCGAATAACTACGTTTTACTCTTTAACAAACATTTTTCAATGTTGAAGACTCTTTCCAAGTCCTTTTTTATACATAGAGATAGGACTATGGTTACATGCTAAAACAGGTTGTAAATGTGAGCACGTGATTTTTGCCCTATAAGAGAAATACTCCAAAAATTCAAAATAAAACCATTTTTGTGTTGTTTGCAATGGTTGAGAATTTTGTGTTATTTTTCTTGTATTTTTTGCATTTATATGTGCATGTTTATTTATTTAAATAACTAAAAATACAAAAATATATTGTATTTTCATATAAAATTCAAGTTTACAATTAGGAGTAATTAAGTTTGTTTTGCGAAAATGAAAATCACAAAAATATGCATGTTGCATTTTTAGCATTCAATGTTAATGTCAAAATTGTACAATTTTGTTTTAATTTGTGTTTAATTTTGTATGATAATTATTGTTAGGAATTAATTAGTATTTTGATGAGCTAATTTAGTTTATAACTTAATTTAGAATTTTAGTTTTTATTAATTAGAAAGTAAAAGAAAAAAAATAGAAAGAAAATCGAAATTGGGCCTCTTCTTCAATTTTAAAACCTATGCCCAAAATATTACCTATCCAACCAAAAAATACCCAATAAACAAAGCCCAAACCCTTAAAAATCTGATTTACCCCCATCTCCCCACTCAATCTTGACCATTGATCTCTAGTAGATCCAACGGTCCGGAACTCACCCAATTATAATACAAAAACTATTCAAAAAAAAATCACCCCCTCACTTCTAATCTCTTCATTCTTCCACATCTCTCACATCTCTCTAAACTCAAAAACCTCTCTATCTCCCTCTTCTCCCTCCACTGCCGCCACCGCCTTCACGGTGGTGCCGCCTCCGCCGCCTCCTCCACCGTCGCCGCGCCCGCCGGAAATCTCTACCAGCGGTGGAAACTCCAAAAAAACCCACAAACTCACACCATACACTTCTCTCATCCTCTTAAACGTCATCTTACCAACCAAATCCCCAAAAACCCAACCAAAATCCATAGATCTTGAATCTAAAAATGCCAAAATTTTAGATCTACTTCTTCTTTTTTCATTTTTTCTAGTCGTTATAAAATTCTCCGGTCAAGATCTTCCATCAAGGATCTTAGATCCAAGACGGGAGTCTTGGTTTGAGGGTTCTTTTGCGATTAGACCCTTTAAATTTTGTAATTTTATTTACGCATTTGTTATTTATTTCATGCATTTATGCATTTTTTTTTGTTAATTCCACATTGTTTTTACTATTTTTTTTCTCGCATTATATTTTGTTTTTATTTAATTTATGCATTATATTCTGTTTTATAATTTAATTTATGAATTTCTATTTTTTTATTTGTTTTTTTTATTTATTTTATTTATTTATGCCATTTTTCGACTGTATAAAAAAATGTCTTGCAGTATAAATTTTATTACTTGTTGTTCATTATGTTCTTGATTATTTCTTCATTTTTCTTACTTTAATCATGTGTTTTGTTAAGTTGTTAATATAGAAATGTTATAATTCAATCATTTTTACATCATAAATCTTGGTTGTGATACTGGTAGATTTAATTTGAATTTTAGATGATTATTGAGTTTAGTAGATTAAATTTGGTTCATTATTTTGCTTAATTCTAAATTCGGATTTTAATTACAGAATTAAAATTGTTTGTTTGATATGTTAAGTTTAAGTGATTTGAAGTTACTTGTTTGTTGTTATTATGAATCTGAAAATGTTTGTTGTTAAAAATCATGTTGTTCTTGGTTGTTCATCATGATTGTTAGATTTGCTATATTTTGGTTGTTTGATTTTAGGTGTATTGGTTATAGCTGAAAGGGTATAATTGTAATTTTAATAATGTTGGGGAGTATTTTAGTCATTAATTTATACTCAATTATTTTAATTAAAGTTATTTTGTCCATTAGCTATTTGATTATTGTTAAATTAAAGTGGAAGACAAAACAAAAGATAGTGGTAGTTAAAGTATTAATAAAATAAGTATAATGGGGAGCAAAATATAATGTAGTGGAATTAAAAGTTGGATTAAAATAAATAAAAGTGGAAGTATTACTTTTAGTTTTTAATTCATAGTGGTTTGTTTTTAATTGAAAGAAAAGCTTAGGTCTTGCATATATAAGTAAGAATCAGATTTCATTTTGAGGAGGAGAAAAAAAAATATTGAAGAGAGTTTTTAAGAAAAAATCTGAAGAAGAATTCAAAAGAGATAAAGAGATTTAGAGTATTATCAATAGCCAAGAAAAAAAAACAAAAAAATGAAAAAGAAAAAAAAATTTCTAAAAAAAAAAAGAGAGTTAGTCTTTCATTTTTAGTCTTATTCTGAAATTCAAATCCTGGGTTATTAATTTTCATTGTTAAAATCCGGACACTGGGGTATTTTTGCTTAGGATTGCTGTTGTTGTGTTGTTTGTTGCGTTGATCACCCGGTATTCTTTTCTTTCCAATATCAGGTACATACCTAATTATGTTTAAATGATAAGATGAATACATGGGAAGGATGAAAATTTTGAAATTTTAAATAGTTTCTATTCTTATTTTCTTTTACAGATTATGTTTTAATAAATTCCATATTAATATTCTGTAACTTTTTGTGATAACTTTAAATAATTAAGTCTTGTTGTAGTAATAATAATTCACTTAAAATTGGTTATTAAATAGTATAATTATAAACATGTTTATTAATGTTCAAATTGTTTAGTAATTAAAAGGAAGAATAAGTTACTCTTTTACTAATCGGATTAATTAGAATTTGTTAAGGCCATTAGCTATAAATGTTTTAATATCGTCTTTAATAAGCTAAATTATAAATATGTAGTTAAATTCAGTAAAAAAATGTGAATTTTAATTATTTGGCATAAAATTAGGCATTTAGGTCCGATTTGAGTTAAATAATACTGTTTTTTTAAATAAGAATAAGTAAGTAATATATATATAATTTTGTTTTTAAACATATCTTCAAATAAGTATAAGTAAATAAGGACAATTATTGTTCCTTTAAATATTTTTAAATAGATAATTTCATTGGTTTAAGCCAATTAAAATATGTGTTTTAAATTACTTGTCAAATAAATATGCTAATTTGTAAATATTTTTTGTCGAATTTGTATTTTATTCTAGTTTGAATTTTAGCCATGTCTACTCTCATTAAATAATTATTTTAATATAGAAAACAATATACACCATTTGAGTATGTAATCAATTAAGATTTTATCTTTTATTGTACAAAAAATAAGTTTAAATAAATAAAAATCGTACTGTCATTTTAATTTTGTTTTAAAGATGAATTTAGTTTTAAATATGTGACGACCCGGCCCGTCGTCATGGGAATTACCACCCCGTTGTGTTGTAATTACATAATTCATGCTTTTATATCAGTGTTAGAGTCTATCGGGGGAGTTAGGAGTGAATTGGATTGGAAATGAGGCATATAGCCTTTTTGGAGGAAACTTGAATAAGGAAAATCAACCCGGAGTTGACTATTTAGTTAGAGAGCTCGGAATCGAATTCTGATGATTCGGTTAGTTCCGGGAGGTGAATTGTGTCTTAGGGGAGTGATCGGAATTGAATTTGGAGGCCCGGTGTAGAAATAGGCTTGAATTGGCTAAGGTTGAATTTTGGCGAAATCCGATCGACAGGTGAGATTTTGATCCGGGAGTCGGAATGGAATTCCGACAGTTGCAGTAGCTCCGTTAGGTGATTTTGGATGTGCCTGCAAAATTTCAGGTCATTCGGACGTCGTTTAGTCGGGTTTTTGATTGATTGTGTAATTCGGAATGTTTTAAGGAATTTAGGCTTGAATTCGATGTGAATTATGGGTTTTGATGTTATTAGACGTGTTTTGAGGATTGGAACAAGTTAGAATAAGGTATTAAGATGTGTTGGTGTGTTTGGATGAGGTCCCGGGGGCCTCGGGTTGTTTTCGGATGGCTAAACGGGAGGAAATTGAAGTTTGGGAGCTGCTGTCATGAATTGCAGCAGCATTTTCGCTCCCGCGGATGGGGAACCGCAGGAGCGGGACCGCAAAAGTGGAGATTTCATCGCATAAGTGAAAGGAGGTTTGGCCAGGAGGTTCCGCAGGAGCGGATGACGAGTCGCACGAGCGGACTCGCTTCTGCGAGTGTTAGGAAGCAGAAGCGGAAGGCGCAGGAGCGGAAGGGGATTCGCAGGAGCGGTCTCGTAGGAGCGAGACCTGGGCCGCAGAAGCGGAGCTGGGCGGCTAGGAGTATTTTCGCAGAAGCGACCATTTGGTCGCAGAGGCGGCCTCGCAGAGGCGGATTTTGGTCCGCAGAAGCGGAAATCGCGCCTGTGTTAAAAATAACGGAAGAGTTAAAATTTCATAAGTTGCAAAACATTTGGGGCTCGGTTCTTGGAGGCAAATTGGGCGATTTGGGCGAGAAATTTCTGGGAGATCACCGGGTTATCGTCGGAGGTGAGTTTTATGGTTCCTTTACGCGTTTTTATCATGAAATCCTCCTTTAATGCACGAAAATTGGATCAAATTGTGGGGAAATTTAGCCTAAGCCAGGGTTTTGGTAAATTGCCGATTTGAGTGGGCAAATGGAGTCCGAAATTGGTAAATTTGATATGCCTAGACTCGTATTGAGACGAGGGTTCCGAATATGTAACTTTTATAATTTTTCGAGAAGCGCACCAAAAGTCGGGTTTTGACAACTTGTGGGTTTTGATATAAATTGGGTTATTTCGAATGAATTTCGTGAAATTAGCGTATATTGATGCATTCTCTATGATTTTGAGCAGATTTGGCACCCGAGGAGATTGATTTGCGAGGCAAGCGCAAGGCGGATTGAAGCTTCTACCGGTTCGAGGTGAGTGGTAGTAGTACTGAGGGTTTGAAACACCGTACTAGCACTTCACAGTGCTATATTGAGATGAGACACGCGTTCTATGACGGGCGTGGTGACATTGTGATTAGGGGTTCGGACTTAGTCCTTCTCGGCTAATAGAATACTGTGTTGTATGACTGTTACTGAGACTATAACTGTACAATTGGGCTAATAGCCATGTTTGGGGCCTTGTGCCGATCTATAGAGCATTAGGGAACCTATAGATCTAGGTGACCTTATATCATGTTGGAAACATACACTTAGCCGTAGCTCTAGCTGTATAGCATAATATGAGCCTGTACTAGATGTGTACATTGAGAGAGATTATCTAGGGTGGAATTCCCTGTTCTAGCTGAGTGGGCCTGAAAGGCCAAGTCTATATTGACTGAGACAGGGTCCAGGACCCACTGTGATACATTATATTGGGCCTGAGAGGCCAAGCACATATTGACCGGGATAGGGTCGAGGACCCATTATGAGGTATTATATATATATATATACCTATATTGGATCGGGCTGCACGCCGCAGCAGTATATATATTGGATCGGACTGCACGCCGCAGTAATATACATGTAATATACATGTAATATACATGTAATATACATGTGGGACGGACTGCACGCCGCAGTATTATTGCGCTTGGGCTGTAGGAGCCCCTTCGGAGTCTGAGTCTGCACACATTCTCAGTGAGCACTGGTGTATATTAGGGGATCGGGCTGTGCGCCGCAGCAATATAAATATATATTCATACATATATTGGATCGGACCGCACGCCGCAGTAATACATGTGTGGATCGGGCTGCACGCCGCAGTATAATAGTGCTTGGGCCTAGGGAGCCCCTCCGAAGTCTGTATACACCCCCAGAGTGAGCGCCGTCGACGTTAAATGGAGCGGGTTGCGCGCCGCAGCGGTATATGTATTGGAGCGGGCTGCACGCCGAAGCATTATACTTAATCATATCCTATTATCTACTTAAATACTTATACATTATAGACATAGGTATGTGTCTTTATATGTTGAGATGGCCGTACACCGTAGGGGTACGAGTGAGGGTTGGATCGGTGTAGAATCTTGTACAGATAAACGTGGATTGGAGATTTGAGTATTTCTATAGTGATGACGTACCTGTGAGGGTTGCCTTAGAACTGCTAAGTGATAGCACAGGAGTTCTTACCATCAGTTATTATTTATTATTGTTACTCACTGAGTTGAAATATACTCACCCCACTCCCCTGCACTTTCTGTGCAGATCCACAGGTGCCCGAAAGCAGTTGAGACATTGTAGCTGCTGATCCTTGTCTACTTTTGCGGAGATTACGAGGTAGCTGCCAGCGTCCGCAGAGCTTGTTTTCTCCTTCTTTATCATCTTGTTGATTTCCTATTTGCCTAGACTTGATTGTATTAGGATGCTATTCTGTAGAGGCTCAGTCTCGTGACACCACGATATGTTTGGGACCGTATTTTGTATGTTTTACGTTTCGGTTATCACCTGATATGATCATTTACTGTTTAAGTTTAATTTGATTAATAACTGGCTGGGTTAAGGGATAATATGGTCGGACTTGCCTAGCATCGTGTTGGGCGCCATCGCGACCGTGGTTTGGGTCGTGACAAGTTGGTATCGCAGCCTAGGTTAACGAGTCTCGCGAGTCGCGAGCCGGTTGGTAGAGTCTCGTGGATCGGCGTGGGGACGCCTATGCTTATCCTCGGGAGGCCGCAAACCTTTTTAGGAAAAGTTTCAATTCTTGGAATTCTTGTCGTGCGATAACTTTTGACTTGATCTGAACTTTGACATTCTATTCTCTCGCAGATGGAGAGAACTCGATCATCCGGACGTGGAGGACGACCACCACTACCACCTGCTAGAGGCCGTGGACGCTGCCGTGGTCGTGGCGGAGTTAGGGCAGCTGAGGCAGTACCAGCTGACCCACAGCCCCCAGTTGCAGAGGTGCCAGCAGCACCAGATCAGGCACCAGCTATGCCCATTGTCATTCCGGGTCTACAGGAGACCCTGGCTGAGATACTAGCGGTTTGCACTGGCCTAGCACAGGCGGTTTCGATTACTACTGCAGTAGCTGCATTAGTGATCGGGGGTGGTCATCAGACCCCCGCAGTACGCACTCCAGAGCCAGCAGTTCAGGGCATACAGATACCAGAGGCTCCTCCAGTTCAGCCTGTGGTTCCGGTTCAGCCAGCAGATCAGGTTCAGAGGGACAGGGTCCCAGCTATGATAGATGATGAGCAGCATCGTCTCGAGAGGTTCACCAGGTTATCTCCTCCAGTGTTCACTGGTGCTCCGGGCGAGGACGCCCAAGGTTTCCCGGACAAGTGCCGTCGGATGCTTCGTACGGCAGGGATCTTGGAGTCTAGTGGGGTATCTTTCATTACCTTTCAGTTTCAGGGGCCAGCCTTGGCTTGGTGGGAGGCTTATGAGCGCCGCAAGCCAGCCAGAGCATCACCACTATCATGGCCAGAGTTCTCCACTATGTTCTTGGAGAAATGGGTGCCTCGATCTCAGAGAGAGGAGATGTGTAGGCAGTTTGAGGGTCTCCGTCAGGGGGACATGTCAGTGTCAGAGTATGAGATCAGGTTTACAGAGTTGTCCAGATATGCACCGTGGTTAGTTCATTCCGACAGAGAGAGGATTGGGCGCTTCGTGGACGACCTCATTTATCCCATTCGTATTCAGATGACTCGGGAGAGGGTTTTGAGTCATACATTTGAGGATGCTGTGGATATTGCTCGCGACATAGAGACAGATCGTCGCAGGGAGCGGGATGAGAGGGAGGCCAAGAGGCCTCGAGGAGCAGCTAGTTCCAGTGGCACTCAGACCAGAGGCCAGAGTCAGCAGAGCCGAGGTCGCTCTTTCAGGTCTTCGCAGTCGGGTCGCTCAGATCGTCGCAGATGGTCTCCTAGACAGGGTTATCAGGGTTCGCACCAGAGCCAGCCATCTCTCATTGCCATGCCAGCACAGAGTTCTTCACAGGCCCTATCCGCTCAGGGTTCATCTCGGCCTAGTTCATCAGCTTGCCACTCCAGCGCCAGAGGTCCTTATCAGTCTCAGTCACCAGCACCGGGGAGTTGCTACAAGTGCGGAGAGTTTGGGCATCACCGTAGGGAGTGTTCCCGTCTTATTTCCAGATCTTATCAGCAGAGGGGGCAGCCCTCGTCATCTGGTCCTTCTACTTCAGCACCCGCCCTGCCAGCTAGGGGTGAGGGTCAGACAACTAGGGGTCGCTCTCGAGGGGGAGGCCGATCAGGCGGACAGGCTAGATGCTATGCTTTTCAGGGCCGATCTGAGGCCGTTGCTTCTGATGCTGTCATTACAGGTATTATTTCAGTCTGCCACAGAGATGCCTCAGTATTGTTTGATCCCGGTTCTACTTATTCTTATGTGTCTACATATTTTGCTCCTCATTTGGGCACGACCCGAGGGAGTCTCGAGCTGCCAGTGCATGTATCTACCCCGGTAGGGGATACTATTGTTGTGGACCACGTATACCGGTCCTGTTTGGTCACTATTGGAGGTCTGGAGACCCGAGTAGACCCGTTGCTTCTCAGCATGATTGATTTTGATGTTATATTGGGCATGGACTGGCTATCTCCATGTCATGCTATTCTGGACTGTCATGCTAAGACAGTCACCTTGGCTATGCCAGACATTCAGAGGATCGAGTGGCGAGGCACGACTGAGTATGTACCTAGCAGGGTAATATCTTTCCTCAAGGCCCAACGAATGGTCGGGAAGGGATGTCTCTCTTATTTAGCATTTGTGCGGGAGGTCGAGGCCCAGACTCCTAGTATTGATTCTGTACCTGTTGTGAGGGATTTCCCAGATGTATTCCCCTCAGACCCGCCGGGCATGCCGCCGGACAGGGATATTGATTTTGGTATCGATTTGGTGCCGGGCACTCAGCCTATTTCTATTCCTCCGTATCGGATGGCACCAGCTGAGTTGAAGGAATTGAAGGAGCAGCTCCAGAAACTCCTAGATAAGGGGTTCATTCGGCCGAGTGTGTCGCCGTGGGGTGCACCGGTCCTGTTTGTTAAGAAGAAGGACGGATCTATGAGGATGTGTATTGACTATAGGCAGCTAAACAAAGTAACAGTGAAGAATAAGTATCCTCTGCCTCGTATTGATGATTTATTTGATCAGCTCCAGGGAGCTAGGGTGTTCTCGAAGATCGATCTTCGTTCAGGCTACCATCAGCTGAAGATTAGAGAGCCTGACATTATGAAGACTGCATTCCGGACTCGATATGGTCATTATGAGTTCCTTGTGATGTCGTTTGGGCTGACCAACGCCCCAGCAGCATTTATGCATCTGATGAACAGTGTGTTCAGGCCTTATTTGGATTCATTTGTGATTGTGTTCATTGATGACATTCTAGTCTACTCTCATAGCCAGGAGGAGCATGCTCGGCACTTGAGTATTGTGTTGCAGCGGTTGAGAGAGGAGAAGTTGTATGCCAAGTTCTCCAAATGTGAGTTCCGGCTTGAGTCCGTGGCATTCTTAGGGCACGTGGTGTCCCGTGATGGTATTCAGGTAGATCCGAGGAAGGTCGAGGTAGTGCAGAGTTGGCCCAGACCGACCTCAGTTACTGAGATCCGTAACTTTCTGGGATTGGCAGGGTATTATCGCCGATTCGTTCATGGGTTCTCTTCTATTGCTTCACCCTTGACTAGATTGACTCAGAAGGGTGTTCCTTTCTTATGGTCCGAGGAGTGCGAGGAGAGCTTTCAGAAGCTCAAGACAGCACTGACCACAGCACTAGTCTTGATTCTGCCGACAGCTTCAGATCCTTATACTGTATATTGTGATGCCTCGGGAGTTGGCATTGGTTGTGTGTTGATGCAGGAGGGTAGGGTCATTGCTTATACTTCTCGTCAGTTGAAGCCCCACGAGAAGAACTACCCTGTTCATGATTTGGAGCTAGCAGCCATAGTTCATGCCTTGAAGATTTGGAGGCATTACCTGTATGGTGTCTCATGTGAGGTGTTCACGGATCATCGCAGCCTTCAGCACTTATTCAGACATAAGGACCTTAATTTGAGACAGCGGAGGTGGTTGGAGTTGCTTAAGGACTATGATATCACTATTTTGTATCATCCGGGAAAGGCCAATGTGGTGGCCGATGCCTTGAGTCGGAAGGCGGTTAGCATGGGCAGCCTAGCTTTCATCCCAGTTGGGGAGAGGCCATTTGCTTATGATGTTCAGGCCCTAGCCAATCGGCTAGTGAGATTAGATATTTCGGAGCCGAGTCGGGTGTTGGCTTGTGTTATTTCTCGATCTTCTTTATATGATCACATCAGGGAGCGACAGTATGATGACCCGCATTTACTTGTTCTTAAGGACAGAGTGCATCATAATGATGTTAGAAATGTGACTATCGACAGTGATGGTGTTCTGAGGATGCTGGGCCGTATATGCGTGCTCAACGTTGATGGTTTGTGGGAGTTGATACTTGAGAAGGCACACAGTTCGCGGTACTCTATTCACCCAGGTGCCGCAAAGATGTACCAAGACTTGAGAACAGCACTACTGGTGGAGGAGAATGAAGATGGATATTGTTAGGCATGTAGCTAAGTGCCTCAATTGCCAGCAGGTCAAGTATGAGCATCGGAGACCGGGCAGTGTTCTTCAGCGTATGGTCATTCCCGAGTGGAAATGGGAGAGGATCACCATGGATTTTGTTACTGGGCTTCCTCGGACAGCGAGGAAGTTTGATTCTGTATGGGTGATTTTTGATCGGCTGACTAAGTCCGCACATTTCATCCCAATTAGTACTACTTACTCATCGGAGCGGTTGGCAGCGATCTTTATTCGGGAGATTGTCAGGTTGCATGGGGTCCCAGTGTCTATTATATCTGATAGAGGCACTCAGTTCACTTCTCAATTTTGGAGAGCATTTCAGCGAGAGATGGGTACGAGGGTTGAGTTGAGTACAACATTTCACCCCCAGACAGACGGGCAGTCTGAGCGTACTATTCAGATCCTGGAGGATATGTTGCGAGCATGTGTGATTGACTTTGGTGGTTCGCGGGATGAGTTCTTACCACTTGCTGGGTTTGCCTACAACAACAACTACCAGTCGAGTATTCAGATGGCCCCGTACGAGGCATTGTATGGCAGACGGTGTAGATCTCCCGTCGGATGGTTTGAGCCTGGTGAGGATCGATTGATAGGGACTGAGTTAGTTCAGGATGCTCTAGATAGAGCAAAGTTGATCCAGGAGAGGCTTCGCACAACACAGTCTCGCCAGAAGAGTTATGCAGACCGTAGGGTTCGAGAGCTGTCTTTCATGGTTGGTGATAGAGTATTGCTGAAGGTTTCACCCATGAAGGGTGTCATGAGGTTCGGGAGGAAAGGGAAGTTGAGTCCCATGTACATTGGTCCTTTTGAGATACTTAGGAGAGTTGGAGAGGTGGCATATGAGTTAGCCTTGCCACCCAGCTTATCCAACGTTCATCCAGTATTCCATGTGTCTATGCTCCGGAAGTACATCGGAGATCCGTCCCATGTATTAGACTTCAGTACCATTCAGCTTGATGGTGATCTATCCTATAATGTGGAGCCTATTGCTATTTTGGGTCGCCAAGTAAGGAAGTTGAGGTCGAAGGAGATTGCATCGGTTAAGGTTCAGTGGAGAGGTCGACCCGTAGAGGAGGCTACTTGGGAGGTTGAGCAGGAGATGCGGAGCAGATACCCTCAGCTATTTGAGACTTCAGGTATGTTTCTCGACCCGCTCGAGGACGAGCGTTTGCTTAAGAGGGGGAGAATGTGACGACCCGGCCCGTCGTCATGGGAATTACCACCCCGTTGTGTTGTAATTACATAATTCATGCTTTTATATCAGTGTTAGAGTCTATCGGGGGAGTTAGGAGTGAATTGGATTGGAAATGAGGCATATAGCCTTTTTGGAGGAAACTTGAATAAGGAAAATCAACCCGGAGTTGACTATTTAGTTAGAGAGCTCGGAATCGAATTCTGATGATTCGGTTAGTTCCGGGAGGTGAATTGTGACTTAGGGGAGCGATCGGAATTGAATTTGGAGGCCCGGTATAGAAATAGGCTTGAATTGGCTAAGGTTGAATTTTGGCGAAATCCGATCGATAGGTGAGATTTTGATCCGGGAGTCGGAATGGAATTCCGACAGTTGCAGTAGCTCCGTTACGTGATTTTGGATGTTCCTGCAAAATTTCATGTCATTCGGACGTCGTTTAGTCGGGTTTTTGGTTGATTGTGTAATTCGGAATGTTTTAAGGAATTTAGGCTTGAATTCGATGTGAATTATGGGTTTTGATGTTATTAGACGTGTTTTGAGGATTGGAACAAGTTAGAATAAGGTATTAAGATGTGTTGGTGTGTTTGGATAGGGTCCCGGGGGCCTCGGGGTGTTTTCGGATGGCTAAACGGGAGGAAATTGGAGTTTGGGAGCTGCTGTCATGAATTGCAGCAGCGTTTTCGCTCCTGCGGAAATGGGGGCGCATGAGCGAGCCCGCAGGAGCGGAAAAATGAGCGCAGAAGTGCTGGGGTTCACCGAGACGGATCCCGGTCCGCAAGGGCGGCACCGCAGGTGCGGAAGGAAAGACCGCAGAAGCGGTCTGGGCTCGTTGGGGGAGAATCCGCAGAAGCGGAAGACTCGTCGCCTAAGCGAGTCCGCAGGAGCGGACTCTGATGCGCAGGAGCGGTAAGGCTCGCAGGAGCGGAAGGGGGTTTCGCAGGAGCGGTCTCGCAGGAGCGAGACCTGGGCCGCAGAAGCGGAGCTGGGCGGCTAGGAGTGTTTTCGCAGAGGCGGCCTCGCAGAGGCGGATTTTGGTCCGCAGAAGCGGAAATCGCGCCTGTGTTAAAAATAACAGAAGAGTTAAAATTTCATAAGTTGCAAAACATTTGGGGCTCGGTTCTTGGAGGCGAATTGGGCGAGAAATTTCTGGGAGATCACCGGGTTATCGTCGGAGGTGAGTTTTATGGTTCCTTTACGCGTTTTTATCATGAAATCCTCCTTTAATTCACGAAAATTGGATCAAATTGTGGGGAAATTTAGCCTAAGCCAGGGTTTTGGTAAATTGCCGATTTGAGTGGGCAAATGGAGTCCGAAATTGGTAAATTTGATATGCCTAGACTCGTATTGAGACGAGGGTTCCGAATATGTAACTTTTATAATTTTTCGAGAAGCGCACCAAAAGTCGGGTTTTGACAACTTGTGGGTTTTGATATAAATTGGGTTATTTCGAATGAATTTCGTGAAATTAGCGTATATTGATGCATTCTCTATGATTTTGAGCAGATTTGGCACCCGAGGAGATTGATTTGCGAGGCAAGCGCAAGGCGGATTGAAGCTTCTACCGGTTCGAGGTGAGTGGTAGTAGTAAACAATGTACCGAGGGTTTGAAACCCCGTACTAGCACTTCACAATGCTATATTGAGATGAGACACGCGTTCTATGACAAGCGTGGTGACATTGTGATTGGGGGTTCGGACTTAGTCCTTCCCGGCTAATAGAATACTCTGTTGTATGACTATTACTGAGACTATAACTGTACAATTGGGCTAATAGCCATGTTTGGGGCCTTGTGCCGATCTGTAGAGCATTAGGGAACCTATAGAGCTAGGTGACCCTTATATCATGTTGGAAACATACACTCAGCCGTAGCTCTAGCTGTATAGCATAATATGAGCCTGTACTAGATGTGTACATTGAGAGAGATTATCTAGGGTGGAATTCCCTGTTCTAGCTGAGTGGGCCTGAAAGGCCAAGTCTATATTGATTGAGACAGGGTCCAGGACCCACTGTGATACATTATATTGGGCCTGAGAGGCCAAGCACATATTGACTGGGATAGGGTCGAGGACCCATTATGGGGTATTATATATATATATATATATATATACCTATATTGGATCGGTCTGCACGCCGCAACAGTATATATATTGGATCGGACTCCACGCCGCAGTAATATACATGTAATATACATGTGGGACGGACTGCACGCCGCAGTATTATTGCGCTTGGGCTGTAGGAGCCCCTTCGAAGTCTGAGTCTGCACACATTCTCAGTGAGCACTGGTGTATATTAGGGGATCGGGCTGCGCGCCGCAGCAAGTATAAATATATATTCATACATATATTGGATCGGACTGCACGCCGCAGTAATACATGTGTGGATCGGGCTGCACGCCGCAGTATAATAATGCTTGGGCCTAGGGAGCCCCTCCGAAGTCTGTATACACCCCTAGTGAGCGCCGTCGACGTTAAATGGAGCGGGCTGCACGCCGCAGCGGTATATGTATTGGAGCGGGCTGCACGCCGCAACATTATACTTAATCATATCCTATTATCTACTTAAATACTTATACATTATAGACATAGGTATGTGTCTTTATATGTTGAGATGGCCGTACACCGTAGGGGTACGAGTTAGGGTTGGATTAGTGTAGAATCTTGTAGAGATAAACGTGGATTGGAGATTTGAGCATTTCTATAGTGATGACGTACCTGTGAGGGTTGCCTTAGAACTGCTAAGTGATAGCACATGAGTTCTTACCTTCAGTTGTTATTTATTATTGTTACTCACTGAGTTGAAATATACTCACCCCACTCCCCTGCACTTTCTGTGCAGATCCACAGGTGCCCGAGAGCAGTTGAGACATTGCAGTTGCCGATCCTTGTCTACTTTTGCGGAGATTACGAGGTAGCTGCCAGCGTCCGCAGAGCTTGTTTTCTTCTTCTTTATCATCTTGTTGATTTCCTACTTACCTAGACTTGATTGTATTAGGATGCTATCCTGTAGAGGCTCAGTCTCGTGACACCACGACATGTTTGGGACCGTATTTTGTATGTTTTACGTTTCGGTTATCACCGATATGATTATTTACTGTTTAAGTTTAATTTGATTAATAACTGGCTGGGTTAAGGGATAATATGGTCGGACTTGCCTAGCATTGTGTTGGGCGCCATCACGACCAGGGTTTGGGTCGTGACAAAATAATTCTATTAATTTTTTTATATATTACAAAATAAGTCTTAATTTTGTTTTAATCATTCTAAGTTAAGCATTTTCGTATATATTTATTAAATAAAAAAAATTCGAATTTTATTTTTATTTTTATTTTCTGTTTCATTAATATTTACCACAAATTAATTGGATGTATTGCATATTTTTAGTTTATTAATTAATTAGGATTTTTCTTTATTTATTAAAAAAAATTAGAAAAATAGAAATGTAGTCATTTTAGGATTTCTTTTAAAAATAAAGGAGGCGTGTCTCGCCATTTTCAAAATGTGCAAATGCGAAGCCATCATTTTTTCTTAATTTAAAAATACTTACAAATTCGGGACGGGCCGTTTAGCAAATTTCACGGCCTTCCCAAAAGATATAATACGTTAGTTGCTTCATGCGCAATTTTTTAATAATCTTACTTTTCCATTATGGGTGTACATTTCATGCAACCCAAATCCAAATCCAAAAATGTCGAATAAGAATGTGTCGAGGATCCGGGTGCATTTCATGTGACGTGATCTAAAAACATGTCCTTAAACGACGTTCATTTTTCTTAAAATAAAATAATTTGACAAAAAGCGGTAATTAATTCTAAAACTGCACAAATAGGATAATATGTATTAAAATCAAGTACTTTAGCCAAATATGACAGTTGAGCGACCGTGCTAGAACCACGGAACTCGAGAATGCCCAACACCTTCTCCTAGGTTAACAGAATTCCTTATCCGGATTTCTGGTTCACGGACTGTTAAACAGAGTCATTCTTTTCCTCGATTCAGGATTTAACCGGTGACTTGGGACACCATAATCTCCCAAGTGGCGACTGTGAATTAATTAAATAAATCCTGTTTCGATTGTCCTTTAATTGGAAAAACTTCATCGCTTCCTCGCGGGCAGCGGAAAAAGGAGGTGTGACAGCTCTGGCGACTCTGCTGGGGACTATGACTCAGAACCACTGGTTCAGGGTTAGAAATTCGAGCTTGAAATAATTGTTGTATTTGGCTTCCTTTATTATCTGATATTTATTATATTTTATTATTTTTTTAATGTGCAAATTGCTGCTTACTACCGCTTTGATATTTTTGAATTGTATCATAAATTGTCTTCTTGCGCACCCCCTCTGAGTCTTTTGAATACAACTTCGGGAATCGCGGATACGCGCCCCATTCTTTGTTGAGATAAAACCGGTGGGCCTAGGCTCCTGGTGAAGGATTATCAATCCGATGTTTAACAACGGGAAGGGTCCAGTAGCTAAAGCCGGAAAAGCATTGCTCCCGGTATGCTACCGTTTTCCAACTCGAGTTGTCCGCTCGTTTTATGGCCAGTCTAAATGCTCCTAACACCAAGGCAGTAAAACCTAGTATAACTTGACTTCATGCCGGATCCCCAGTAGGAACGCTTATTTTCATCATGTTGCATTTGACTTAGGGGACTCAACACAGGGGTTGGGTCCGTCTAGGACAGGCAACCTGAAAAGAAAAGACCATCCTGCTGCATCTTGTTTATTTTACGCATTTCAGACTTGCATGTTGACCAGCTTTAATTATTAAGGAAAAGGGAAAGAGAAAAGAAAAAATTGTTAATTTCAAAATGTTTTTTTTACTTAAAAAGAAAAAAAAACAATTTTTTTTATAAAAATATGTGTGAACTATGCGGGTTTGATTCTCACCGGATGTGAGATACGTAGGCAACCCTCATCGGGTCCAACTCCCCTTTTTTGCAAAAATAGCCAAAAATGTCGAAATTAATTTTTCGTCGTAAATAAGTCGGAGATGCCATTTTCAAAATAGCCGAATGATCCCGAAAGGGACGCCGAAAGGCTAACTTTGCACAAACGGCCACTTTTGGTCATTTTTAGGATTTTGGTGAGTTAGTTAACTCAGCCTTAAAATCTTCGTCCCCGAGGTGCTGAAAGGCCGTGTTTGCAAAACCAGGTCTTTTTATTTTAATTATGAGAAAAAAAGTGTCAGTTATTTGCGAATGCTATTTGGATATTTGGTCAGAATAAGCCGAGCCAGACTTTGCGGTGTTTTAGCCCGTTCTTGCCAAAATAGCCTTAGATTCGTGGAGACCCAAATGGGTCATCACTTGTTTTATTAATCATTTCGAGCTTTTAAGGTCTTGAAAACATCATTTATAGGTGCCTCGATTTGCGTGCACAGTTCGGGCGCGAAGCTGGAAAATTTTTATGTTGAAATATGTGAAATATGTGAAAAGTTTGAAGAATTTTGATATTAATATTGATATGGTTGACTTTGGTCAACATTTTTGGTAAACGGACCCGGACCCGTGATTTAACGGTCTCAGAAAATCCGTAGAAAAATATGGAACTTGGGCGTATGCCCGGAATTGAAATCCGAGGTCTAGAACCCCGGTAAAAGAATTTTTCTGTTAAATTGTTTTATGAAAATGTTTAAGGAAAATGAAACTGAAATTTGATTAAAAAGTACTGGTATCGGGCTCGTATTTTGGTTCCGACACCCGGTACAGGTCATATATGTTGGTTAAGCGCTTCCTGTAAAGTTTGGTTGAAAACGGACGTCGTTTGACGTGTTTCGGCCTTAAAATGGAAATTTTGGAAATTATGAAAATTTGAAAGAATCATTGAGTTTTAAGGCTCAATTCATTGATTTTGATGTTATTTTGGCGATTTGATCGCTCGAGCAAGTTCGTATGATGTTATTGAATTAGTGTGCATATTGGGTTTGGAGCCACGAGGGCTCGGGTGAGTTTCGAATAGGCATCGGGGTGGTTTTGGACTTGGAAAAACTGCAGAAAATCTGCATCAGATATTCCTTCTTCGCGCTCGCGTCCACCTGGTCGCGTTCGCGAAGGCTTCTCTTTCCCCTTCTACGCGTTCGCGTCCATATGATCGCGTTCGCGTACAACAACATGGATCCCAGCCTTCTTCCTCTACGCGTTCGCGTGAAGGCTCCCGCGTTCGCGGAGCCTGGCCTGCCTCTTCTACGCGTTCGCGTAAGGCACCACGCGTTCGCGTAGGCCAACCTGTAAGCCCCAGAATTTTCTTCTTCGCGTTCGCGACAAGCCCCACACGAACACGATGAACAAACTTATGCCCAGTAAATTTAAGTTAGAAAACAGAACAGAAACGGGATAAAAATCCCATTTCTGTTCAACTCTCTTCTCCACAGCTCCTTGGGCGATTTTTGAGCGATTCTTCATCAAACTTCTTGGGTAAGTGATTCTTAACTCGTTTTCTTCACTTTCTATCAATATTATTTGAATTCCTAAGCCTAAATAGGTGTAAATGGGTAGAAAAATTGAGAATTTAGTATAGTAAGGGTTTTCAAAGAATTTGCGATCTAGACCTCGTTTTGGAGTCGAACTTAAGAACAAATTGTATATTTGAACTCATGGAGGATTGGGTGAACTTATTTTGGTTCGAAACTTGAGTTTCAATTATGTGGGCCCGGGGTCGATTTTTACTATTCCCGGCAGAATGTTGTAAAAATCATATTTAGCAATATGAACTAGTTTGTTAAGTAGAATTGATGATATTAAATCAATTGTGTATAGATACGATTGGATTGGAGTCAAATTCGAAAGGAAAAGGCATTGCTACGGATTGAATCGTTCGTAAACTTTCGAGTTAAGTGTTTGTTCTATCCTAGTTTGAAGGAATATGAATTTAGTTGTGTATGAATTGTTGATTAAGAGTTATTGGTGTCACACCGATAACGGAGATGAATTGTTGAATTATTATCAATTATTGGTCCAAAACCGGTAATTATAAATATTTATGAATTGGGATCGTGTGGCGCGCCGACCACTTATATGATAAGAAATGGGATCGGGTGGCACGCCGACCACAAAGTGATTTAAAATCTTGGCATTGGCCATAGTTGCCGGTAGCCTATTGATATATTTGGGAGCGGGTGGTACGCCTACCACGAGGTATAATTTATTGATATATTTGGGAGCGGGTGGTACGCCTACCACGAGGTATAATTTATTGATATATTTGGGAGCGGGTGGTACGCCTACCACGAGGTATAATTTATTGATACAATTGGGAGCGGGTGGTACGCCTACCACAAGATATGACTTATTGATACAGTTGGGAGCGGGTGGTACGCCTACCACAAGATATAATTTATTGTTACAGTTGGGAGCGGGTGGTACGCCTACCACGAGATATGAAATGAAAAAGGAATTGAGACATGAAAGTAAGATTTATTCCGTTGACTAGATTACTCTGGATATTATGAGTTATTGACCGTTATTTCAGAGCAGAGTCTTTTCTTATAAATGTTTTGTATATGTATATATATATATATTGCAAACTGTACAGGTTTATGTGGGTGACCGGCCTTAGTCTCGTCACTATTTCGCTGGGATAGGCCAGCCACTTACCAGCACATGGGGTTGGTTGTGCCGATACTACACTTCTGTGCGTTTTTGCGCAGATACAGGTTACGTACAGCAGCAGCGCAGTAGCGATTGTGGACATTCCGACTACTGAGACTACGAGGTAGCCTTGCAGGCGTCCGCAGGACCCGTTGTCTCTTCTATCTATGTATTTCATTCTGTTATCTCTTATATTCGAGATAAATAGCTTATATTTCTTTCAGATAATTGTGTGTATTATTCTTAGAAGTTCGTGAGTATTGTGACACCAGTCTTGGGTAGTGTATCATGTTTGGGTTTCTTTATCATATTTGATGAGATTGACTAAGTCTTCCGCTAAGATTAGTTATTCCGCTGTAATTTATATGTTATAATTTTTAAAGTCTTAATAAGAGTTTGGTAACTAATGGAAATGCAAGTAATATTTGGCTTGCCTAGCTTCCACTAGTAGGTGCCATCATGACTCCCGATGGTGGGAAATCCGGGTCGTGACAAGTTGGTATCAGAGCACTAGGTTGCATAGGTCTCACAACTCACGAACAACCTTAGTAGAGTCTGAGGGATCGGTACGGAGTCGTCTGTATTTATCCTCCAGCGGCTACAGAGTTAGGAAAATTTTCCCTTTATTCTTTCCAGTCGTGCGACTTGATCTTTCAAATGTTAATTGAACTTCTACTCCGTTCTTCCGCAGATGGTAAGAACACGTGCATCCTCATCTACTGACCAGCAGCCCGACGTCCCAGCAGCGGCAGCTCCCGCTAGGGGCAGAGGCCGAGGTCGAGGTCATCCTAGAGGCCAAGGTAGGGGCAGAGCTCAGCCCTGAGCAGCAACACAAGTGGCAGAACCTCAGGCTCATATCGAGGAGGAGGTTCTAGTCCCAACAGCTCCAGTAGGCCCAGCTCAGGTCCCAGAAGGGGTTATGTTTTCACCGGATCTTCAGGATGCTTTGGTCCGGATAGCAGGTTTTATGGACAATATCACCAGAGCAGGTTTATTACCAGTAGCACCAGCCACTTCTCAGGCTAGAGGAGGTAATCAGACTCCTGCTACGCGCACTCCGGAGCCAGTAATTCCCCAGGCTCAGGTTCCTGTGATTCAGCCAGTTGAGGCAGCTCAGCCTGTTATTGTGACTCAGGCTAATGATGCTACCGCTATGTCCGCTGATGCGTTATGGAGATTGGACGGGTTTACCAAGTTGTTCACTACCACATTCAGTGGCACTCCTTCAGAGGATCCACATGATTTCCTATATAGCTGCCACGAGGTTCTCCGTACTATGGGCATTGTGGAGATTAATGGTGTGGACTTTGCTACTTTTCGATTATCTAGTTCTGCCAAGACTTGGTGGAGGGATTATTGTCTATCCAGGCCAGCGGGATCATCATCTTTGACTTGGGGGCAATTTGCAGAACTGTTCTTGGAAAAGTTCCTTCCAGCAACTCAGCGGGAGGCTCTGCGCAGACAATTTGAGTGTCTTCATCAAGGTTCTATGTTTGTCATACAGTACGAGACTAGGTTCGTGGACCTGGCTCGTCATGCTATTATCATACTTCCCACAGATCGGGAAAGGGTGAGAAGGTTTATTGATGGCTTGAATCGGCCAATTCGACTACAGATGGCTTTGGGGGCAGGAACTGAAATCACTTTTCAAGAGGCGGCTAATGCAGCCCGTTGGATCGAGATGGCTCTGTCACAGGGAGCAAGAAGTGGATCAGATAAAAGATCTCGTAATTCGGGTAGATTCAGTGGTACCTCGTCTGGAGGTAGAGATTCTCATAATAGAGGCCATCCTCCTAGGCCTTATCAGTCAACTCTTCAGGTTTCTCACGATGCTTCCGGTGATCGTAATTCTCAGCCACGCTACTCTGATCAGCAGCCTATCAGTGCACCACCACTTCGCTATTTTCAATAGTCGAGGGCCTCTTTTACGTGCGGTGATCTTGGGCACATTGCAAAGTATTGCCCTCGAGCTTCCGACGGATCTCAGCCGCAGGGTTCTCGTGCCATGATTCAGGCCCCAGTTCCTCCATAGCCTGCCCAGCCAGCTAGAGGCGGAGGTAGAGGACATAGAGGTGGAGGTAGAGGTCATAGAGGTGGAGCTCGGACCGATAGAGGTAGAGACCAGCCAGCAGCTGATCGTCCTAGAGATACTGCTCAGGGTGGTGGGGCACAGCCCCGATGTTATGCACTTCCCGCCAGACCAGAGGCTGAGTCTTCTGATGCCGTCATTACAGGTATTATTTTGGTTTGTGATAGAAAGGCATCAACATTATTTGACCCTGGGTCTACATATTCGTACGTGTCTTCCTATTTTGCACCGTACTTGAATCAGCCTAGTGATCCACTGAGTGTTCCTGTTCATGTGTCTACACCCGTAGGCGATTCTATTGTGGTTGATCGAGTTCATCGGTCATGTATTATAGTAATTGAGGGTCTCGAGACCCGTGCTGACTTATTGCTCCTAAATATGGTGGACTTTGATATTATATTAGGCATGGACTGGCTATCTCCATATCATGCTATTTTAGATTGCCATGCCAAGATTGTGACTTTAGCTCTGCCGAATTTGCCTCGTATAGAGTGGAAAGGAATTTTAGGTCATACTAGTCGCAATGTTATTTCTTATGTTAAGGCTCAGCGTATGGTTTGGAAGGGATGCTTGGCTTATTTGGCCTATGTCCGTGATTCCAGTGCTGAGGTTCCTTCTATTGACTCTGTGCATGTGGTTCGCGAATTTCCTGAAGTATTTCCTTCAGACTTGCCAGGTGTGCCGCCCGATAGGGACATTGACTTTTGCATTGACTTGGCTCCAGGCACTCAGCCCATTTCCATTCCCCCATATCGTATGGCTCCGCCAGAATTAAAAGAATTGAAGCAGCAGTTGCAGGAATTACTTGAAAAGGGTTTCATTAGACCCAATGTTTCGCCGTGGGGTGCACCAGTATTATTTGTAAAGAAGAAAGACGGTTCGATGAGAATGTGCATTGATTATCGGCAGTTGAACAAGGTGACTATAAAAAATAAATATCCACTTCCGCGAATTGATGATTTATTTGACCAGCTTCAGGGTGCCAAGGTATTTTCAAAGATAGATTTGAGATCTGGCTATCATCAGCTGAAGATTAGGGCATCTGATGTCCCTAAAACAGCGTTCCGCACTCGGTATGGACATTATGAATTTCTGGTCGTGTCTTTTGGGTTGGCAAATGCTCCAGCAGCTTTTATCGAATTAATGAATCGGGTGTTCCGGCCTTATTTAGACTTGTTTGTAATAGTCTTCATTGATGACATATTAATATATTCCCACGGTCAGGAGGAGCATGCGCAACATCTCAGAGTGGCCTTGCAGACTCTGAGAGATAGCCAACTATATGCAAAATTTTCAAAGTGCGAATTTTGGCTAAGTTCAGTTGCATTCCTCGGTCATATTGTGACGGCGGCAGGTATTCAAGTTGATCCGAAGAAGATTGAGGCAGTCAAGAACTGGCCTAGACCGACATCAGCCACAGATATTCGGAGTTTCTTGGGATTAGCGGGTTATTATCGCCGATTCGTAGAGGGATTTTCATCTATTGCAACCCCACTGACCAGATTGACCCAGAAAGGTGTTCAATTTGAATGGTCCGATGAATGTGAGGCGAGCTTTCAAAAGCTCAAGACGACCTTGACCACAGCACCGGTATTGGTTTTACCCACAGGTACGGGACCTTATACTGTTTATTGTGATGCTTCCCGTATTGGGCTTGGTGCAGTGTTAATGCGGGATGGCAAGGTTATTGCCTATGCTTCGAGGCAGTTGAAGATTCATGAAAAGAACTATCCAGTGCATGATCTAGAATTGGCGGCGATTATTCACGCATTGAAGATCTGGAGGCATTATTTGTATGGTGTAGCATGTGAAGTATACACCGATCATAAGAGTCTTCAGTATTTGTTTAAGCAGAAAGAGTTGAATTTGAGGCAGAGAAGATGGCTAGAATTGCTAAAAGATTATGATGTCACCATTTTATATCATCCGGGAAAAGCAAACGTGGTGGCCGACGCGTTGAGTAGGAAGTCAGCCAGTATGGGCAGTCTTGCTTATATTCAGTCAATCAGAGATCACTTGCTTTGGATGTTCAGTCCTTGGCTAACCGATTTGTGAGGTTGGATATTTCTGAGCCTAGTCGAGTGCTAGCTTGCACGATCGCTCGCTCTTCATTATTGGAGCGTATCCGCGTTCAACAATATAATGATTCTTATTTATGTGACCTTAGAGATACGGTTCAGCGGGGAGGTTCTAAACAGGTCACCTTAGATGCTGATGGGATCCTGAGGATGCAAGGGCGCATTTGTGTGCCAAATGTTGATGGGCTTAGAGAATTGATTTTAGAAGAAGCTCACAGTTCGCGGTATTCTATTCATCCAGGCGCAGCGAAAATGTATCGAGATTTGCGTCAACATTATTGGTGGCGCATAATGAAAAAGGATATTGTGGCATATGTGGCACGGTGTCTTAATTGTCAGCAGGTTAAGTATGAACATCAGAGACCTGGCGGTTTATTTCAGAGAATTGAACTTCCTGAATGGAAGTGGGAGCGAATCACGATGGATTTCGTTTCTGGACTTCCGAAGACTCGGAAGAAGTTTGATGTTGTTTGGGTGATTGTTGATAGGCTGACCAAGTCAGCTCATTTTGTTCCTATTGCCACTACCTATTCATCCGAGAGGTTAGCTGAGATTTATATCAGGGAGATCGTTCGCCTTCATGGCGTGCCAATCTCTATTATTTCAAATCGAGGTGCACAGTTTACCTCACATTTCTGGAAGGCGGTTCAACGAGAGTTAGGCACGCAAGTTCAGCTAAGTACGGCCTTTCATCCCTAGACGGATGGTCAGTCCGAGAGGACTATTCAGATACTGGAAGATATGCTACGGACATGTGTTATTGATTTTGGAGGTTCGTGGGATCAATTCCTGCCTTTGGCAGAGTTTGTTTATAATAATAGTTATCAATCGAGCATCCAGATGGCTCCTTATGAAGCATTGTATGGTAGGCGGTGTCGTTCTCCGATTGGATGGTTTGAACCGGGAGAAGCTCGGTTATTGGCCACGGATTTAGTTCAGGAGGCCTTAGATAAGGTCAAGATTATTCAAGATAGGCTTCGCACGGCTCAATCCAGGCAAAAGAGCTATGCAGATCGCAAGGTTCGAGATATAACTTTCATGGTTGGGGAGCGAGTATTGCTCCGAGTGTCGCCTATGAAGGGCGTGATGAGATTTGGAAAGAAGGGCAAACTTAGCCCTAGGTTTATTGGGCCATTCGAGATTCTTGATCGTGTGGGAGAGGTAGCATATAAACTTGCCTTGCCACCTAGCTTATTAGCTGTACATCCAGTGTTTCATGTGTCCATGCTTCGAAAATATCACGGCGCTCCGTCGCACGTGTTAGATTTCAGCACTGTCCAATTGGACAAAGATCTGTCCTATGAAGAGGAGCTGGTAGCTATCCTAGATCGGCACGTTCGACAGTTGAGGTCGAAGAGTTTTCCTTCTGTGCGAGTTCAGTGGAGGGGTCAGCCTCCTGAGGCATCGACCTGGGAGTCCGAGTCTGACATGCAGAGCCGATATCCTCATCTATTCCTTGACTCGGTACTTCTTTCTTTTGTCCGTTCGAGGACGAACGATTGTTTTAGAGGTGGAGAATGTGACGACCCAAAGGGGTCATCACTTGTTTTATTAATCATTTCAAGCTTTTGAGGTCTTGAAAACCTCATTTCTAGTTGGCTCGATTTGCGTGCACAGTTCGGGCGCGAAGCTGGAAAATGTTTATGTTGAAATATGTGAAATATGTGAAAAGTTTGAAGAATTTTGATATTAATATTGATATGGTTGACTTTGGTCAACATTTTTGGTAAACGGACCCGGACCCATGATTTGACGGTCTCAAAAAATCCGTAGAAAAATATGGAACTTGGGCGTATGCCCGGAATTGAAATCCGAGGTCTAGAACCCCGGTAAAAGAATTTTTCTGTTAAATTGTTTTCTGAAAATGTTTAAGGAAAATGAAACTGAAATTTGATTAAAAAGTACTGGTATCGGGCTCGTATTTTGTTTCCGAGCCCGGTACAGGTCATATATGTTGGTTAAGCGCTTCCTGTAAAGTTTGGTTGAAAACGGACGTCGTTTGACGTGTTTCGGGCTTAAAATGGAAATATTGGAAATTATGAAAATTTGAAAGAATCATAGAGTTTTAAGGCTCAATTCATTGATTTTGATGTTATTTTGGCGATTTGATCGCTCGAGCAAGTTCGTATGATGTTATTGAATTAGTGTGCATATTGGGTTTGGAGCCTCGAGGGCTCGGGTGAGTTTCGGATAGGCATCGGGGTGGTTTTGGACTTGGAAAAACTGCAGAAAATCTGCAGCAGATATTCCTTCTTCGCGTTCGCGTCCACCTGGTCGCGTTCGCGAAGGCTTCTCTTTTCCCTTCTACGCGTTCGCGTCCATATGATCGCGTTCGCGTACAACAACATGGAATCCCAGCCTTTTTCCTCTACGCGTTCGCGTGAAGGCTCCCGCGTTCGCGGTGCCTGGCCTGCCTCTTCTACGCGTTCGCGTAAGGCACCACGCGTTCGCGTAGGCCAACCTGTAAGCCCCAGAATTTTCTTCTTCGCGTTCGCGACAAGCCCCACGCGAACGCGATGAACAAACTTATGCCTAGTGAATTTAAGTCAGAAAACAGAACAGAAACGGGATAAAAATCCCATTTCTGTTCAACTCTCTTCTCCACAGCTCCTTGGGCGATTTTTGAGCGATTCTTCATCAAACTTCTTGGGTAAGTGATTCTTAACTCGTTTTCTTCACTTTCTATCAATATTATTTGAATTCCTAAGCCTAAATAGGTGTAAATGGGTAGAAAAATTGAGAATTTAGTATAGTAAGGGTTTTCAAAGAATTTGCGATGTAGACCTCGTTTTGGAGTCAAACTTAAGAACAAATTGTATATTTGAACTCATGGAGGATTGGGTGAACTTATTTTGGTTCGAAACTTGAGTTTTGATTATGTGGGCCCGGGGTCGATTTTTACTATTCCAGGCAGAATGTTGTAAAAATCATATTTAGCAATATGAACTAGTTTGTTAAGTAGAATTGATGATATTAAATCAATTGTGTATAGATACGATTGGATTGTAGTCAAATTCGAAAGGAAAAGGCATTGCTACGGATTGAATCATTCGTAAACTTTCGAGGTGAGTGTTTGTTCTATCCTAGTTTGAAGGAATATGAATTTAGTTGTGTATGAATTGTTGATTAAGAGTTATTGGTGTCACACCGGTAACGGAGATGAATTGTTGAATTATTATCAATTATTGGTTCAAAACCGGTAATTATAAATATTTATGAATTGGGATCGTGTGGTGGCCGACCACTTATATGATAAGAAATGGGATCGTGTGGCACGCCGACCACAAAGTGATTTAAAATCTTGGCATTGGCCATAGTTGCCGATAGCCTATTGATATATTTGGGAGCGGGTGGTACGCCTACCACGAGGTATAATTTATTGATATATTTGGAAGCGGGTGGTACGCCTACCACGAGGTATAATTTATTGATATATTTGGGAGCGAGTGGTACGCCTACCACGAGGTATAATTTATTGATACAATTGGGAGCGGGTGGTACGCCTACCACAAGATATGACTTATTGATACAGTTGGGAGCAGGTGGTACGCCTACCACAAGATATAATTTACTGTTACAGTTGGGAGCGGGTGGTACGCCTACCACGAGATATGAAATGAAAAAGGAATTGAGACATGAAAGTAAGATTTATTTTGTTGACTAGATTACTCTGGATATTATGAGTTATTGACTGTTATTTCAGGGCAGAGTCTTTTCTTATAAATGTTTTGTATATGTATATATATATTCCAACTGTACAGGTTTATGTGGGTGACTAGCCTTAGTCTCGTCGCAATTTCGCTGGGATATGCCAGGCACTTACCAGCACATGGGGTCGGTTGTGCTGATACTACACTCTGCGCTCTTTTTGCGCAGATACAAGTTACGGACAGCAGCATCGGCAGTAGCGATTGTGGATATTCCGACTACTGATACTACGAGGTAGCTTTGTAGGCGTCCACAGGACCCGTTGTGTAACGATCTATGTATTTCATTCTGTTATCTCTTATATTCGAGATAAACAGCTTATATTTTTTTCAGACAATTGTGTGTATTATTCTTAGAATTTCGTGAGTATTGTGACACCAGTCTTGGGTAGTGTATCATGTTTGGGTTTCTTTATCATATTTGATGAGATTGGCTAAGTCTTCCGCTAAGATTAATTATTCCGCTGTAATTTATATGTTATAATTTTTAAAGTCTTAATAAGAGTTTGGTAACTAATGGAAATGTAAGTAATATTTGGCTTGCCTAGCTTCCACTAGTAGGCGCCATCATGACTCCAAATGGTGGGAAATCCGGGTCGTGACAAGATTATCTTTTAGTTGTCGAAAGGCTATTTTCGTAAAAGAATGGACAAGTTTGTAAAATAATCCTTTCCGGCCTCAAAATTTGTGAAAAATTGAGAAGGGGCCACGTTTGCAGAAATAGTCATCTGGTTGGAATTGGCAAGAAGGGAAGGAATATGCCAGTTCGTTTTTTTTAGAAAAAAAAAATTTCTGATTAGAGTATATGGTGTCTGATTTTCAAGTATGTAAATTCTTTTTGGAAAAGTTTGTTAGTATGGTCAGTTTTTAAAACTTTGTAATCAAGTTTGTTTTATTTTTTTTTTAAAATTTGAAAATTGTTTAAAAAAAAATTATTTTGTTGATTTTGACCTTTCATTGACACGAACTACGATAGGGTCTGATTCATGCGAGGACATTATACGTAGGAAATCTACATAAGATTCGACCACTGATTATATTAAAAATGGGGAAAATAAATAAAAGAAGTGAGGGAAATAATGGATAGGCGTAGAAGCCCTTGAAGATGATAAGCCGGGATGACGCATGCGGTCTGAGCAAAAGCATACTAGAAATGGTTCATTGCATAAGGACATTGCATCCCCAATGTGCTTTTACCATATCTGTTAAAATTTTAACACTAATAAGTTTGTTGTTTTTTTAATACCAGTTAGTGTTAAAGTGTACTGGCATCACACAGATATCAGACAAGATCAAAGGGACCTATACCTAAAAGTATGACTGGGTCAGATCACAGCAGTGAGTCAGAAAAGGCAATGAGCCAGATGTTCAAAGAAGCTTTAGAAAAAATGGAACAAATGCAGTTGAAAATGAGCGAAATGCAGACGGCGCTGGCCAGAGCGCAAAAGGGTCCTCAAGCACCCACTACTCCTACCTTCCCACCAGGATTTACCCCAGAATACCTTTCTCCCGGTCCCTCAACAAGAGTCCCAGACCATCATTACCACCAGGGAAGGGATGCTTATGACCACCCAGCTCCACCACCAAATCAAAACCCTCCTCCACCAAAGGTCCCTGTCTTTGTGGCACCTCCCCCAGCTCCATTGCACAGATCATCAAGTGAGCCGTTATTTCAGGTTCACGACACTCAGTATTACCCCCCTGAACCCACGTTCAGGGCACCCGAACCACCCACCTATACTCCTCCCTTTGAGGTCCTAGAGGAAAAGCCGGCCAAGAGCTCTGAACAAGATGAGATGATACAGAAAGCCAAGAGCCTGGAGCAGTCCTTCAGGAGCCTGCATGGAATGGGTAATCAAGTCAGTGTGGCTTATAAAGAATTATGCCCTTTCCCCGACGTACAACTGCCAGCTGGGTTCAAAATGCCCAAATCTGATCTGTACGAAGGGCACGGTGATCCCATGTCTCATCTGCGAGGATTTTGGAGCAAGATGAGGGGAGCAGGCGGAAAAGATGAGCTACTGATAGCTTATTTTGGACAGAGTTTGAGCGGGTCTGCCTTAAAATGGTACACAAGGCAGGATCCAAGTAGATGGTATACTTGGGATGATTTGGCGCAAGCGTTCGCCGGGCACTTTCAATATAATCTGGAGATAGTGCCCGGCCGTCTCACACTATTAAAGCTGGAGAAGAAACCAGGAGAGAGCTTCCGGGAATTTGGATTTCGTTGGAGAGAACAAGCGGCTAGAGTTGATCCTCCTATGAGAGAGGGGGAGGTGGTAGATTACTTTCTACAAAATCTTGAGCCAACCTACTTTGATCATTTGGTAACATCAGTGGGAAAATCCTTCAATAAAGTGGTCAAAATGGGAGGCATGATAGAAGAAGGTCTCAAGACCAACAAAATATTGAGTTATTCAGTGATCAAGGCGATAACACGGGCTATTCAGAGCGGCACAGGAGGTGCGCTCGGAAAGAAGAAAAGAGAGGATATCACAATGATAGAGGATGGTAATTGGTCCCGATCCAAAGGTCCTTTCCCCCATCACCAATTCAGGCCCCCTCACCCAAATTACCCCCACATTTCGAATTATCCTCCACAATCCTATTACCCCCCTCAAGAACAACATTTTTCTGTCCATCAAGCACAAGCATACACCCAACCTCCAGCGCGCCCACAATGGCGCGCGCCAACCCTACATAATACCTACCCAGCTCCCCATAACAACTACCCACCACCAATGGCCTACAGAAATCCCACAGGGCCAAGTATCCGGGGGAATCCGACTTTCAGGAACGAAAGGGCTCAAAGGCAGAGGACATTTACAGAATTAACAGAAGCTTATACTGCTTTATTCCACAAATTGAAGCAGATAGGTTTGTTGAGTCCTATTGAGTCCAGATTACCAAATCCCTTACCTCAGAATTTGGATCACTCAGTAAAATATGAATATTGTTCGGGGGCTCCCGGACATACTACTGAGAGATGTTGGAAACTGAAGCATGCAATCCAAGATCTTATCGATGATAATAAGATTGAGGTTCAGGCACCCGAAGTACCCAACATTAACCAAAACCCACTACCAACCCACCATGAAACCCGTAAGATCGAGATTGTACAAGGAGAGGGAGAAACCAAGAAGCCATCACAGACGGTGATGATGATCAGGGACAGTACAAAAGAGAAATCGACCAGTGTGGAAGTGGAGGTACAAACTAAGAGGGAGGTTGTCAAGCCAATAGTAATATTGGGGAAAATCCCATCTGCCACTATGGAGAAACCAGAAACAACAAAATTGGTTGTGTCTGGAGCGTTGACTGAGCCAGTAGTGATCGTGAAAGGAGTCTGTAGGGAACCGGTCATCATAAAGCCGGTAGCTCAGTTGCCAGTAACGGATAGCAAGGTCGTGCCTTGGAAGTATGAAAAGGCAATGGTGATGTACAAAGGGAAGTCAGTGGAGGAAGTTAGTTGTGGGGCCTAGGGTTTGACTCGATCGGGACGGTGTTTTACTCCCGTAGAGTTGAGGAGATCTAATCTCACAGTGGTGAAGAAGCCAGTAACAGAAGAGGAAGCTGAGGAGTTCTTGAAGAAGATAAAAGCCCAAGACTACTCTATTGTAGAGCAGTTGAGGAAAACCCCAGCTCAAATTTCATTACTATCCTTGTTAATCCATTCCAGTGATCATTGTCAGGCCTTGTTGAAGATCCTGAATGAAGCCCATGTTCCAGAAAAACTTTCTGCAAATCACTTGGAGAAGATAGTGCATAAAATCTTCGAAGTCAACTGAGGGACATGCTCTGATGATGAATTTCCAAAAGAGGGTACGGAGCATAACAAAGCCTTATACTTGATTGTGAAGTGTGAAGACTCGGTGGTCACCCGAGTATTGGTGAATAATGGTTCAAATGCCAACATTTGTACTTTGGATACTCTGAACAAACTAAAGATTGATCATGACAGAGTCCGTAAGAATGGCGTCTGTATCAGAGTATTTGATGGAGGAAGTACTAGCTCGGTGGGTGATATCATATTGGAACTGACCATTGGCCCAGTCGATTTCACCATGGAATTCCAAGTGGTGGATGTGGCCGTATCATACACTCTGCTATTGGGGGGACCCTGGATTCATGATGCCAAAGCAGTGCCTTCTATGCTGCACCAGATGGTTAAGTTCGAGTGGGATAGACAGGAAATAGTAATGCACGGGGATGATGGCACATGCATTATGAGTGGTGACGTGGTGCCATTCATAGAAACAGAGAATGAGAAGGGACCATGGGTATACCAAGTCTTCGAAGGGGTTTCAGTAGACAAGGTTTCCGAAGGCGAGAACCTCGCATTTCCCAGGATCTCAACTTCAACCTTCATGATCGCCTCAGAAATGATGAACTGTAGGTTTATACCACGAAAAGGTTTGGGGGGCAAACTCCAAGGTATCATTCAACCCGTTTCTTTGCCTGAGAATTTGGAGACATTCGGGTTAGGGTTCAAGACGAAGGTAGCGGATGTGAAGAGAGCTCGAAAAATGAAGAAGAAAGTCTGGGTCCTTCCCAAGCCAGTTCCACGCCTCTCCTGGTCTTTTGTTAAAGCAGGTTTCAGGAGGATGTCGAACCCAAAGATTCTCGGACCGTCAATTGGACCAGATGGAGATCTGGATAAGAGTTTTGAAAGGTTGTTTGATGATGTCAACATGATCGAAGTTGGAGAAGGTTCCAGTAAGGCAGACATACAGTATGTGGGGCCCAAGGCCAAAACCAACAATTGGACGGCTACTCCTCTTCCCATCTGGAAGGAGTCTAGGTAGTAGGCTCTGGATTTTCTTTTTGTTTCGTGGATTATTCCAGAGTTGTAATCAAGTTTTTGATTTTATTTGTAGTGTGAAACTTTGTTATTCCTCATTTTCAATAAAAACGAAAGTTTCCTTTCTTTTCTTGATTTTTGATTTTTGTTTTTGAACAGTTCTCTTTTTGCCGGTTCAAATGACATGGCATGCACAACAGATCTTCAACCTAGTCTAAGAAGTCAATCTGAATCCGAATTAATTGTGCACGAGGTCGATGATGAAGATGAATCTGAATATGAAGAAGATGGGACTTTTGAAGAGATAAACAGGGAATTAACTCATTTTGAAGAAAAACCTAAGCCTAATTTAAACAATACTGAAGCTATCAACTTAGGAGATGAGGATAATGTTAGGGAAACTAAAATCAGTATTCACATTAAGCCAAGTATCAGGAAAGAGCTAATCAATAAACTCATTGAATTTAAAGATATTTTTGCATGGTCGTATGATGACATGCCAGGTTTAAGCACAGATCTAGTGGTTCATAAATTGCCCACTGATCCGGCATGTCCTCCCGTCAAGCAGAAATTGAGAAAGTTCAAAACGGATATGAGTGTAAAGATTAAAGAAGAAGTAACCAAGCAGTTACTAGCAAAGGTTATTCGGGTTACTCGATATACCAAATGGTTGGCCGATGTGGTGCCAGTGCCGAAGAATGATGGGAAAATTCGGGTATGTGTTGATCATCGTAATCTGAATAGGGCAAGCCCGAAAGATAACTTCCCACTACCTAACTTCCATATCTTGATAGACAACTGCGCGGGGTGTGAGATTGGATCCTTTGTGGATTGCTATGCAGGATACCATCAGATCCTAATGGACGAAGAAGATGCAGAAAAGACAGCTTTCATCACTCCTTGGGGAACTTATTGCTACAGGGTAATGCCGTTTGGTTTGAAGAACGCCGGGGCAACATACATGAGAACAATGACTACTGTGTTTCATGAAATGATACACAAAGAGATTGAGGTGTATGTAGACGATGTGATCGTAAAATCCAGGCGTCAGGAGGACTATGTAGCAGATCTGAGGAAGTTTTTTCAGAGACTTCGGAGGTATGACATTAAGCTCAACCCAGCCAAATGTGCATTTGGAGTTCCCTCGGGAAAAATGTTAGGATTCATTGTCAGTCGGCGAGGTATTGAGTTGGATCCATCAAAGATCAAATCCATACAAGAATTGCCAGCACCAAAGAACAAAACTGAAGTAATGAGTCTTTTGGGAAGATTGAACTACATCAGCCGATTCATTGCTCAGCTCATATCAACACGTGAACCTATTTTTAGGCTGTTAAAGAAGGATGCTGCAGTCAAATGGACTGATGAATGCCAAGAGGCTTTTGATAAGATAAAGGAGTATTTATCAAACCCACCTGTGTTGGTTCCACTTGAACCCTGGAGGCCTCTGATTCTTTATCTAACAGTTTTGGAAAATTCTTTCGGCTGCATATTGGGGCAACATGACATCACCGACAGAAAGGAACAAGCCATCTATTATCTCAGTAATAAGTTCACAGCATATGAAGTTAAGTACACTCATCTTGAGAAGACATGTTGTGCCCTAACTTGGGTGGCACAGAACTTGAAGCATTATTTGTCTTCCTACACTACTTATCTCATTTCACGTTTGGATCGATTGAAATATATTTTCCAGATACCTATGCCTACAGGAAGGTTAGCAAAATAGAACATATTACTTACAGAATTTGACATCATCTATGTGACGAGGACGGCTATGAAAGCCCAAGCACTAGCCGATCACTTAGCTGAGAATCCTGTTGATGATGAATACGAACCTTTAAGGATGTATTTTCCAGATGAAGAAGTGTTGCAAATTGATGAGTTAGAACTAACCAAGGAGCCCGGGTGGAAGCTTTTCTTTGATGGTGCTGCAAATGCAAAGGGAGTTGGAATAGGAGCAGTACTTATTTCTGAAACAGGACATCATTATCCTGTTACGGCTCAGCTGCGCTTCTATTGTGCCAACAACATGGCTGAGTACGAAGCATGCATTTTGGGGTTATGATTAGCTGTGGACATGGATGTCCAGGACGTCTTGGTCTTGGGAGACTCGGACCTTCTGGTACATCAGGTTCAAGGTGAATGGGAAACAAGAGATTTGAAGCTTATCCCATATCGTCAATGTTTGCATAACCTGACTAAGCGTTTCCGGTCAGAGAATTCAGACATATCCCAAGAATGCATAATGAGATTGCCGATGCTTTGGCTACTCTAGCATCGATGTTGTATCACCTGGACAAGATTCATGTTGATCTGTTACATATTCAAGTTCGGGATCAACATGCTTATTGCAATGTGGTGGAGGAAGAAATGGATGGCGAGCCATGGTTTCATGATGTCAAAGAATACCTCAAGATGGGAATATACCCAGAGCAGGCAACTAGAGATCAAAAGAGAGCTATTCGGTGATTGGCAAATGGATATTTCCTTAGTGGAGGTGTGTTGTACAAAAGAACCCCGGACATGGGTTTGCTAAGATGTATAGATGCAGGTCAAGCCACAACAGTGATGACAGAGGTGCACGTCGGAGTTTGTGGGCCACATATGAGCGGATATGTATTGGCGTAGAACATTCTTTGAGCAGGATATTATTGGCTCACTATGGAGCGTGATTGTATAAGTTTCATACGCAAATGCAATCAGTGTCAAATTCATGGAGATCTGATTCATTCTCCGCCAACAAAATTGCACAAAATGTCAGCACCATGGCCATTTGTTGCTTGGGGTATGGATGTCATTGGACCTATCGCACCGGCAGCTTCAAATGGTCACAGGTTCATTCTGGTAGCCATTGACTATTTTACCAAATGGGTTGAAGCTAAAACTTTCAAGTCGGTGACCAAGAAGGCAGTTGTGGATTTTGTGCATTCCCATATCATCTGTAGATTTGGGATTCCAAAAATGATCATCACGGATAACTATGCTAATCTTAATAGTGGTTTGATGAAAAAAGTATGTCAACAGTTCAAGATTACACACCGTAATTCCACCCCATATCGTCCCAAAGTAAATGGCGCGGTTGAGGCAGTGAACAAGAATATAAAGAAGATATTGAGAAAAATGGTAGAAGGATCTAGGCATTGGCATGAAAAGCTACCATTTGCATTGTTGGGTTATTTCACTACTGTCCACACTTCAGTAGGTGCAACTCCTTACTTGCTGGTGTATGGAACTGAAGCAGTAATACCAGTAGAAGTTGAGATTCCATCCCTCCGAATTGTCGTTGAAGCTGAGATTGATGATGACGAATGGGTCAAAACTCGATTGGAGCAGCTGAGCTTAATTGATGAAAAGAGATTGGCAGCAGTATGTCATGGCCAATTGTATCAGAGGAGAATGACAAGAGCTTACGATAAGAAGGTACGCCCCAAAAAATTTGAAGTAGGGCAACAAGTACTGAAACAGATCCTCCCACTGCAGGCCGAAGCAAAGGGCAAGTTCGCCCCGAATTGGCAAGGGCCGCTTATTGTGACCAAAGTATTATCCAATGGAGCTCTATGTTTGAGCGATATTAAGGGAAGATGCACCGACATGGCTATCAATTCTAATGCGGTCAAGAGATATTACGTGTAATTTCTTTATAATTTTGGTTCATTTTGTTTGTTTGTACTTGGTGTTTATCGGATAATGAAATGAAGGAGGCAATTCTTTCTTCTATCCAAACACTTTTAACCCTAGTTTCCCCCTTTGAGCCTTATTTATTCTTTCATATCCCTCTCTTAGAATCAATAACGGAAAGAGAAAAGAAAAGAAAAAATAAATAAATAAAAGAAAGTCACAAGAGATTTAAATGAATCAAATGAACTACGTTTGGCCTGATTCCTCAAAAGGATACGTAGGCGCCTCACGGCTCGGTCATAGTGTAAATAAAAGTTAATCCTTCCCCAAACAAGAAACTGGGGCAGAAGTTATGTTGTTTTTATGAAAAAAGTTTTGATTCCGAGAGTTGTAATATTTCACCCATTCAGAGTTATTTTGAATTTTTGATACTCTTTTCTTTTTAAGACTCACACAAAAACCCATATGAGATGTCAGAAAAAGACCTCCCGATCAGTATCCGGGAAATGCCCAGTCAGGAAAGAAAAGACCAAGAGTAACACGCTGATCCCCAACAGAAAGGGAATAAGCTGAAGGAATTAATAGCCAAAAGAATCCCCAGTGAAGAGAATCTTATCGGTGCCGTTCCAATCTCCAGTGAAGAAAAAATAAAATGAGAGAGTCTTATCGGTGAAAACCTTCACAGGCACCATAAGGCAACGAAAGCTGAGAAGAAATAAAAATGAGAGAGTCTTATCGGTGAAAACCTTCATGGACACCATAAGGCGAATGGAGTTGAGAGAAATGAGATAGTCTCATTAGAGAAAACCCCACGAAGGGCGTTATGAGGCGACAAGATAGAGTGGCAGAAAAGACCCGCATTTGACAAAGAGTCGTGCACCTGTTCATCCTTAGCAAATGAGGCCATCAAAAAGATTGATTGATACAAATAGACTGGGTTGATTAATCCGGAATGCACGACGTGATCGTTGGGACCGGTTATACCATTGAGATAAGTTCTTTTTTTTTCTCAACATTCGTTCAGAAAGCTTCCTTCTTTTTCTATCTATTCATTTTCTTTGTTTAAAGATTTTTGTCCAAGTTTATTTTGAGAAAGACTTTTCAGAGCTTACTATCAGTTGCCGAATTGGTGCGAAGCAAAATGAGGGTAGGACAGGCCAAATTGGTCTGGAATGTGTGACGACCCGGCCCGTCGTCATGAGAATTACCACCCCGTTATGTTATAAATACATGTTTTATGCTTTTATGTCAGTGCTAGAGTCTATCGGGTGATTTAGGAGTGATTTGGATTGAAAATGAAGCATATAGCCTTTTTGAAGGAAACTTGAATAAGGAAAGTCAACCCGGAGTTGACTATTTGGTTAGAAGGCTCGAAATCGGATTTTGATGATTCGGTTAGTTCCGGAAGGTGATTTGTGACTTAGGGGAGCGATCGGAATTGAATTTGGAGGCCCGGTGTAGAAATAGGCTTGAATTGGCTAAGGTTGAATTTTGGCGAAATCCGAACGGTAGGTGAGATTTTGATCCGGGAGTCGGAATGGAATTCCGACAGTTGCAGTAGCTTCGTTATGTTATTTTGGATATGTCCGCAAATTTTTAGATCATTCGGACGTTGTTTATTCGGGTTTTTCATTGATTGTGTAATTCGGAATGTTTTAAGGAATTTAGGCTTGAATTCGATGTGAATTATGGGTTTTGGTGTTATTAGACGTGTTTTGAGGATTGGAGCAAGTTTGAATAAGGTATTAAGATGTGTTGGTGTGTTTGGATGTGGTCCCGGGGGCCTCGGGGTGATTCCGGATGGTTAAACGGGAGAAAATGTGGAAAATTGCAGGTTTTTGAGTCTGTTCTGTTGTTTTCGCTCCTGCGGAAATGGGAGCGCAGGAGCGACTCCGCAGGAGCAAACAACGAGGCGCAGAAGCGGAGCCGACCGCTGAAGCGGAGCCTGGTCCGCAGGAGCGGCTTCGCTGGTGCGAGAGGTCGATCGCAGAAGCGGTCTTGAGCCGTCTTGGGAAAATCCGCAGAAGCGGATGTTTGATCGCATAGGCGAGTCCGCTGAAGCGGACTCTTGGTCGCAGAAGCGGACTAATTTCCGCAGAAGCGGATGCGCAGGGGCGGTCCTTGGATCGCTGGTGCGGAAATGGCAAAAAGGGCCTGGGTTCGCAGAAGCGACCAAAAGGTCGCAGAAGGGGTTCCGCAGGGGCGGAATTTTATCCGCAGAAGCAAAAATCGCTGTGAGTTAAGTGTATCAGAAGTAAGAAAAATTTCAGAAACATTTCACACATTTGGGTCTCGGCTTTAGAGGCGATTTGGGCGATTTTGAAGAGAAACTCAAGGGAAATCATCGGGTAATCAACTATGGACTTAAACTATGATTAGTATTGGTAATATTATGCAATTATATCATGAAAATGGAGGAATTTGGGGTAATTTATGGAGGATTTAGCCCTAGGCTTGAACTTTAGAAAATCAAGGTTTTGAATGGCCAAATGGAGTCCGAATTTGGTAAAATTGATATGCTTAGACTCGTATCGAGATGAGGGTTCCGAATATGTGACTTTTGCAATTTTTCGACAAGCGTACCGAAAGTCGGGTTTTGACAACTTTGGGAATTTTGATGTAAATTGAGTTGTATTGATTGGGTGTCGTCCCATTGGTCTAATTTGTTGTGTTTCTACTGTATTTGATCAGATTCTATGCGTGCGGAGCTTGATTCTCGTGGCAAGGGCATTGCGGAATAGTCGTCGCGCTGTACTGAGGTGAGTAATAGATGTGGGTGATGACCAGCGGGTTCGAAACCCCGGTATACCACTTTGTGACGCTGTATAGCGGCGAGACACGCACACTTTGGAGAGTGCGGGGTCGATCATGAACTGGAGACTATAGATTAGTCCGACCTGTTGATACTGTATTATTGGCTATTCTTGAGCCATTGAACCTCCTTCTTGGACGTTTGAGTATATTGTGGGCTGTGAGCCAGTTATTGGATCCCGCGAGGATCGTTATCATTGTCTTATCATATAGACATGCTAGTTTACTACTAGTCCGCAGTTATTTCTGTTATTATGCTAATTCCAATCTCTGGAACTTGATATTACTGTTTTCCAACTGAAAAATGATAAAAGAGTTTTCAAAAACTACTTTTGAGCCTGCGAGGCTGTATCTGCATATTAGCCGACTAGTAGTGGATCGGGCTGCGCGCCGCAGCGAGATATATATATGTTGGACTGCACGCCGCAAGAATATCTCTATGAGATGTGCTTGGGCTGTAGGAGCCCCTCCGGAGTCTGAACCCCCACAGTGAGCACGGGTACCCAAAATTGGAGTCGGGCTACGCGCCGTAGCGGTCATATCATGCATTGCATTGCATTTAGCTACATCTGCTAGTTGTTATGCTATTTATTGGTATTTGTTGGTACAGGTACAGTGAATATTAATTCTATGACAGGGTAGCTGATTATAGTTTTACATAGTGCTTTATTGCGGATTTCTTATCTGCGCTGTCTTACCCTTGTTTATTACCACTGAGTCTGGCAGTACTCATTTTACTCCCTACACCTTGTGTGCAGATCCAGGTACCTCTCAGCAGTGATCCAGTAGCTGTGCGAGTCAACATCTATGGGATATACGAGGTAGCTGCAGAGTCCGCAGGACCCGATATTCCTTCCTACTGTCTTTTGATTTTGTATTGACATTTCTTTCCGCACTTGGTATTTTTGTAAACTTTTATACACTTACGTTCAGTAAAGGCTCATGACTCTCGACCCTTGGTCTATGGGAGTTAATGTATTGTGGGACTCGGTTCCCGTTTTCGTTATATGTATCGCCGTTATTTCGTGAATTAATATGCCTAAATGGGCTAAAGTGAGCTTCTAGCTCCGTGGTTGATATTGATTGGTCGGGGCTGGCTTAGCAATGTGTCGGGCGCCATCACGACCGGATTTGGGGTCGTGACAAGCGGTATCAGAGCCTAGGTTTACTAGGCCTCGTGAGTCTTGAGCCGGTTAGTAGAGTCTTGTGGATCGGTTCGGGGACGCCTGTACTTATCCTCGGGAGGTCTGCGAACCTTTAGGAAAACTTCACTTTTCTTGAACTCCGTCATGCGATCTTGTTGTCCCTGAGAACCGAACTTCTATATTCTATTCTCTCGCAGATGGCGAGAACGCGAGCATCCAGGATGAGGTGGACGACCTCCATTGCCACCTGTTAGAGGCCGTGGGCGGGGTCGTGCTAGACGTAGAGGTAGGGCAGCCGAGGCGGTGCCGACTGACCCGCCCGTTGTACCGGTTCAGAGGAGCGGCCCCCGGTGGTTGATGCTCCGGCAGCCCCGGTTCGGGGCCGGACTATATCTATTGCTATTCCCGGTCTTCAGGAGACACTTGCTCAAATATTATCGGTGTGTTCTGGTTTGGCTCGGGTAGTTTCAGCCTACCACTACTATAGCGACATCTCGGTCGGGGGGTGGTCGGCGGACCCCTGCAGCTCGCACATCCGACCCGGTTGTTCGGGGACTTCGGACGCCAGAGGCGGCCCTCGCTCAAGTGGTTGCACCGGTTATTTCTCCAGCTGCACCAGCTCCAGCTCCAAAGCATATGGTTTAGGTTATGCCCGATGACGAACAACGTCGTCTTGAGAGATTTGGCAGACTTCGGCCACCCCATTTTAGTGGCGCCGAGGGCGAGGATGCCCGGGGTTTCTTGGATAAGTGTCGAAAGATGCTGCGTACGGCTGGTATTCTTGAGTCCAGCGGAGTTTCATTTACTACATTTCAGTTCACTAGTCCCGCATTTGATTGGTGGGAGGAGTTTGAGAGGCGTAGGCCTGCAAGAGCAGCACCTCTCACATGGCAGCAGTTCTCTACTCTCTTTCTAGAGAAATATGTACCTCAGTCTCGTCGCGAGGAGCTACGTCGCCAGTTCGAGTGGTTGATTCAGGGCGACATGTCTGTGACCCAGTATGAGCTTAGATTCACTCGGTTGGCTAGGCATGCCACATGGATGATCCCCACTGATAGGGAGAGGATCATGAGGTTCATTGATGGCCTCAACTACTCTATTCGTATTCTTATGACCAGCGAGCGAGTTCTGTCATCATCGTTTGAGCAGGTTGCTGATATGGCACGCTCCATTGAGGCGGATCGTCGCCGAGAGAGAGAGGAGCGGGAGGCCAAGAGACCTCGTGGTTCTGGTAGTTTCAGTGGTGCTCCGTCTAGAGAGCATTCCCAACAGAGCAGAGGTCGCTCATCTAGACATTCTCATTCAGGCCGCCCTGAACAGAGCAGAGGTTCTTATGGTCATGGTCGACAGGGGTTTCAGCAGGGTCAGTCATCACTTAGTGCTCTCCCAGCCCAGAGTGCAACACCTACTTCTTGTGACGACCCAAAGGGTCATCACTTGTTTATTTAATCATTCCGAGTTTTTGAGGTCTTGAAAACCTCATTTATAGTTGCCTCGATTTGCGTGCACAATCCGGGCACAAAGCTGGAAAAGATTTATGTTGAAATATGTGAAATATGTGAAAAAGTAGAAGAATTTTGATATTAATATTGATATGGTTGACTTTGGTCAACATTTTTGGTAAACGGACCCGGATCCGTGATTTGACTATTTCAGAAAATCCGTAGAAAAATATGGAACTTGGGCATATGTCCGAAATTGAAATCCGAGGTCTAGAACCCCGGTAAAAGAATTTTTCTGTTAAATTGTTTTCTGAAAATGTTTAAGGAAAATGAAACTGAATTTTTATTAAAAAGTACTGGTATCGGGCTCGTATTTTGGTTCCGACGCCCGGTACAGGTCATATATATTGGTTAAGCGCTTCCTGTAAAGTTTGGTTGAAAACGGACGTCGTTTGACGTGTTTCGGCCTTAAATTGGAAAGTTTGGAAATTATGAAATCTTAAAGAATTCTTGAGCTTTAAGGCTCAATTCATTGATTTTGATGTTATTTAAGGGATTTGATCGCACGAGCAAGTTCGTATGACGTTTTTGAGTTAGTGTACATATTTGGTTTGGAGCCCCGAGGGCTCGGGAGTGTTTCGGAGGTGGTTCGGGGTGTTTTTGGACTTAGAAAACTGGCAGATTTTCTGCAATTTTTACACAGACATTTTACCCTACGCGATCGCGGCCTTGTTCACGCGATCGCACTGCCTTATCACGTTACTCAACGCGATCGCGTCTGTCTTCACGCGATCGCGAAGCTTTACGTCTTTCTTCAACGCGATCGCAGCCGTCTGCACGCGATCGCGTAGCTTTCCGTTTTCCTTCACCGCGATCGCGACCCTTTTCACGCGATCGCGTAGTACAAATGTGCCACCCAGCGAAATTCTTCTACGCGATCGCAGCATTTTCCACGCGATCGCGTAGTGTTGAACATTTGCCTTCCGCGATCGCGATCCAATTCACGCGATCGCGTAGAACAAAATTCCGCCCAGTGATTTAATACCCCAAAACAGAACACTTACGGGATTTTATCCCACTTTCACAAAATCCCTTCTTCTCCACAACTTTTGGGCGATTTTTGAGGCATTTCTTCATCAAAGTTCATTGGGTAAGTATTGTTAACTTGTCTTCATCATTTTTCATCAACATCAATCAAATCCTTAGGCTTAAACATGTGTAAATTGGTTGGAAATTTGAGGAATGGGTATAGTTAGGGCTTTCAAAGAATTTGCGATTTAGACCTCGTTTTGGAGTCGAACTTAAGAACAAATTGTATACTTGAACTCATGGAAGATTGGGTGAACTTATTTTGGTTCGAAACTTGAGTTTCGATTATGTGGGCCCGGGGTCGGTTTTTACTATTCCGGGCAAAATGTTGTAAAAACCACATTTAGCAATATGAACTAGTTTGTTAAGTAGAATTGACGATATTAAATCAATTGTGTATAGATACGATTGGATTGGAGTCAAATTCAAAAGGAAAAGGCATTGCTACGGATTGAATCGTTCGTAAACTTTCGAGGTAAGTGTTTGTTCTATCCTAGTTTGTAGGAATATGAATTTAGTTATGAATAATTTGTTGAATAAGAATTTTTGATGTTATACCGGTAATGAAGGTAAATTGTTGAAACTATTATAAATTATTGGTTTAAAAACCGGTAATTATAAATATTGTTGATATAGAGATTATTGGCTAAATGCCGGTAATATATATATAATTATGAAATGGGATCGTGTGGTACGCCGACCACTTATATAATAAGAAATGGGATCGTGTGGTACGCCGACCACGAAGTGATTTAAATCTTGGCATTGGCCATAGTTGCCGGTAGCCTTTTGATATATTTGGGAGCGGGTGGTACGCCTACCACAAGATATGATTTTTGATATATTTGGGAGCGGGTGGTACGCCTACCACAAGATATAATTACTGATATATTGGGAGCGGGTGGTACGCCTACCACAAGAGATAATTACTGTGATAGTTGGGAGCGGGTGGTACGCCTACCACGAGACATGAAATGAAAGAGGAAATTGAGATATGAAAGTAAGATTATTTTGGATATCTTGAGTTATTGAATATTATTTCAGAGCAGAGTATTTCTTTATAAATGTATTGTATATATATATATCTATATTGCAACTGTACAGGTTTAGGTGGGTGACTGGCCTTAGCCTTGTCACTAGTTCGCTGGGATAGGCCAGGCACTTACCAGCACATGGGGTCGGTTGTGCTGATACTACACTCTGCGCTCTTTTTGCGCAGATACGGGTTACGGACAGCAGCAGCGGCAGTAGCGACTTGTGGATTTTCCGACTACTGAGACTACGAGGTAGCCTTGCAGGCGTCCGCAGGACCCGTTGTCTCTTCTATCTATGCTTTTCATTCTGTTATCTCATGTAATCGAGATAAACAGCTTGTATTTTCTTTCAAACAATTATGTGTATTATTCTTAGAAGTTCGTGAGTATTGTGACACCAGTCTTGGGTAGTGTATCAGATTTGGAGTTTTCTTTATCATATCTGACTAAGTCTTCCGCTAATTTTGATTATTCCACTGTAATTTGTATGTTGTTAATAAGGAATTGGTTATTAATGGAGAGATAATTAATAATTGGCTTGCCTAGCTTCTATTTAGTAGGCGCCATCATGACCCCGATGGTGGGAAATCCGGGTCGTGACAAGTTGGTATCGAGCACTAGGTTGCACAGGTCTCACAACTCACGAACAACCTTAGTAGAGTCCGAAGGATCGGTACGGAGACGTCTGTATTTATCCTCCCAGAGGCTACAGAGTTAGGAAAATATTCTCTTTATTCTTTCCGGTCGTGCGACTTGATCTTTTGAATGTTAATTGAACTTCTACTCGGTTCTTCCGCAGATGGTAAGGACACGTGCATCCTCGTCTACTGACCAGCAGCCCGAGATCCCAGCAGCGACAGCTTCCGCTAGGGGTAGAGGCCGAGGTCGAGGTCGTCCTAGAGGACAAGGTAGGGGCGGAGCTCAGCCCGAGCAGCAGCACGAGTGGCAGAACCTCAGGTTCGTATAGAGGAGGAAATTCCAGCCCCGGCAGCTCCAGTAGGCCCAGCTCAGGTCCCGGGAGGAGCTTTATTTTCACCGGATCTTCGGGATGCTTTGGTCCGGATAGCAGGTTTTATGGATCATGTCACCAGAGCAGGTTTATTACCGGTAACACCAGCCACTTCTCAGGCTGGAGGAGGTAATCAGACTCCTGCTACGCGCACTCCGGAGCCGATGATTCCCCAGACTCAAGTTCCTGTGATTCAGCCAGTTGAGGCAGTTCGACCTATTATTGCGACTCCGTCTAATGATGGTGTAGCCATGTCTGCTGATGCGTTGTGGAGATTGGATAGGTTTACCAAACTTTTCACTACCACATTCAGTGGCACTCCTTCAGAGGATCCACAGGACTTCCTATACAGCTGCCACGAAGTTCTCCGTACTATGGGTATTGTGGAGACAAATGGTGTGGATTTTGCTACTTTTCGGTTATCCGGTTCCGCCAAGACTTGGTGGAGAGATTATTGTCTAACCAGGCCAGCGGGATCGTCATCTTTGACTTGGGAGCAGTTTGCAGAATTATTCTTGGAGAAGTTCCTTCCAGCAACTCAGCGGGAGTTTATGCGCAGACAATTTGAGCGTCTTCATCAGGGTTCTATGTCTGTCACACAGTACGAGACTAGGTTCGTGGACCTGGCTCGTCATGCTGTTATCATACTTCCCACGGAGCGGGAGAGAGTGAGGAGGTTTATTGATGGCTTGAATCAGCCAATTCGGCTACAGATGGCTATGGGTGCAGGAACTGAAATCACTTTTCGGGAGGCGGCTAATGCAGCCCGCCGGATAGAGATGGCTCTGTCACAGGGAGCGAGACATGGATCGGATAAGAGATCTCGTAATTCTGGTAGATTCAGTGGTACCTCGTCTGGAGATAGAGATTTTTATGATAGAGGCCATCCTCCTAGGCCTTATCAGTCAGCTCTTCAGGTTTCTCATGATGCTTCAGGTGATCGTAATTCTCGGCCACGCTACTCTGATCAGCAGCCTATCAGTGCACCACCACTTCGCCATTTTCAGCAGCCGAGGGCTTGTTTTACGTGCGGTGATTTTAGGCACATTGCAAGGTATTGCCCTCGAGCTTCTGACAGATCTCACCAGCAGGGTTCTCGTGCCATGATTCAGGCCCCAGTTCCCTCACAGCCTGCCCAGCCGGCTAGAGGCGGAGGTAGAGGACATAGAGGTGGAGGTAGAGGTCATAGAGGTGGAGCTCGGACCGATAGAGGTAGAGACCAGCCAGCAGCTGATCGTCCTAGAGATACTGCTCAGGGTGGTGGGGCACAGCCCCGATGTTATGCACTTCCCGCCAGACCAGAGGCTGAGTCTTCTGATGCCGTCATTACGGGTATTATTTTGGTTTGTGATAGAAAGGCATCAGCATTATTTGACCCTGGGTCTACATATTCGTATGTGTCTTCCTATTTTGCACCATACTTGGTTCAGCCCAGTGATCCACTGAGTGTTCCTGTTCATGTGTCTACACCAGTAGGCGACTCTATTGTGGTTGATCGAGTTCATCGGTCATGTATTATAGTAATTGAGGGTCTTGAGACCCGTGCCGATTTATTACTCCTAAATATGGTGGACTTCGATATTATACTAGGCATGGACTGGCTATCTCCGTATCATGCTATTTTAGATTGCCATGCCAAGACCTGTGACTTTAGCCCTGCCGAATTCGCCTCGTATAGAGTGGAAAGGAATTTCAGGTCATACTAGCCGTAATGTTATTTCTTATGTTAAAGCTCGGCGTATGGTTGGAAAGGGATGCTTGGCTTATTTGGCCTATGTCCGTGATTCTAGTGCTGAGGTTCCTTCTATTGACTCTGTGCCTGTGGTTCGCGAATTTCCTGAAGTATTTCCTTCAGACTTGCCAGGTATGCCGCCCGATAGGGACATTGATTTTTGCATTGATTTGGCTCCAGGCACTCAGCCCATTTCCATTCCCCCATACCGTATGGCTCCGCCGGAGTTAAAAGAATTGAAGGAACAGTTGCAGGATTTACTTGAAAAGGGTTTCATTAGGCCCAGTGTTTCGCCGTGGGGTGCACCTGTATTATTTGTAAAGAAGAAAGATGGTTCGATGAGAATGTGCATTGACTATCGACAGTTAAACAAGGTGACTATCAAAAATAAATATCCACTTCCGCGAATTGATGATTTATTTGACCAGCTTCAGGGTGCCAAGGTATTTTCAAAGATAGATTTGAGATCTGGCTATCATCAGCTGAAGATTAGGGCATCTGATGTCCCTAAGACCGCGTTCCGCACTCGGTATGGACATTATGAATTCCTGGTCATGTCTTTTGGGTTGACAAATGCTCCAGCAGCTTTTATGGAATTAATGAATCGGGTGTTCCGGCCTTATTTAGACTTGTTTGTAATAGTCTTCATTGATTACATATTAATATATTCCCGCAGTCAGGAGGAGCATGCGCAACATCTCAGAGTGGCCTTACAGACTCTGAGAGATAGCCAGCTATATGCAAAATTTTCAAAGTGTGAATTTTGGCTAAGTTCGGTTGCATTCCTGGGTCATATTGTGACGGCAGCAGGTATTCAGGTTGATCCGAAGAAAATTGAGGCAGTCAAGAGCTGGCCTAGACCGACATCAGCCACGGATATTCGGAGTTTCTTGGGGTTAGCGGGTTATTACCGCCGATTCGTAGAAGGATTTTCTTCTATTGCAACCCCACTGACCAGATTGACCCAGAAGGGTGTTCAATTTGAATGGTCCGATGAATGTGAGGCGAGCTTTCAAAAGCTCAAGACAACCTTGACCACAACACCGGTATTGGTTTTACCCACAGGTACGGGACCTTATACTTTTTATTGTGATGCTTCCCGTATTGGGCTTGGTGCAGTGTTAATGCAGGATGGCAAGGTTATTGCCTATGCTTCGAGGCAGTTGAAGATTCATGAGAAGAACTATCCAGTGCATGATCTAGAATTGGCGGCGATTATTCATGCATTGAAGATCTGGAGGCATTATTTGTATGGTGTAGCATGTGAAGTGTACACCGATCATAAGAGTCTTCGGTATTTGTTTAAGCAGAAAGAGTTGAATATGAGGCAGAGAAGGTGGCTAGAGTTGCTAAAAGACTATGATGTTACTATTTTATATCACCCGGGTAAGGCCAATGTGGTGGCCGATGCATTGAGTAGAAAGTCTGCCAGCATGGGTAGTCTTGCATATATTCCGGTCAGTCAGAGACCATTAGCTCTAGATGTCCAGGCCTTAGCCAATCGGTTCGTGAGATTAAACATTTCTGAGCCTAGCAGGGTGTTAGCCCGCACGGTCGCTCATTCTTCTTTATTAGAGCGTATCCGTGAGAGGCAATTTGATGATCCTCATTTGCGTGAGTTGAGAGATACAGTACATCGGGGAGGTGCCACACAGGTAAATCTAGATGATGATGGGATATTGAAATTGCGGGGTCGAGTTTGTGTGCCCAATGTCGAAGGGATTCGAGAGTTAATCTTAGCAGAGGCCCACAGTTCGCGGTATTCTATTCACCCAGGCGCCGCGAAGATGTACCAGGACTTACGGCAGCACTATTGGTGGCGCAGAATGAAGAAAGATATCGTGGCGTATGTTGCTCGGTGTCTAAATTGTCAGCGGGTGAAATATGAGCACCAGAGACCTGGTGGTGTATTCCAAAGGATTGAAATTCCCGAGTGGAAATGGGAGCGGATCACTATGGATTTCGTTACTGGACTTCCTTTGACTAGAAGGAAATTTGATGCTATTTGGGTCATTGTTGATAGGCTGACCAAGTCAGCACACTTTATTCCAGTATCTGTCTCCTACTCACCGGAGAGGTTAGCGGAGGTTTACATTAGGGAGATTGTTCGTCTCCATGGAGTGCCAGTATCTATTATCTCTGATCGGGGTACACAGTTTACCTCGCGGTTCTGGAGAGCGGTCCAGCAGGAGTTAGGCACCCAGGTTCAGTTGAGTACAGCATTTCATCCTCAGACGGATGGCCAGTCCGAGAGGACTATTCAGATTCTAGAGGACATGCTTCGAGCTTGTGTTATTGATTTCGGAGGTTCGTGGGATCAGTTTCTGCCATTAGCAGAGTTCGCCTACAATAACAGTTACCAATCTAGCATCCAGATGGCTCCGTATGAGGCGTTATATGGTAGGCGATGTCGATCACCAGTTGGATGGTTTGAACCGGGAGAGGCTCGGTTGTTGGGTACAGATCTAGTTCAGGAGGCCTTAGATAAGGTCAAGACTATTCAGGAGAGATTGCGTTCAGCTCAGTCTAGGCAGAAGACTTATGCGGATCGTAAGGTTCGAGATGTAGATTTCATGGTTGGTGAACGAGTATTGCTCCGGGTGTCGCCTATGAAGGGCGTGATGAGGTTTGGGAAGAAGGGCAAGCTCGGCCCTAGGTATATTGGTCCATTTGAGATTCTAGACAGAGTGGGAGGGGTGGCTTACAGATTAGCTTTGCCGCCTAGCTTATCAGCCGTGCATCCGGTTTTTCACGTATCTATGCTTCGGAGATACCACGGCGATCCCACACATGTGTTAGACTTCAGTATTGTCCAATTGGACAATGATCTATCTTACGAGGAGGAGCCGGTGGCCATTCTAGACCGGCAGGTTCGACAGTTGAGGTCGAAGAGTTATCCTTCTGTGCGTGTTCAGTGGAGAGGTCAGCCTCCTGAGGCATCGACCTGGGAGTCCGAGTCTGATATGCGGAGCCGTTACCCACACTTGTTTCCTGACTCGGTACTTCTTTCTTTTGTCCGTTCGAGGACGAACGGTTGTTTTAGAGGTGGAGATTGTGACGACCCAAAGGGTCATCACTTGTTTATTTAATCATTCCGAGTTTTTGAGGTCTTGAAAACCTCATTTATAGTTGCCTCGATTTGCGTGCACAGTCCGGGCACAAAGTTGGAAAAGATTTATGTTGAAATATGTGAAATATGTGAAAAAGTAGAAGAATTTTGATATTAATATTGATATGGTTGACTTTGGTCAACATTTTTGGTAAACGGACCCGGATCCGTGATTTGACTATTTCAGAAAATCCGTAGAAAAATATGGAACTTGGGCATATGTCCGGAATTGAAATCCGAGGTCTAGAACCCCGGTAAAAGAATTTTTCGGTTAAATTGTTTTCTGAAAATGTTTAAGGAAAATGAAACTGAATTTTTATTAAAAAGTACTGGTATCGGGCTCGTATTTTGGTTCCGACGCCCGGTACAGGTCATATATATTGGTTAAGCGCTTCCTGTAAAGTTTGGTTGAAAACGGACGTCGTTTGACGTGTTTCGGCCTTAAATTGGAAAGTTTGGAAATTATGAAATCTTAAAGAATTCTTGAGCTTTAAGGCTCAATTCATTGATTTTGATGTTATTTAAGCGATTTGATCGCACGAGCAAGTTCGTATGACGTTTTTGAGTTAGTGTACATATTTGGTTTGGAGCCCGAGGGCTCGGGAGTGTTTCGGAGGTGGTTCGGGGTGTTTTTGGACTTAGAAAACTGGCAGATTTTCTGCAATTTTTACACAAACATTTTACCCTACGCGATCGCGGCCTTGTTCACGCGATCGCACTGCCTTATCACGTTACTCAACGCGATCGCGTCTGTCTTCACGCGATCGCGAAGCTTTACGTCTTTCTTCAACGCGATCGCAGCCGTCTGCACGCGATCGCGTAGCTTTCCGTTTTCCTTCACCGCGATCGCGACCCTTTTCACGCGATCGCGTAGTACAAATGTGCCACCCAGCGAAATTCTTCTACGCGATCGCAGCATTTTCCACGCGATCGCGTAGTGTTGAACATTTGCCTTCCGCGATCGCGATCCAATTCACGCGATCGCGTAGAACAAAATTTCGCTCAGTGATTTAATACCCCAAAACAGAACACTTACGGGATTTTATCCCACTTTCACAAAATCCCTTCTTCTCCACAACTTTTGGGCGATTTTTGAGGCATTTCTTCATCAAAGTTCATTGGGTAAGTATTGTTAACTTGTCTTCATCATTTTTCATCAACATCAATCAAATCCTTAGGCTTAAACATGTGTAAATTGGTTGGAAATTTGAGGAATGGGTATAGTTAGGGCTTTCAAAGAATTTGCGATTTAGACCTCGTTTTGGAGTCGAACTTAAGAACAAATTGTATACTTGAACTCATGGAAGATTGGGTGAACTTATTTTGGTTCGAAACTTGAGTTTCGATTATGTGGGCCCGGGGTCGGTTTTTACTATTCCGGGCAAAATGTTGTAAAAACCACATTTAGCAATATGAACTAGTTTGTTAAGTAGAATTGACGATATTAAATCAATTGTGTATAGATACGATTGGATTGGAGTCAAATTCAAAAGGAAAAGGCATTGCTACGGATTGAATCGTTCGTAAACTTTCGAGGTAAGTGTTTGTTCTATCCTAGTTTGTAGGAATATGAATTTAGTTATGAATAATTTGTTGAATAAGAATTTTTGATGTTATACCGGTAATGAAGGTAAATTGTTGAAACTATTATAAATTATTGGTTTAAAAACCGGTAATTATAAATATTGTTGATATAGAGATTATTGGCTAAATGCCGGTAATATATATATAATTATGAAATGGGATCGTGTGGTACGCCGACCACTTATATAATAAGAAATGGGATCGTGTGGTACGCCGACCACGAAGTGATTTAAATCTTGGCATTGGCCATAGTTGCCGGTAGCCTTTTGATATATTTGGGAGCGGGTGGTACGCCTACCACAAGATATGATTTTTGATATATTTGGGAGCGGGTGGTACGCCTACCACAAGATATAATTACTGATATATTGGGAGCGGGTGGTACGCCTACCACAAGAGATAATTACTGTGATAGTTGGGAGCGGGTGGTACGCCTACCACGAGACATGAAATGAAAGAGGAAATTGAGACATGAAAGTAAGATTATTTTGGATATCTTGAGTTATTGAATATTATTTCAGAGCAGAGTATTTCTTTATAAATGTATTGTATATATATATATATATCTATATTGCAACTGTACAGGTTTAGGTGGGTGACTGGCCTTAGCCTTGTCACTAGTTCGTTGGGATAGGCCAGGCACTTACCAGCACATGGGGTCGGTTGTGCTGATACTACACTCTGCGCTCTTTTTGCGCAGATACAGGTTACGGACAGCAGCAGCGGCAGTAGCGACTTGTGGATTTTTCAACTACTGAGACTACGAGGTAGCCTTGCAGGCGTCCGCAGGACCCGTTGTCTCTTCTATCTATGCTTTTCATTCTGTTATCTCATGTAATCGAGATAAACAGCTTGTATTTTCTTTCAAACAATTATGTGTATTATTCTTAGAAGTTCGTGAGTATTGTGACACCAGTCTTGGGTAGTGTATCGGATTTGGATTTTTCTTTATCATATCTGACTAAGTCTTCCGCTAATTTTGATTATTCCGCTGTAATTTGTATGTTGTTAATAAGGAATTGGTTATTAATGGAGAGATAATTAATAATTGGCTTGCCTAGCTTCTATTTAGTAGGCGCCATCATGACCCCGATGGTGGGAAATCCGGGTCGTGACAAGTTCCTTTTTTGTAACATCCCGCCGAACACACAGCAGCGGCGATGCCGGCCGTGCCACCGAACACACAGCAGTGACACGCAGCTCAACTGGTGAGAGGTGAGGGAGTAAAATCCCTGAAAAGCCTTGGGTCTTAGGTTCGATTCCCAGTAGCTGCAGCTATGCGTGGAATGCTCCTATGCCCAAGGGTAACAATTCCTTAGGCTGCGTGTCACTGCTGTGTGTTCGGTGGCATGGCCGGCACCGCCGCTGCTGTGTGTTCGGCGGGGTGTTACACTTCTGCAGTACCAGGTGCATGTTATGAGTGTGGTGAGATTGGCCACATGAGGAGACAGTGCCCTCGACTACGTAGGGGCAGGACTCAGCAGAGGGATCAGCCCTCCTCTTCAGCACCATCTCAGTTTAGTAGAGGTGGAGGTCAGCCTTCTCGTGGTCGCCCCAGGGGCGAGGAGAGATCTGGTGGAGGCCAGGCGCGATTCTATGCAGTTGCCTCCGATGCGGTGATTACAGGTATCATTTCTGTCTGTCACAGAGATGCCTCTGTTCTATTTGATCCAGGGTCCACATATTCTTACGTGTCCTCTTATTTTGCACATTATTTGGGTGCGACTCGTGGTAGTCTTGATTTGCTTGTTCATGTATCCACCCCCGTGGGTGATACGATCGTTGTGGATCATGTCTATAGATCCTGTGTTATATCTATTGGGGGTCTGGAGACCCAGGCAGATTTGTTATTGTTGGGGATGGTGGACTTTGATGTTATATTGGGTATGGACTGGTTGTCTCCGTATCATGCGATATTGGACTGTCATGCTAAGACAGTTACGTTGGCCATTCCTGGTATTTCTCAGATTGAGTGGCGGGGTTCGACCGATTTCGTCCCTAGCCGTGTTATTTCGTTCTTAAAGGCTCGGAAGATGGTTGAAAAAGGGTGTTTATCGTACTTAGCTTTTGTGAGAGATGTGGGAGCTGAATCTCCTAACATTGATTATGTACCTGTTGTAAGGGACTTCCCAGATGTATTCCCCTCAGACCTGTCGGGCATGCCGCCGGACAGGGATATTGATTTTGGCATTGACTTGGTGCCGGGCACTCAGCCCATATCCATTCCTCCTTATCGAATGGCACCAGCCGAGTTGAAAGAACTAAAAGAGCAGCTCCAAGAACTTCTGGATAAGGGTTTCATCCGTCCTAGTGTGTCCCAGTGGGGTGCGCCGGTATTATTTGTTAAAAAGAAAGATGGTTCCATGCGAATGTGTATTGATTATAGGCAATTGAACAAAGTAACGGTGAAGAACAAGTACCCTCTACCGCGCGTAGATGATTTGTTTGATCAGTTACAGGGTGCGAGGGTGTTTTCTAAGATTGATCTTCGTTCAGGCTATCATCAGCTGAAGATCAGGGACTCGGATATTATGAAGACTGCATTCAGGACCCGATATGGTCATTATGAGTTTCTTGTGATGTCTTTTGGGCTGACCAACGCCCCAGCAGCATTTATGCATCTGATGAACAGTGTGTTCAGGCCTTATTTGGATTCATTTGTGATTGTGTTCATTGTTGACATTCTAGTCTACTGCCGTAGTCCGGAGGAGCACGCTCGGCATTTGAGTATTGTGTTGCAGAGATTGAGGGAGGAGAAGCTATATGCTAAATTCTCCAAGTGTGAGTTTTGGCTCGAGTCCGTGGCATTTATGGGACATGTGGTGTCTCGTGATGGTATTCAGGTTGATCAGAAAAAGATAGAGGCGGTGCAGAGTTGGCCTAGACCGTCCTCAGCTACAGAGATCAGGAGTTTTCTTGGCTTGGCGGGGTATTATCGCCGGTTTGTTCGGGGATTTTCATCCATTGCTTCTTCATTGACTAAATTGACCCAGAAGGGTGCACCATTCGTGTGGTCGGATGAGTGCGAGGGGAGCTTTCAGAAGCTCAAGACAGCTTTGACCACAGCTCCAGTGTTAGTATTGCCATGAGCTTCGGGTTCATATACCGTTTATTGTGATGCCTCGAGAGTGGGGATAGGTTGTGTGTTGATGCAGGAAGGAAAGGTAATTGCTTATGCTTCTCGGGAGTTGAAGCCGCATGAGAAGAACTATCATGTTCATGACTTGGAGCTAGCCGCCATTGTTCATGCATTGAAGATTTGGAGGCACTATTTGTATGGTGTGTCTTGTGAGGTGTATACCGACCATCGTAGTCTCCAGCACTTGTTCAAACAGAAAGACCTTAATTTGAGACAACGGAGATGGCTAGAGTTGCTGAAGGATTATGACATTACTATATTATATCATTCGGGGAAGGCCAATGTGGTGGCCGATGCTTTGAGCCGGAAGGCGGTCGGTATGGGGAGCTTGGCATATATTCCAGCTGAGGAGAGATCATTTGCTTATGATGTTCAAGTGCTAGCCAATCGGCTAGTGAGGTTAGATATTTCGGAGCCCAGCAGGGTATTGGCTTGTGTTGTATCTCGGTCATCTCTATATGATCGTATTCGTGAGCGCCGGTATGATGATCCACATTTGGCTGTCCTTAGGGACAGAGTTCAGCATGATGATGCTAGAGATGTCACCATTGATAGTGACGGCGTATTGAGGATGCAGGGCCGGATATGTGTGCCCAATGTTGATGGCCTTCGTGAGTTGATTCTGGAAGAGGCCCATAGCTCGCGGTATTCTATCCATCCTGGAGCCGCTAAGATGTATCAAGATTTGAAACAACACTATTGGTGGAGAAAGATGAAAATGGACATTGTCGGACATGTAGCACGGTGCCTCAACTGTCAGCAGGTTAAGTACGAGCATCAGAGGCCCGGTGGTGTATTTCAGCGCATTGATATTCCTGAGTGGAAATGGGAGAGGATCACTATGGAGTTTGTTACTGGACTCCCTCGGACGGCGAGGAAGTTTGATTCTATATGGGTGATTGTGGATAGGCTGACCAAGTCGGCTCACTTCATTCCAGTTAGTACTACCTACTCATCGGAGCGATTGGCCTGTTGCATGGGGAGATTGTTCGGTTGCATGGAGTCCCAGTGTCTATCATATCCGACAGGGGTACTCAGTTCACTTCTCAGTTTTGGAGAGCATTTCGGCGAGAGATGGGTACGCGGGTTGAGTTGAGTACAACATTTCACCCCCAGACAGATGGACAGTCTGAGCGCACTATTCAGATCTTGGAGGATATGTTGCGAGCTTGTGTGATTGACTTTGGTGGTTCGTGGGATGAGTTCCTACCACTTGCCGAGTTTGCCTACAACAACAGTTATCAGTCGAGTATTCGGATGGCCCCGTATGAGGCATTGTATAGCAGACAGTGTAGATTCCCCCGTGGGATGGTTTGAGCCTGGTGAGGTTAGATTGATAGGGACTGAGTTAGTCCGGGATGCTCTAGATAGAGCAAAGTTGATCCAGGAGAGGCTTCGTACAGCACAGTCTCGTTAGAAGAGTTATGCGGACCGTAGAGTTCGAGAGTTGTCTTTCATGGTTGGTGACGGAGTATTGTTGAAGATTTCACCTATGAAGGGTGTCATGAGGTTTGGGAAGAAAGGAAAGTTGAGTCCCAGGTACATTGGTCCTTTTGAGATACTTAGGAGAGTTGGAGAGGTGGCATATGAGTTGGCTTTGCCGCCCAGCTTATCCAGCGTTCATCCAGTATTCCATGTGTCTATGCTCCGGAAGTACATTGGAGATCCGTCTCATGTATTAGATTTCAGCACCATTCGGCTTGATGGTGATCTATCCTATGATGTGGAGCCTATTGCCATTTTGGGACGACAGGTGAGAAAATTGAGGTCTAAGGAGATTGCATCAGTTAAGGTTCAGTGGAGAGGTCGACCCGTGGAAGAGGCCACTTGGGAGATCGAGCGGGAGATGCGGAGCAGATATCCTCACTTGTTTGAGACTTCAGGTATGTTTCTTGACCCGCTCGAGGACGAGCGTTTGCTTAAGAGGGTGAGAATGTGACGACCCGGCCCGTCGTCATGCGAATTACCACCCCGTTATGTTATAAATACATGTTTTATGCTTTTATATCAGTGTTAGAGTCTATCGGGTGATTTAGGAGTGATTTGGATTGAAAATGAGGCATATAGCCTTTTTGAAGGAAACTTGAATAAGGAAAGTCAACCCGGAGTTGACTATTTGGTTAGAGGGCTCGAAATCGGATTCTGATGATTCGGTTAGTTCCGAAAGGTGAATTGTGACTTAGGGGAGCGATCGGAATTGAATTTGGAGGCCGGTATAGAAATAGGCTTGAATTGGCTAAGGTTGAATTTTGGCGAAATCCGAACGGTAGGTGAGATTTTGATCCGGGAGTCGGAATGGAATTCCAACAGTTGCAGTAGCTTCGTTATGTGATTTTGGATATGTCCGCAAATTTTTAGATCATTCGGACGTTGTTTAGTCGGGGTTTTGATTGATTGTGTAATTCGGAATGTTTTAAGGAATTTAGGCTTGAATTTGATGTGAATTATTGGTTTTGGTGTTATTAGACGTGTTTTGACGATTGGAGCAAGTTCGAATAAGGTATTAAGATGTGTTGGTGTGTTTGGATGAGGTCCCGGGGGCCTCGGGGTGATTCCGGATGGTTAAACGGGTGAAAATGTGGAAAATTGCAGGTTTTGAGTCTGTTATGTTGTTTTCGCTCCTGCGGAAATGGGAGCACAGGAGCAACTCCGCAGAAGTGGACAACGAGGCGCAGAAGCGGAGCCGACCGCTGAAGCGGAGCCTAGTCCGCAGGAGCGGCTTCGCTGGTGCGAGAGGTCGATCGCAGAAGCGGTCTTGAGCCGTCTTGGGAAAATCCGCAGAAGCGGATGTTTGATCGCATAGGCGAGTCCGCTGAAGCGGACTCTTGGTCACAGAAGCGGATCATTCCGCAGAAGCGGACTAATTTCCGCAGAAGCGGATGCGCAGGGGCGGTCCTTGGATCGCTGGTGCGGAAATGGCAAAAAGGGCCTGGGTTCGCAGAAGCGACCAAAAGGTCGCAGAAGCGGTTCCGCAGGGGCGGAATTTTATCCGCATAAGCGAAAATCGCTGTGAGTTAAGTGTATCAGAAGTTAGAAAAATTTCAGAAACATTTCACACATTTGGGTCTCGGCTTTAGAGGCGATTTGGGCGATTTTGAAGAGAAACTCAAGGGAAATCATCGGGTAATCAACTATGGACTTAAACTATGATTAGTATTGGTAATATTATGCAATTATATCATGAAAATGGAGGAATTTGGGGTAATTTATGGAGGATTTAGCCCTAGGCTTGAACTTTAGAAAATCAAGGTTTTGAATGGCCAAATGGAGTCCGAATTTGGTAAAATTGATATGCTTAGACTCGTATCGAGATGAGATTTCCGAATATGTGACTTTTGTAATTTTTCGACAAGCGTACCGAAAGTCGGGTTTTGACAACTTTGGGAATTTTGATGTAAATTGAGTTGTATTGATTGGGTGTCGTCCCATTGGTCTAATTTGTTGTGTTTCTACTGTATTTGATCAGATTCTATGCGTGCGGAGCTTGATTCTCGTGGCAATGGCATTGCGGAATAGTCGTCGCGCTGTATTGAGGTGAGTAATAGATGTGGGTGATGACCAGCGGGTTCGAAACCCCGGTATATCACTTTGTGACGCCGTATAGCGGCGAGACACGCACACTCTGGAGAGTGCGGGGTCGATCATGAACTGGAGACTATAGATTAGTCCGACCTGTTGATACTGTATTATTGGCTATTCTCGAGCCGTTGAACCTCCTTCTTGGACGGTTGAGTATATTGTGGGCTGTGAGCCAGTTATTGGATCCCGCGAGGATCGTTATGATTGTCTTATCATATAGACATGCTAGTTTACTACTAGTCCGCAGCTATTTTTGTTATTATGCTAATTCCAATCTCTGGAACTTGATATTACTGTTTTCCAACTGAAAAATGATAAAAGAGTTTTCAAAAACTACTTTTGAGCCTGCGAGGCTGTATCTGCATATTAGCTGACTAGTAGTGGATCGGGCTGCGCGCCGCGGCGAGATATATGTTGGATCGGACTGCACGCCGCAGGAATATCTCTATGAGATGTGCTTGGGCTGTAGGAGCCCCTCCGGAGTCTGAACCCCTACAGTGAGCACGGGTACCCAAAATTGGAGTCGGGCTACGCGCCGTAGCGGTCATATCATGCATTGCATTGCATTTAGCTACATCCGCTAGCTGTTATGCTATTTATTGGTATTTGTTGGTACATGTACAGTGAATATTGATTCTATGACAGGGTAGCTGATTATAGTTTTACATAGTGCTTTATTGCGGATTTCTTATCTGCGTTGTCTTACCCTTGTTTATTACCACTGAGTCTGGCAGTACTCATTTTACTCCCTGCACCTTGTGTGCGGATCCAGGTACCTCTCAGCAGTGATCCAGTAGCTGTGCGAGGCGACATCTGTGGGATATACGAGGTAGCTGCAGAGTCCGCAGGACCCGATATTCCTTCCTATTGTCTTTTGATTTTGTATTGACATTTCTTTCCGCACTTGGTATTTTTGTAAACCTTTATACACTTACGTTCAGTAGAGGCTCATGACTCTTGACCCTTGGTCTATGGGAGTTAATGTATTGTGGGACTCGGTTCCCCGTTTTCGTTATATGTATCGCTGTTATTTCGTGAATTAATATGCCTAAATGGGCTAAAGTGAGCTTCTAGCTCCGTGGTTGATATTGATTGGTCAGGCTGGCTTAGCAATGTGCTGGGCGCCATCACGACCGGGTCGTGACAGAATGTCAAGAAATGGAGAAGACCTGAAAGATGCAGTCGAGCAAATCACGGACCAAGTTCCAAAAGAATCCCCAACGGATTTTCAAGATACGCAAATAACTCCGACAAATTATCAACTGAGTCCCAAGAAGATCGGACAACACCAAGTGGGGAAGGAAAATGGAAAATGCATCCCCAGCTGATAACATTTCTATCTCCAGCAGTATTGAAGGAAAATGAAACCTTTTAAAGAAAGTGATTTTTGAGTATCACCAGCAAGTTTTGAAACACAGAAAAAGGAAGGGATAAATGGAAAAACCATCCCCCAGCAGAAATATCATTCCCAGCAAATAACATCATCCCCGACAAGTTTCGGGAACTTAGAAGAGGGAGAAGGAAAAGCCATCCCCGGCAGGAGTGGCACGACCATTCACCGCATTTTAAACTAACAAATTTTCTTTGATTTGAAACAGGTGAAAGAAAAGCTCGATGATAGAAGAAAGACATGCCACAAGGAATATTACCAAAACTGGGGCATAAAATTATCGCCATTGTCGAAAATTTTCTCAAAGAAAACAAGGAAATCAATTCAAGATATTTTTTTAGTTGAAGATCAGGAGCCCGCCTGTAGAATGGAGGTGTTATTTTTAAGTTGAAGAAGATCAGGAGCCCGCCTGTAGAATGGAGGTGTTATTTTCAAGTTGAAGAAGATCAGGAGCCCGACTATAGAACAGAGGTGTTATTTTAAGTTGAAAAGAAGTCAGGAGCCCGCCTATAGAACAGAGGTGTTATTTTCAAATTGAAGAAGTCAAGAGCCCGCCTGTAGAATGGAGGTTGTTATTTCAAATTGAAGAAGTCAGGAGCCCGCCTGTAGAATGGAGGTTGTTTTTTCAAATTGAAGAGATCAGGAGCCCGCCTGCAGCACGGAGGTGTTATTTTTAGTTGAAGAAGATTAGGAGCCCGCCTGTAGAACAGAGGTGTTATTTTAAGTTAAAGAAGATCAGGAGCCCGCATGTAGAATGGAGGGTGTTATTTCAAAATTTAAGAAGATCAGGAGCCCGCCTGTAGAACGGAGGTGTTACTTTCAGTTAAAGAAGATCAAGAGCCCGCCTGTAGAACATAGGTATTATTTTAAGTTAAAGAAGATCAGGAGCCCACTTGTAGAACGGAGGTGTTACTTTCAGTTAAAGAAGATCAGGAGCCCGCCTGTAGAACAGAGGTGTTATTTTCAAATTGAAGAAGTCAGGAGCCTGCCTGTAGAATGGAGGTTGTTATTTCAAATTGAAGAAGTCAGGAGCCCGCCTGTAGAACAGAGGTGTTATTTTCAAATTGGAGAAGTCAGGAGGCCGCCTGTAGAATGGAGGTTGTTATTTCAAATTGAAGAAGTCAGGAGCCCGCTTGTAGAATGGAGGTTGTTATTTCAAATTGAAGAAGTTAGGAGCCCACTTGTAGAACATAGGTGTTATTTTCAAATTGAAGAAGTCAAGAGCCCGCCTGTAGAATGGAGGTTGTTATTTCAAATTGAAGAAGTCAATAGCCCGCCTGTAGAACAAAGGTGTTATTTTCAAATTGAAGAATTCAGGAGCCCGCCTGTAGAATGGAGGTTGTTATTTCAAATTGAAGAAGTCGGGAGCCCGTCAGTAGAATGGAGGTTGTTATTTCAAATTGAAGAGATCAGGAGCCCGCCTATAGAACGGAGGTGTGATTTTCATTTGAAGAAGATCAGGAGCCCGCCTGTAGAACAGAGGTGTTATTTTAAAGTTGAAGAAGATCAGGAGGCCGCCTGTATAATAGAGGTGTTATTTTAAAGTTGAAGAAGATCAGGAGCCCGCCTGTAGAACAGAGGTGTTATTTTAAATTAAAGAAGATCAGGAGCCCGCCTGTAGAATGGAGGGTGTTATTTTAAAGTTGAAGAAGATCAGGAGCCCGCCTGTAGAACGGAGGTGTTACTTTCAGTTAAAGAAGATCAGGAGCCCGCCTGTAGAACAGAGGTGTTATTTTAAGTTAAAGAAGATCAGGAGCCCGCTTGTAGAATGGAGGTTGTTATTTTATGTTGAAGAAGATCAGGAGCCCGCTTGTAGAACGGAGGTGTTACTTTCAGTTAAAGAAGATCAGGAACCCGTCTGTAGAATAGAGGTGTTATTTTAAAGTTGAAGAAGATCAGGAGCCCACCTATAGAACAGAGGTTTTACTTTTAGTTAAAGAAGATCAGGAGCTCGCCTGTAGAACGGAGGTGTTACTTTCAGTTAAAGAAGATCAGGAGCCCGCCTGTAGAACAGAGGTGTTATTTTAAAGTTGAAGAAGATCAGGAGCCCGCCTGTAGAACAAAGGTGTTTTTTTAAAGTTGAAGAAGATAGGGAGCCCGCCTGTAGAACATAGGTGTTATTTTAAAGTTGAAGAAGATCAGGAGCCCGCCAGTAGAAAGGAGGTGTTACTTTCAGTTAAAAAAGATCAGGAGCCCGCCTGTAGAACAGAGGTGTTATTTTAAGATAAAGAAGATCAGGAGCCCGCCTGTGGAATGGAGGTTGTTATTTTAAGTTGAAGAAGATCAGGAGCCCTCCTGTAGAACGGAGGTGTTAATTTCAAGTTATAACTATCAGGAGCCCGCCTGCAAAACAGAGGAATACATTTCAAGATCGAAGCAGAATTCAATAAATACCGAGGGTTACAAACAAGAACCCCTTGCACAACAAGCTTTAAATCAAGGAAGCAGTATCCCCAACAGAAGAACAAATTGAAGATATAGATAAGAGTTTACAGTTCATAGACCATAATTTATTATAGTTTCTTATTTTGTTTCAGCATGGTGTAATAAGGAGGTCAGCAAGTAGTAGCCGCAACAGCAGTAACAACAAAAGTCGCAGTTCCATGGTCGTCCCAGCTACCAAAACTTTCCGAACTACATTGACCTGATTCCCTTTTAGCCAGGGATATGTAGGAAACATTTTGAAACAAAGGTTCGGTCAAAAAGTTTGAAAACAATGCTTCTCACGGAGTGCTCAAACGGGCAAAAATCGCTCGTATCAGCTCACTTGTCTTTGCATGAAAAACTCTTCGTCTTTACGCGCAAAGAGGGGCAGCTATGAGCACATGATTTTTGCCCTATAAGAGAAATACTCCAAAAATTCAAAATAAAACCATTTTTGTGTTGTTTGCAATGGTTGTGAATTTTGTGTTATTTTTCTTGTATTTTTTGCATTTATATGTGCATGTTTATTTATTCAAATAAATAAAAATACAAAAATATATTGTATTATCATATAAAATTCAAGTTTACAATTAGGAGTAATTAAGTTTGTTTTGCGAAAATAAAAAATCACAAAAATATGCATGTTGCATTTTTAGCATTCAATGTCAATGTCAAAATTGTACAATTTTGTTTTAATTTGTGTTTAATTGTGTATAATAATTATTGTTAGGAATTAATTAGTATTTTGATGAGCTAATTTAGTTTATAACTTAATTTAGAATTTTAGTTTTTATTAATTAGAAAGTAAAAGAAAAAAAAATAGATAGGAAATCGAAATTGGGCCTCTTCTTCAATTTTAAAACCTAGGCCCAAAACATTACCTACCCAACCAAAAAATACCCAATAAATAAAGCCCAAACCCTTAAAAATCTGATTTCCCCCCTTCTTCCCACTCAATCTTGACCATTGATCTCTAGTAGATCCAACGGTCCGGAACTCACCCAATTATAATATAAAAACTATTCAAAAACAAATCACCTCCTCACTTCTAATCTCTTCATTCTTCCACATCTCTCACATCTCTCTAAACTCAAAAACCTCTCTATCTCCCTCTTTTCCCTCCACTGCCGTCGCCGCCTCCTTCACCGTCGCCGCCGCCTGCCAGAAATCTCTACTGGCGGTGGAAACTCCAAAAAAACCCTCAAACATACACCATACACTTCTCTCATCCTTTTAAACATCATCTTACCAACCAAATCCCCAAAAACCCAACCACAATCCTTAGATCTTGAATCTAAAAATGCCAAAATTTTAGATCTACTTCTTCTTTTTTCATTTTTTCTAGTCGTTATAAAATTCTCCGGTCAAGATCTTCCATCAAGGATCTTAGATCCAAGACGGGAGTCTTGGCTTGAGGGTTCTTTTGCGATTAGACCCTTTAAATTTTGTAATTGTATTTACGCATTTGTTATTTATTTCATGCATGTATGCATTTTTTTTTATTTTTGTTAATTCCCACATTTTTTTACTAATTTTTTCTCGCATTATATTCTATTTTTTTATTTAATTTATGCATTATATTATGTTTTTATAATTTAATTCATGCATTTCTATTTTTTGTATTTTTTTTATTTATTTATGCCATTTTTTTCGATTGTATAAAAATGTCTTGCAATATAAATTTTATTACTTGTTGTTCATTATGTTCTTGATTATTTCTTTATTTTTCTTACTTTAATCATGTGTTTTGTTAAGTTGTTAATATAGAAATGTTAAAGTTCAATCATTTTTACATCATAAATCTTGGTTGTGCTATTGGTAGATTTAAGTCGAATTTTAGATGATTATTGAGTTTAGTAGATAAATTTGGTTCATTATTTTGCTTAATTCTAAATTCGGATTTTAATTACAGAATTAAAATAGTTTGTTTGATATGTTAAGTTTAATTGATTTGAAGTTACTTGTTTGTTGTTATTATGAATCTGAAAATTTTTGTTGTTAAAAATCATATTGTTCTTGGTTGTTCATCATGATTATTAGAATTGTTGTTATAATTGTTCAAAAATTGTTAGATTTTCAATATTTTGGTTGTTTGATTTTAGGTATATTGGTTATAGATGAAAGAGTATAATTGTAATTTTTAATAATGTTGGGGAGTATTTTAGTCATTAATTTATAGTCAATTATTTGAATTAAAGTTATTTTGTCCATTACCCATTTGATTATTGTTAAATTAAAGTGGACGACAAAACAAAAGATAGTGGTAGTTAAAGTATTAATAAAATAAGTATAATGGGGAGCAAAACATAATGTAGTGGAATTAAAAGTTGGATTAAAATAAATGAAAGTGGAAGTCTTACTTTTAATTTTTAATTCATAGTGGTTTGTTTTTAATTGAAAGAAAAGCTTAGGTCTTGCATATATAAGTAAGAATCAGATTTTATTTTGAGGAGGAGAAAAACAAATATTGAAGAGAGTTTTAAAAAAAAATCTGAAGAAGAATTCAAAAGAGATAAAGAGATTTAGAGTATTATCAATATTCAAGAAAAGAAAAAAAAACAACAACAAAAAAACGAAAAAGAAAAAAAAATTCTAAAAAAAAAAAAAAAGAGTTAGTCTTTCATTTTTTGTCTTATTCTGAAATTCAAATCCTGGGTTATTAATATTCATTGTTAAAATCCGGACACTGGGGTATTTTTGCTTAAGATTGCTATTGTTGTGTTGTTTGCTGCGTTGATCACCCGATATTCTTTTCTTTCCAATATCAGGTAAATACCTAATTATGTTTAAATTATAAGATGAATACATGGGAAGGATGAAAATTTTGAAATTTTAAATAGTTTCTGTTCTTATCTTCTTTTACAGATTATGTTTAAATAAATTCCATATTAATATTCTGTAAGTTTTTGTGATAACTTTAAATAATTAATTCTTGTTGTAGTAATAATAATTCACTTAAAATTGGTTATTAAATAGTATAATTATAAACATGTTTATTAATGTTCAAATTGTTTAGTAATTAAAAGGAAGAATGAGTTACTCTTTTACTAATCGGATTAATTAGAATTTGTTAAGGCCATTAGCTATAAATGTTTTAATATCGTCTTTAATAAGCTAAATTACAAATATGTAGTTAAATTCAGTAAAAAATATGAATTTTAATTATTTGGCGTAAAATTAGGCATTTAGGTCCAATTTGAGTTAAACAATACTGTTTTTATTAAATAAGTATAAGTAAGTAATATATATATATTTGTCACGACCCCGAATCCGGTCGTGATGGCGCCCAACACATTGCTAAGCCAGCCTGACCAATCAATAACAATAACGGAGCTAGAAGCTCTCTTTAGCCTATTTAAGCATATCAAACCACGAAGTAACAGCGATACATATAACGAAAACGGCGAACCAAGTCCCAAAATATACCAACTCCCATAAACCGAAGGGTCAAGAGTCGTGAGCCTCTACTGAACATAAGTGTATAAAGGTTTACAAGAATACCAAGTGCGGAAACAAATGTCAATACAAAATCAAAAGACAGTAGAAAGGAATATCGGGTCCTGCGGACTCTGCAGCTACCTCGAATATCCACAAATGTCGCCTCGCACAGCTACTAGATCACTGCTGAGAGGTACCTGGATTCTGCACACGAGGTGCATGGAGTAAAATGAGTACTGCTAGACTCAGTGGTAATAAACCAGGGTATGACAGCGTAGATAAGAAATCCACAGTAAAGCACTATGTAAAGCTGTAACCAATACCCTGTAATAGTTCAATATCGACAGTAGAGTACCAACAAGTATCAACAACATATTATAACAGTTAGCAGATGTAGCTAAATGCAATACAATGCATGAAATGACCGTTACGGCGCGTAGCCCGATCCAATTTGGTTACCCATGCTCACTGTGGGGGTTCAGACTCCGGAGGGGCTACTACAGCCCAAGCACAATATTATGAATATACGCTGCGGCGCGCAGCCCGATCCACTACCAGTCAGCTAATATGCAAATGCAGCCTCGCAAGCTCAAAAGTAGTTTTGAAAATTCTTTTATCATTTTTCAGTTGAAAACAGTATGACAAAGTCCCAGCGATTAGAAATATCATGATAACAATAATAGCAACGGACTGGTAGTAAAACTAGCATGTCAATATCACAGGACAAAGATAACGATCCTCGCAGGATCCCAATAACTGGCTCACAGCCCATCAGTATACTCAACCGCCCAAGAAGGGGGTTCCTCGGCTCAAGAGTGGCCGATATCACAATATATAGTATGCAACCATCCGAGAAGGAGGTTCGACGGCTCAAGAATAGCCAATATCACAACACAGTGCCAACAAGTCGGACTAAGCCATAGTCCCCAATCACAATCGACCCCGCACTCACATGAGAGTACGTGTCTCGCCGCTATACAACGTCACAAAGTGGTATACGGGGTTTCGAACCCGCTGGTCATCACCCGCATCTATTACTCGCCTCGATACGGCGCGACGACTACTCCGCGATGCCACTTGCCACGAGAATCAAGCTCCGCACGCATAGAATCTGATCAAATACAGCAGAAATACAACAAATTAGGCCAATGGGACGACACCCAATCAATACAACTCAATTTACATCAAAATTCCCAAAGTTGTCAAAACCCGACTTTCGGAACACTTGTCGAAAAATTACAAAAGTCACATATTCGGAATCCTCATCTCCATACGAGTCTAAGCATATCAATTTTACCAAATTCGGACTCCATTTGCCATTCAAAACCTTGATTTTCTAAAGTTCAAGCCTAGGGTTAAATCTTCCATAAATTACCCCAAATTCCTCCATTTTTCATGATATAATTGCATAATATTATCAATTCCAATCATAGTTTAAGTCCATAGTTGATTACCTGATGATTTCCCTTGAGTTTCTCTTCAAAATCGCCCAAATCGTCTCTAAAGCCAAGACCCAAATGTGTGAAATGTTTCTGAAATTTTCTAACTTTTGATACACTTAACTCACTGCGATTTTTCGCTTCTGCGGACCATTTT